>OY723391.1:17891356-18164392 GCA_963210295.1 Ophion ellenae | reverse complement strand
CCTTTTCAAACTGATTGATCGAACCCGGTGGGAAGGGTCTGGGCGTTTGTTACTTTGCATACCCGCGTTCACGCTTTACGCTTCAATTAAGGGAGTGACTCAGAATCCCAGACAAGTCGTGTGTTCTTTGTCGTTATCTCGTAAATATGCACGTACTCGCGATTGTGCCCAATTGCGCCATTCGCCATGAAAAACACGAGGAAGAAGCAACCCAGTCGCTTGGCGCGGAATGAATCGGGAGATTAAGGTAGTACCTCCGCAGAAGAGTTGAATTAAGAAATGGTTGAAATTTGACATATACGTTATTTAATACATTATCCAAACATCTGTGCAATTTGAATAAGTTTCACCACCCCAAACCTGAGATATTTACACTTAAAGTTGGCTTGGTTTACACGTAACAAATGCGTTATGATGGGCAAACAGAGCATCATTGATTCTACCGTCAAAACTAAAATTAAGAAATTGATAAAAACGAGGATAAGTTACAGTAAGATATCACGAATAATGTGAAAAAAAATGAGAATGATTCACCATCTAGTTTCCAAGATATAACCATGAGAAGCCTTCACAATTTTGGTGCAAAGCCTGGCAAAGCCTGGAAAAAAACAATTGGGGCAAAGCCTGGACGGTCCCGGCAGAAAGTTTACTGGCAATGGTCGATCAAAAACACAGTACAAAATATATTTTACGGCAATAAATAATATCCATCGTATTATCTACTAGTACCGAGTCAATATTGCGTTGTTTTTAATTTTATTCATTACTAATTAAACCAATTATCAATCTTTTAAACATGAACATGGTATGTAAACTTTTGGTTGAGATTTTCGCAGAGGAACTACCTTAATGCTCGCGGGGGACTCCATTATTCTAAGCGGCGAACACGCTTTGCTGATCGATCGAGCAGCCACGGTAGATCGATTTATCGAACGTTTCTTCGGACCGTAAGCCTCGTCCATCTTCGCGGGATTGCGAACGCGTGATCGAACTTCCAAGTTGACGTTTTCAGCTTTGGTCTGATGAGAGCTTCTTTG
This sequence comes from Ophion ellenae, assembly GCA_963210295.1. NCBI lineage: Eukaryota > Metazoa > Arthropoda > Insecta > Hymenoptera > Ichneumonidae > Ophion > Ophion ellenae. The sequence goes on along the minus strand of OY723391.1, from coordinate 18,163,355 downwards.
CTGTGGCTATGTATGCTCAGTCCAGGATTTATACTTTTCTTAAGTATAGGCCACTTGACTTTGTGTCGCTCCTCCTATCTTAATCACTTGTAGTTACCTAGGCCTTTTTAGGTGCCTCCGAAATCCGCTAGCCTCTGAAGTCTGCCGCCCCTAGGCTGCTGCCTGTACGGCCTATTGGCCAGGACTGGTATGCTTTGAAATTAGTTCGTTGCAGAGGCTGGTCGTAGCCAGGGTTGGGCATATCGATTTTTTTGTTATTCATGAATAATCACGAAACTTATTCAAAATTCGTTCCGAAAATGGATAATGACTCCAACTCAATTCAGTATTCGTTGCGAAAATGAATAATCAATCCTACTGGATTCAGTATTCATTTCAAAATGAATAATCAATCCTACTGGATTCAGTATTCATTTCAAAATGAATAATGAATCCTACTGGATTCAGTATTCATTTCAAAATGAATAATGAATCCACCTGATTTCAGTATTCATTTCAACACAAGTAATGAATCCAAGTCGATTCCGTATTCATTTCGTATTCGGATATCATCACATTGAATGATCTGGAAAAATGGACAATGGAAATGGGACAAATATAATGTCCCATTTCTACCACCACTTCTTCAGTTACTAGATACTAAGAGCGCAATTTCCCTTGGGTAAATATAATGTAATCGGACGATAATGTTTAAATTGAAAAAACATGTTTTCGGATATTTTTTCCAGATGATTCAATTTGATGATATCCGAATACGAAATGAATACTGAATCGAGTTGGATTCATTACTTATGTTGGAATGAATACTGAATTCAGTTGGATTCGTTATTCCTTTTGGAATGAAAATTGAATCCAGTAGGATTCATTATTCATTTTGAAATGAATACTGAATCCAGTAGGATTCATTATTCATTTTCGGAATGAATACTGAATCGTGGTGGATTCATTATCGGAAAAAAAATGAATATCCATCTGACATGTATTCGGTATTATTTTCCTACTCGAATACTAAAAGTATTCGAGTATGCCCATCTCTGATCGTAGCATGGCGAAGTTTGCACGTCGTAGAAATGCAACGAAAATTCGGCTTTTATTCGGGACCGGGTTGAAATTCGGAACTATGAATGCGCCGACGGTTTAAAATTCCTAATTTTGATGTTCCGAAATTACAAGGTTCGTCAAGATCATGCCAGCGAACGTCTACACAGTTGACTGCAAATGATGAAGAACGTATAACATTGTTTAGACAAATTTCAAAATTGACGCAAAATCACTTCTTGATAAGAAAAAATTCTTGAAAGAATTCGTCGATTTATTGAAAATTTTGAAACTTTAAAAACTTCCATAGCCGAATTATTTTGACGGTGTTCAGGTTTTCGGAGTTTTGGTCTTTCGTGTAAAATTCTTCCGGAGTTTTGATCCTTCGGAGTTTTGAGTGTTCTGATCATTCAAAGTTCGGAATTTCAAAGCGACACCTTTTATTCTCTTATTTCTTCATTATTATCATTATCCAAGAGCTTTTATATGGAGACCAAGTTGGAGTTCTTCGATAAGTTTGCTGGAAAGTTCGCGAGGAACTGGGCCGAGATTCCCCGGTAAAGATTTGAGGAATTGGAGAAAGTCGGTTTTTAGTGAATTCCGACGATGCAAACTGCAACGGTATCGACCATGAGGTCTTTCAGCTTTTTAACTATAGACTATTGTCTATAGGATTGTGAAAAAAACGTTCGAGAGAGTCAGCCGATATGGTATTAAAGTTTGCACTGCTGCAATGCAAGGAAAATATTTCTTTATCGTATTTGCCAATTTCTTTTGGAACATTTAGGCTACAAAAGTCATTGCAATATTCTTGATCATATTAAGGATTCATGATCCAATTCTGCACCAAAAAGAATTTAGGTAGTAATAAAAATAAAGAGATGAAAAAAGAACGGAGAATTTTTGTTGCATTCCAACGATGCAAACTTCACCGCCATCGAGATCTCTAGCAAGAAATTTGAGTAATTTAAGAAAAATCAATTTTTATTGCATTTCATTGCATTTCCATTTGCAATGTTATCAATCGTGAGATCATCCACTCTATTTTATTATCGACCAACGGGTATGTCTAAAAAAACATCTTAACTTCTCAAAATTCGCCTTAAATTTTCATGACGTATACAGTGTGTTTGGCACATGGGCCGAAACAATTTTTTTGGAGGATTGGGGGGGGGGGGGGGGGGGGGTGGGGGTGGTCATTTGCTATTTTTTCACCCTTTGACCCTATGCCCTAAGTGTCACGGTAATTGAGATATAATTTTTTTTCAATTATCCGAATTTTTGCCTTTAAATCGTCACAATTTTTTTGTTCGTGGTTGTAATAGCACGAAATAACTTTTGTTGTATTCTGCAATGTATTTTTATTACAAATGAATCAATATTTGATAGAATTGGTTTCAAGAAAATTACTCATGAGCTTCCAAAGTCATACAAATGCATCAATGTATGAAAAATGTCAACTTCCAAATTCATTATAAAAAAAAACTAAAAGCAATTTTGAACTTAGCTTTGTTTTAAAAAGTTCTCTAGTTTATGCCCTTTCCAACGGTATGCTACAGGTCATAGAAATCCTTCATTATGCGGTCAAAATAAAGAGAAATTGAAAATATAGAAAATAAATATTAAAAAAAAGCAATTGAAAAATAATATGAAATTTTTCATACATTTACACATTTTTAGGACTGGAAGCTCAAACGTCACTTTCTTGAAACCAATTGTATCCACCAATGATTTATTTATAATAAACATACGCTGCAGAATACAGCAAAAGTTATTTCGTGCTATTGCAATCACAAATAAAAAAGTTATGACGATTTAACGGGAGATATACACCTAGATGGTCGAGGTCGAGGATTTCGAAGCTATGAACATTCCGTCGACCGTAGAAGACCTACACTATGGGCCTGGTATCGATGATTCCATGTAAGTTGACAAATTTCATGATTTATTCATTCCCAAATTTTCAAACGCGTGTTTCTCAAAACCACGTTTTTCAAATCGGTACCCAAAATTTTTCGAAAACCAATGAACCGATTGCCTTGAGGTTTTTTGTGGTTATTCTATACACCATTATCTAGTACTTGTCATAGGATTTTTTTTTCCGTTACTTAGTTTTTATTTTATAGGCAAAATAATAACTAATTTTGGGCCCAAAAATCACTATTTATGTTCAGACGTCCGCCATTTGGTCATAAATCGATATTTTCAAAATCGGCTATGACAAGTACTAGATTATAGTATCTAATTTAATAATCGTTTTGGTTTTTTTTTCAGATGATTTTTGAAGAAACGCCAGTGGGTACCGTATACGCAGATTTTTTTACGACGCTTCAAGGATCATACAATATCCTTGTATATTTCTGATATTTTTAAATAAAGAAAATTAACCATATCTTTAAATGTATATACTTTTAGATAATTAAAACCCCAATCCGAAATTTCAAATAGTTTTCCTTGCAAAAAATCACAAAAATGTTCTTTTTTCTGGCTCCTAGGTGCATATCTCCCCTTAAAGGCGAAATTTGGGGTAATTGACAAAAAAAATCATATCTCAATTAGCGTGACACTTAGGACATATTGTCTAAGGGTGAAAAAGTTAGCAAGTGACCCCCCCAATGCCCCAAAAAATGTGTCAATCCATGCGCCAAGCACCCTGTACATTGCGTTGATAAAAAGCTGCTAATTCTTGGAGCGATATTAATGATCGAAAATAGCGACCGGGCCTCAAGATCGAAGCGAATTTCCACGCGGTGAATTATTCTTCCCAGAATCGCTGGTGGTATGTTTATTTTTCCAAAGTGTCATCTTTCCAATTCGGCGTGGCGTTTCGCGTCATTTCCTCATGGGAAGTGCGTAAAAACTATTTTTACAGAATCGAGAACTCGATTGTCGCGCGGGTGTGTTTTTTTGTTCGTCGCGACTGTCCGAGGCGGCTCGAAATATCAGGATTTTCAAGATCGACACGTTTTTTGTTTTCGCCTTTTTTTTTTTTTTTTTTTTTTCGGTGCCATTCTTTTTTCGCCTCGATCGCTACGACACTTATGCGCAAGGTTGCACGATCGGGGAGTGATAAAACTCAGGATCGATCGTATCGTAAAATGACTTGATCGTCGTTGTCGCGTCGTTTCTATACGGTCTTTAATGTCGCTGAGAGCGAGACGCGATGCACTCGCGCGCCAATTAAAAGGCCACGAAGAATCTAACGAGCATTGTGCACATACGCGGTTTATCGTACGGACGCATCGATGCGGCTCGCGATCCTTCTCGGCCGACGTAAAAAATATCGTAGAACAGTGTATATAATTATTTACGAGCTTTTTTTTTTGTTCTCAACATCCGTTGTGTCGCCGCTATTTTCTTTCGGCATTACTATTCCATTATCTCGATCAAACGGATCAATCTCGATCGAACCGATCCATGACGCTGTAGTTTGCATCGTTGGAATGCAACGATATTTTTGTTATTTATTTTCATTATCATTCGAAACCGTTTTTTGCAACTTGAGGTCGTAAATAAGTAACGAAAAAACTTAAGGGATCTTCTCACTTTAGACGCTAAAAAACAACGTTGAACGCAACGATATTTTTTCTTCACTTTTCATTCCTTTATTTTCATCATTATCCAAAAGTCTTTTTTCCGCAAATTGAGCTCGAAAATTTCTATTGAGAAAACGTAAAAATGTTTGAGTGATTTTTACAGCCCAAAGTGGTCAAATAAAATTTGTGCGACTGGAAAAAATTAATTTTCGTTGCGTTCCAACGATGCAGACTTCAACGTCATGCTGAAAAAGGCTATTTTCATGGATTTTTTTGATCGGTTTATATTATAGACATTGGTATAAAAGTTGTTACACTTAATAAATGCACTTTCGAAATACGTGCCAAATTTTTTATTTATTTATTTATGTAACCCAAACAAACTTTAAACGCGTTTTTCTCGAAACAACGTTTTCCGACGGTTTGTTGATTAAAAATCTTCGAAACCACTGAACCGATCCTTATGAAATTTTAACCACATATTCTTACGACTATAGCTATAGCGCATACCAAGATTTTTTTAAATGTTGATATTTACTATTTTCTTTGCCAAAAAACGGTGAAAAAACACAATTTTTCGTTTTTTCGAAAAATGTCGCGCTCTTTTGTTATTTTTGCATATCTGAAAAATCGTATTTTTTATTTTGGATGATCCATCTCCGGGATTTCATCAACAGCGCAGACCTACAATTTTTAGGACATTTTTTTAACTACTATTTTCGTCTATAAATAGCGACTTGAATATATAAATAAAAAAAATTCAATGTATTTCAAAATTGTATTTATCAAGCGTAACAACTTTTGCATCAATATCCATAATATAAACCTATAAAAAAATGCATGTAAATCGCCTGTTCTTAGCGTCTAAAGTAACCCCTCAAGAACACTCGAATGATTATCACAGCCAAAATTGGCCTGAAAGCCAATGTTATCAATGAAGAAGAATCCACATTGTCGTTGCGATCCAACGATGCAAACTTCAAGATCATACCGATCTCCTTCTCGATCATCCATTGTCGTTTTTTCCTCAACGTTATACAACGAGGCACTTACCGATCTCCGATGTTAACCCCCACGGCGATGCCTCGCGCGTACGAAACAGTGTGCCCCAATATCGCGATCGCAAAGCAATCAGATCGACTCGGTATGACGGTTTTTCCCTAGCCGATCGGTTAATCCCTCGAATTTCGTTGGACGATCGTCGATCCGATGAACATTCCAAATCCAGTGTGGAATTGAGTGAACGAATAAAAAAAAAAAAAAAACTACCGAACTCACAGAAGAATCGAGTCACCGATCACTGCACGGTGGAAAGGCACGAAAATCCCTCCGCTTAGCACCTTTCTCCATTCACTGTGTCGCATCAATGAAACTACCGCGTCATTCAGATCGGATACGAACTCGCGCGCACTCAATGTCCGAACACGAGTTCGACGATGTATTAACCCCGCACGAGATCGTTCGAAAATTGCGCGCCTTTTGCCGCCGACTCCAGAGTAAAGTCTGCGCAACCGATTCGGCCACGAGCTTTCAAACTTGTCGAGCTTTTTTTCAAAATCCTCCACGAGACTGTGTCATCGGCTTTGGACGCGTTCGTTTTGCGTTCGTTGTCGTTATTGTTCGAGGTGCACAAACGTCAGGCGTATGGATAACGAGTAACACGAAGGAGGAGCTTTCGTCTCTTGGAGGAGTTTGCGGAGGTGACGAGGAAGATGCGAAGGAGGGTTAAGCTCAGTGATGTTCGAGTCGAGGAACGACACTGACCGACGTTATCCAAGGATGCTCTGAGGAAGCTCGGGGCCAAGTGCCAGACCGATGCTTGAAATAACCGTTCGCCCACATCCCCCTCCGCCAACCCTCGACGTTCTTGCCCCACCTCCTCTTCAACATCACTATGTGGGCACACACCGTTCACGTCGCGCCAACACGCATCGCACACACCATACAGCTTCGCTCTTCCTCGACACCCGGCAAAACTTTATCCCCACCCCCGTACACCCCAGCTCCCCCTCCCCAACCCTCCTTCAGCCTCTGTCGGCTTTATTGTCGTCGCTCAAAATGCATTTCTACTGCTGGGTGCCGCGCAATTCCCTCACCCATGGCAATGCCCGCTAGGAACATCTATCCGCTACGTGGCGGCTTTCGGTAACGCAATCACCGAGATGAATGCCAATTTTTTTGGCGCTTAAGCAGCCCCGAGTGCTTCATCGACGGATATAGATGGAATTGGCGCTTTCTCGGAGGCAGACGGGTTTAATGGACATTTAATTTGCGGCTAGGTGCACTGCTTCGAGTGCCACTTGGACGCTTTGGCGAAAAATACAAAAACGATGCTAAGTCCAGGCGATTCGGCGTGGGCTGCTGCTAATTGCGCGGAATTGCCCCAGTGGTTGGAGGAAGATTGGCTGCGAATGGATTTACGATTTCACGGTTTTTTGACGCGTTGAAATTTATGTGGATTTTAAATGTTCATTTTTATTCCGGGAAAATAATGGAAAGTTCGAAGTAGATCTTGTGAGGGAAGAAAAAAAAACAGTTTTTTTTTTCGTCAATGCGATTTATATGGGCAAGTCAGGATAAATTTATTTTTAATGGATCTACGCTTTAGTTTATGTTCGGTTGCTCGGTATTCTCATTAAGGCGTTATCCCCACTTGTAGCGCAAAAAAGGCCTTTTTCATGAATTTTTTTAAAGAAAACTACAAAACTTTTTCAATCGATCAATATACCATCTTAAAGAACACATCTTGAAGAACTTTCAGTAATTTTTTTATTGAAAAATATTACATTGTTTAGTGGCAAATGGGCGCCGATGAAATAATGTTTTTATATACACGGTTTGCGGTGACCAGCATTGCGGCGAAGTGGATGATCTGAAAAAAAAATGCGGATGGATTTAGTCAAATATAAGTATAAACTAGTCTTTAATCGAAGGATTTTAAAAAATATTCATTTTTCACAAAATGGCGGACAGTCAAAGTTAATGGTTCGATTTTAACGAAAAAAACGGCCGTTTTTTGGCTATAAAACGGCCATTTTTTTTCGAAAAAAAAAAATCGAACGATTACAGACTACATTTTTATGTATTAAATAAGCCTGCAAAATTTCAAGAAGATCGGTTCATTAGTGTTCGAGTAATCTTGGTCACCGACTTCGGAAATGCCATTTTGAGAAAAACGCGTTTAAAGTTTCTCTTTCAACGCTCTTTCAACGCGGATTCTTCTCTTTCAACGCTCATATCTCAGTCAATTTTGTTCGGATCGACTTGAAATTTTCAGGACATATTCTCAGGTACTTATACTTCAAAAAAATGCAATAAAAAAAATCGATTTTTTCAAAATCGCAAGTGGGGGTAACCCCTTAAGGCTGGAGCTTGAGTTGGAAGGTTTGGAAAATGGTTTTTTTTATTGCTTACATCGATAGATAAACTATTCGGGAATATGTTTACAGGGTTACAGAGGCAAATTGTAAATATTTTCGAAGAAACAAGGCCAAAAACAGAGAAGCGATTGATATTTGATGTTGATATTTTCTCCTGTTGAAAACTTTGAAGCGCGTTTTCTCCAGTTTTCATTTTCACGATTTTTCCAATTTGGCGGGCGTGATAGAAAAAAACTAAACGACCTATGAAATCAAACCAACGTTTATTTTCATTACTATGGACATCTCTTCTAAGTGAATTAAAAAAGGCGTTGAAAACGTCTTTTTAAATCATTTTTATAGCACGTTAAAGTGTTTTTTTTACCACATTTTTTGTCAAACGTGAGCAAAGTTATAATTTCACGATTTTCTTCAGCTTTTTGTTAATTTACCCAGAAGAAAAATATATGACAATGGAACATTTTATTGGTTTATTTGGATAAGTCAAGAATTACGAGCTGCATCTTTCCCGCCGATTGGGGACTGCAGTGGCAAGACGCAAATGGGATAGGCTGATAAATCTGCAGTCATTTATTGTTTCATGTTGAACTTTTTTTTTATACATGAAAAGATACCTCAATGTTTACTAGCCTGACTTGTTTTTTCCCTTCTAAAAAAATTCCCGAAAAAATGCTTTTTTCCGACCTTCTAATTCAGGCTCCGGTCTTAAGGCGGGATATACATTTAGAGGGTAAAAAATTACTTAATATTGAGGGATTTTTTAGACTCAGAAATAATTGTTCTACATTTATCAAACTCTAGGCACACTTTAAGGGGAGGGTAGGGGTTTGCACTTTTGAAAAATCGATTTTTTTGTCTTTTCTTATAGTTAAACATTTCAAGAATATAATCCCAAAATTTCAAGTCAATCAGAGCAAAACTCTCGAAGTTATTGACTATTTAGTCCCGCTCGTCCTCTAGCACTGTAGCTCCGACTTCTCTAAACTTCAAACGCGTTTTTCTCGAAACCACTTTTTCTCAGTCCGTGTTCACTGCCATTTGAAAACTACATGACCGATTTATTTCAAACTTAGTACATACTTTCTACATATAAAATACCTCCCCCTAACGGTTAGTTTGAGATTTTTTTTTACATTGAGGGGGTTTTCCACCCCCAAAATGGCGGAATTTTTCGTGAAAAATAGCACTTTTCACTTTACATGACCACCAAAAATTTAGAAATGAAAAAAAAAATGATCAAAGACCGTTGGGGGGAGAATTTGATGATACTTTGACTAAATTTTAATGGTACCTGATTTCCGATAATTTCTAGCTGAGATACAGTGAACACCGCAAATCGTGTTTTTCCAAAGGCGTTCTTGGAAAGGCGTTGTCACCGGCTTGTTTGTGGATATTTTCGCGTACAAATTTCACGGAATGGTCTTGAAATGACACTCAACAACGTACAAAAGGTTTCAATAAATTTACTCTATCCATATAGATGAAAAAAATTCGCAAAAAAGTGTTTTTTTTTTCACACTGAAACCTCTACCCTTCCCTTAAGGGGTTAGACCACAGTAACGGGTATACAATAATGTGCGAATTTAACAATTTTTTTCGTATGAAAAAGTGATTCATTCATATAATTAATTACACATCTATTCAGTATGAATATTGAGCTGTTAGAAAACATCTATATATTTTTTTCGATCTACAAAATGGCCGACTACTAATATTTTCTTTTGTTATCTTTTTTAGGCGCTCCGCGGCGTGACATTTCGCATCCACAATTTTTGACCTAGAACAAAAAACAAAAATTCTCGTCAATCTACATTAGAATACCTAGAGAAGTACGTACGGAATTAAAAAAATATTGTTTTATTCAAATGTTGTAGGTATTTAAATTGCGTTGTAGGTATTTGAATGAATTTTCAGTGAAAAATTTCGTATAAAACTGCTCATAAAATGAAAAGTTTTCCATTAATCAGAAATTCCGTACGTAGTTTTCTGCGAAGTGCAATTAGGAACATAACTTTTAAATTTGAAATAAATCGACTGCAAATTGTTAAAGTTATTTGTCACGCCAATTGGAAAAAATCAGGTTTCGGGAAAAATGCGTTTAAAGTTTTAGGTACTCTATGGCCGTGCGAGGGGTGGGCTTACGTTATACGCTCAAAGTCGGTGAAAAAAAAATTTGTTGCTATAAATCGAATAGGAACTTATTCTTATGATGATAAAGCAGCGTTTTAGCGAAAACCGATTTTTTGAAAATTCCACTGTGGCCTTATCCCTTAATAGTATATTTAAGTTTACAAAACATTTTTTTTATTCATCTATCATCAAAATGGTGGAGCTGTGGCAGAGTGTTACAGCAAGGTCGCCGCGGGAGTTGCGAATTGGCGTGCAATCTAGCTTCCCGTAGACTTTGATTTTCAAAGAAAGTCAAAAACTTGGCAGTTAGAGGATGTATACTTTCTATTCGACGGTAATTCAAATGAAGAAATTGCAAATTTCAGAGAATGTCTGAGACGTTAAAAAAGGCTTTTTTCATGAATTTTTTTGATAGGTTTATACTGTAGATATTGATATAAATCGAAATACATTAAAATGTTTTTTTATGTGAAATTATGTCTAAATTCATATTCTGTACAACTATAGCTACAGCCCATATCAAAGTTTTTTCTAAATTTTGATATTTCCTATTTTTTTTTTACCAAAAACGGTGAAGAAAACCCGTTTATTTTTAAAAAATGTCCGTCATTTTGTTATTTTTGACTATATCAAAAATCGTATGATATGCGCTACAGCCATTAACATAGTGAATCTAAAACCGTTTGATTTTTTGTTTCAGATGATCCATCTCCGAAATTGCATCAACAGTGCAGACCTACGATTGTTTTAGGACATTTTTTAACTACCATTTTCGTCGATAAATAGTGACTTAAATAAATACTTAAAAAAAATGTATTTCGAAAGTGTATTTATTAAGTGTATTAACTTTTATATCAATATCTATAATATAAACCTATCAAAAAATGCATGAAAACAGCCTTTTTCAGCGTGTAAAGTGAGAATACCCCTTAAGGGGTTACCCCCACTTGCGATTTTGAAAAAAATCGATTTTTTTTATTGCATTTTTTTGAAGTATAAGTATCTGAGAATATGTCCTGAAAATTTCAAGTCGATCCGAACAAAATTGACTGAGATATGAGCGTTGAAAGAGAAGAATCCGCGTTGAAAGAGAAACTTTAAACGCGTTTTTCTCAAAATGGCATTTCTGAAGTCGGTGACCAAGATTCCTCGAACACTAATGAACCGATCTTCTTGAAATTTTGCAGGCTTATTTAATACATAAAAATGTAGTCTTTAATCGTTCGATTTTTTTTCGAAAAAAATGGCCGTTTTATAGCCAAAAAACGGCCGTTTTTTTTCGTCAAAATCGAACCATTAACTTTGACTGTCCGCCATTTTGTGAAAAATGAATATTCTTTAAAATCCTTCGATTAAAGACTAGTTTATACTTGTATTTGACTAAATCCATCCGCATTTTTTTTTTCAGATGATCCACTTCGCCTTAATGTTGGTCACCGCAAACCGTGTATATAAAAACATTATTTCATTGACGGCCATTTGCCACTAAACAATGTAATATTTTTCAATAAAAAAATTACTGAAAATTCTTCAAGATGTGTTCTTTAAGATGGTATATTGATCGATTAAAAAAGTTTTGTAGTTTTCTTTAAAAAAATTCATGAAAAAGGCCTTTTTGCGCTACAAGTGGGGGTAACGCCTTAATGGGGAAAAGCTCAGTAAGAGAGGGCTCGTTGATCTCTGAAAATTTCAAACGCGACCAAAAAAACACTTCTCGATTACAGAGTGACTGCACCTTTGAAAACTCCCATTTTGGACTGCACCTTTCGAAGCCCCATAGTCTGCTCTTGCCAGACTCGAGACGATGCTGCATTTGTCGGCGATACTTTGGCGTGACGTTTCGACGCTTATATAGCTGACATAAACGTTAGGAAGTAGGAAACTTTTGCATTTTCTCTCTCTCTCTCTCTCTCTCTCTCTCTCTCTCTCTCTCTTGTACACAGCAACATTTTCTTCATTCACTTCCTTCCTTCCGCAAAACGACTTCCTTCAAGAATTATACTTGGCCTGGGCGAGCCGTGTTTCGCGATTTCCTCTGCGCGTTTCCTCTCGTTACTCTATTTTCATCCAGGCTCTTATCCGGGGTTGTTACTCATAGCAAAAACGTCGCTACGTGCTGCACAATTTGGGACTCGACAGCCAAGATTCCTCACGGAGCAATGACGTTTTCGGCCCCCTCGCGTTGAACGAAAAGTTGAAGGGCGCGCTTATTTTCTTTCGGGTATGGGAGAACCGATCGAGCGAGCAGTGTGAAAATCCCTCCGAGGTCTGGTCGAACTTTTGGGACGACTCAGGCTTTACCCTGGAGAGAAACATGTTTGTGACACGTGTCGTCGCTGCCATACCCGCGACCACCTCGCCTACTATTTTCCAATTCTCTCTACAAATTCACTCCACGCTTGAATTCAACATTTTCTCGGTTTTTATTTTCAACTACACTCACTGCACGAAGAGTCTCTTGATTGTTTTTTTCGCGATGTGGAATCTTTGGAGGTAGAGTACTGGACTGATAGAAAAAATCTATTGATATTAACCAAGCGCGTTTATTTGATATTTTCAAATTTAAATTAACTAGATTTTTCTTGGAATCAAATTTTTTCCTATTGAATTCCATTATTGGAATTATTTATTGTAAATATATTTATTTATTCAAACGAAATCTATTTAATATTGTGCAATAACTAAATATTTTGTTTAAGGGGTCTTCTCACTTTAGACGCTAAAAAAGAGGCTATTTTATTGATTTTTTTTTTGATAGATTCATATTATTTGAAGTCCATCAAAAAAAAATTCGAAATTCATTTAAAAAATACGGTTTCGAAATTCATTAAAAAAATACAGTTTCGAAATACATAAAAAAAGTTTTTATTTAGAGCCACATATTCTTTACAACTATAGCTATAGCGTATATCATTGATTTTTTTTTAATTTTGATATTTTCTATTTTTTGCCAAAAACGGTGAAAAAACACGTTTTTTTCGAAAAGTGACCGCCCTTTTGTTATTTTTGCATATATAAAAAATCGTATGATATTCGCTATAGCCATTAAGATACTGAATATAAAACCGTTTGATTTTTTTGTTTCGGATGATCCGTCTAATTTTTTTATTTTCAAACGACTTACGATTTTCGCGTCCCTGTTTCTGGTATTACAGTCATTACGTTACGAAAAACATTTTCAGGATTATTTCCACAGACGGGATACTCCTATATTGCTTCTTTTCAATTTTTATTTTCACAGGGTCAATCGGAGTGTCGCGGTCACATTAACTTTGTGGTCTGGCTATGACTATATTGGTCGGTCGCTTGTTAGGGCGCGGTTACATTGGCGAGTTATTGACTGGTAGGTAGTGCGCTCGTAAACTGTTAGCCAATAGCGGTTATAGTCATTTGTGAGCTACTAACTCGAAGACAGTGAGCTAGCAAACTAGTATCTAGCGATTGGGGGTCATACCTAGGAATGTTGAACTGTCGGATAGTGACGAATACTAGCGAGTAACGCTAGACTACTTGTTTCGAAGCTACCCAGGTAGGAATTGACGATGAAAAAACGGCTCGCCAAGCTCTGAAACAAGGCTCACATTTTTTAATTCAGGCTGAGCACCAGCCTCATTTCAGGCCTCGCTGAACCTCTGAATGATAACGCGGTTTCAGGCTCTTGCACACAGGCTTGACCAAAGGCCGGTAGAAAAGCCTGTACTAAGCCTGAAACGACGAAACAACAAGGTTCAAAACGAGCCTTAATGAAGTCTTCACGAGCATTTATGACCAGGCTTATCCCAAACTCTTCTCGAGGCTATATGAGGCCTGTTTTTAGTTTTCTATATTCTACATTGGGGTAAATTTAATAAATTTGTAAAGAATTCATTTTATTTGTTATATATATTTATTATTCATTATATTATTTGTTATAAAATATATATATAAAAAATATTTTTAACACAATAATTTATTTTATTTATTGTTTATGGGACACGTAATACACAGAGTGTACGCAAACTCCAGAGAGTGAGTATATACGAAATCTGTGTGTGACGAGAAAAAAACTTTTTTGTGTACCTCATAAATATCGATAAGAGAATATGTTTAAATGTTCTGAGCTGCCTCCTTCGCTTTCGTTTTTCGTGCCTTCGCACCCGACAAATATATTGCTAATTTTTTTTTTCATAAAAGTACAGAAAAAATATTATTTAAAATTTATTTTATTTTATCACAACCTGAAACAAGCCTACATTCAGCCTTGATTTTTTAGCCTTAAAATTCACTGGCTGAATAAAGCTTGAAATAACCCTGAGTTTAGGCTAAGCAGCCAGTCTTGGTTCCAGGCTGCTCCAAACGATGCAATGAAACCTGGCCCAGGTCTGTCTCACTCAGGCTCGGTGAAACAAGGCTCGCACAAATTTGTTTCCATCGTCAGCCTTTTGATTCCCTACCTGGGTATATCTATAGACGTCAATCTGCGAGCGAATAGATCCTACGCTAGTCGAATTAGCTGAGCTGCAATTTCAGTAGTTCACAACGCGAACCAAAACCTATTAAACCATTATACAGGGTGTTAGGAAGATCGATGCAGAGCCTTAAGGGGCTATACCAGTGTGAACGCTAAACATTTGGGTGATTTTCGGGAATTTTTTGGAAGAAAAGTACTCGATTAAATGTTTTGGAAAATTAAGAATATATTTGCCTATATTTGACCTATATTACATAATTTTTTCATAGAAAAATATTGAGATCCAAGCGACTTATGCGCTGCCTTCGGAGGCGCCAAAATAAAGTTCCTCCACTGCTGACATGATTCCGACCGATTGACTAGCTGAAATCGGAAAAGGAAAAAATGTCGTTAAACTGGAAGGTATTTCCTGTACAATGACGTAGGATTTTCGAAAAATATCAAAATCTAACAAAATGGCGTAGTTATGAAAAGAAGTCTGTTTTCTTGCCTATAAAATGGTCGTTTTTTTCAATGCCAAATCGTCAATTTTTATCCGATCAAAAATATCCATAGTAGAGTAAATATATTCAAGAGTACTCAGTTCAAATTTGAAGTCAATCGGATAATTGCTCTTCGAGTTACAATGTCAGCAAATTTGAAAAATCTCATTTCGAGCAAAACTCGTTTAAAGATTTAACTGTCGATTTGTGCAAGATAAAATGATATTTATATAAATTATATAAATGATAATGATCTTCTTGAAAGTATAAACCGTCGAAAAAAGCAAAAAAAAATCGATTTTTCGAAAGTGTCACACGGGTATAGTCCCTTAAGGAGGTGATAGGTTACCTCGTTAGGAACATATCTAACCTAGGTTAGCTCAGTCCAAAGTCTAAGGATGTCGAGTTATCATGGTAAGTATGATTTATGGAAAATTTCGCAAAATTAGGTACTAACTCGTTCACCTCTTATGTTAATGCAATTTTTTTTTAAGTCGTATTAACACAAGAGGCATTTTTATTTTTTGACAAGTTTTTAATTATTCAATACGTCCCATTTAGTTAGTTGTGTGGATACAGATGATTGTATTGGTGTTTGTCGATTGAATACACATTAAGGGGTTACCCCCACTTGCGATTTTGAAAAAGTCGATTTCTTTTTTATTGCATTTTTTTGAAGTATAAGTATCTGAGAATATGTCCTGAAAATTTCAAGTCGATCCGAGCAAAATTGACTGAGATATGAGCGTTGAAAGAGAAGAATCCGTGTTGAAAGGGAAACTTTAAACGCGATTTTCTCAAAATGGCATTTCTGAAGTCGGTGACCAAGATTGCTCGAACACTAACGAACCGATCTTCTTGAAATTTTGCAGGCTTATTTAATACATAAAAATGTAGTCTTTAATCGTTCGATTTTTTTTCTTCGAAAAAAAATGGCCGTTTTATAGCCAAAAAACGGCCGTTTTTTTTTCGTTAAAATCGAACCATTAACTTTGGCTGTCCGCCATTTTGTGAAAAATGAATATTTTTTAAAATCCTTCGGTTAAAGACTAGTGTATACTTATATTTGACTAAATCCATCCGCATTTTTTTTCAGATGATTCACTTCGCCGCAATGTTGGTCACCACAAACCGTGTATATAAAAACATTATTTCATTGACGGCCATTTTCCACTAAACACTGTAATATTTTTCAATAAAAAAATTACTGAAAGTTCTTCAAGATGTGTTCTTTAAGATGGTATGTTGATCGATTAAAAAAGTTTTGTAGTTTTCTTTAAAAAAATTCATGAAAAAGGCCTTTTTTTGCGCTACAAGTGGGGGAAACGCCTTAAGCTAAGACGCAAATAAGTTTTTAGTTACCAATTATCGTATGTTAGAACATTATGAACGAGTTAGTACCTAATTTTGGGAAATTATCAAAAAATCCTGCTTACTATGATAACTCGAAATTCTTAGACTTTGGAGTAAGGTAGCCTAGGTTGGATGTGTTCCTAACGAGGTGACCTATCACGTCCTCAAGGCTTTGCATCGACCTTCCTAACACCCTGTACAGCCATTTCTCTCTAACCTCGTAAATTAAAATGCAGTTTAGCTCTTCTTCAACTATTAAATGGTTACTAGCTACTAGTTAATAGCTCGCAATGTGACCGCGCTCTTATCAAAGTGACGCTGCTGGTCAAATTTTTTTACCTCACCTCTTTACATATTCATGGACGCTTTTTCTACCGCTTGCCGTATGGGGCTTGGACTCCTGTACTTCAACCTCGTCAGTAGAATCGTTCGAGGGAAAATCGTGGTGAATTTATCAAGCGCAAGTGGCGAGGATGTGCGAAAGGCGAAAATTCATGAAAAGTTACGAGGTCATTGTGGTACCTATGTGGAAGACGGGCGTCTAAATATAAAAGTTTATGGGATACTCGTAAACTCTGGCTAACACGCACCAGCCTCGCGTTCATCTTCCGAGTCTCACCCGCGGGGCCTTTTATACGTTCGGGATCTTCTTGATTTTCGACGATTCCTTCTTTCTCCTCTAGTTGTTTCCAATTCTCGTGTATACAGTCAAATCTGCGTACTCGCAACATTTTGAACAAACACTCCCGACTCGCTTCGACGGATCGTTTCGTTGTGTGTGGTTTCAGACGGTGATGATGTTGATGATTCGTTCGATTTTACATTATTGGCGTCACATCTTTGGCAGAAATTGGCAGCTTATCGCGGTTTCAGATTCGCTCATATATGGAATAAGCCTTTGATTCGTTTTTCCTTTTTTTTACTTCAGGAGGAAGATACCTTTAGGCGAGGAAAAATTGCTAATTTTCAAAGTTTTTTTAAAAGGAAAGTTTTGTTCCCCATTTTTAAGACTTATGGTATGTATTATTACTACTTTTGACTATTAGATGGTATTTGTTTTTTTTTTCAAATTAATCTTTAAAAATGGCGAAGATATGGCACGGTCTTGTAAACGCGTTGCGGAGGATGTTGTTAGACGGCGTGACATGTAAGGTCAGTGGGATTAATCTGGAAAAAAACATCCGAAAATGTTTCTTTTATTAACACTAATACGCAGAATATGAACCAAGAATAAGTGAGAAATGTTGAAAATCCATTAAATGGTACGCTTTGAAAGAAAAAACGATTGCATTTTCCAAAAATGGCTAATTTTGCTATAAAGAAATATCGTTTTTTTTTCACAAACATTTAGGGTTATGTTCTAGAGTTAGAAAGATTTGTGCCAAATTCCATCAGAATCGGTTGATAAGTTTTTTAGCTATACGTCACGCCAGTTTTGAAAATGCAGTTTAGAAGACCATACCTCCAGTATTTTTAAAGGTTAATTTAAGGGGCCAGTCCACTTTGGAGCGACCAAAAAAGGCTATTTTCGCGATTTTTTTAGGATTCTATAAAATATATGAATATAAAAGTTGTTGGACTTGATAAACAAAGTCTTGAAATCCGTTAAAAAAAAATTCAATTCTTTTTTATTAATTTTTAAGTACAAAAACTATAGTTTAACGTAACGCCTTAAAAAATAGGTGGGCTAGGTAGCTCCATCACAACTCGGCAACGGCTTGTCTGAAACAAAAAAATCAAAGTCCATTAGATTCAGTGTGACACCAGCTACAAAATGACCCTCAGATATAAAGTTTTATCGAAAAATAAAAAAATGGCAGATGAAAATCGAAAAAAGTAAAAAAAACGCGTTTTTCCGCAGTTTTTCGCAAAAAAAGAGTAAAAATCAAAATTTCAAAACCATCGAGGGTCATTTTGTTTCGAATCATGTTTACAATATGTGTTTCAAATTTCAAGAGAATCGGTTTATTAGTTTTAGAAATACGATGACGCTAGATTTTGGAAACGTTGTTTCGAGAAAAACGCGTTTGAAGTTTATACTATGAAAAACTCTTACCTAAATTCAATCGGCAATTCCTGCACCGTACAAAATCCCTTCTGATTGCTCATCATCGTCGATTCTTCAAGTCTTGCTTGCTTTCGATTTTTTCAAATTTTCAAAGTGGACTGGCCCCTTAAAAAAGTACCTTCTAATGACCAAAAGTAGTAATAAAACATACCTTCAGTCTCAAAAATGATTAAGGAATCTTTCCTTTAACTCTTCGTTGACATCCTTATATTTGGCCACGATTTTGACAAGCTGGATTGGCAATTCAACCCATACCAGATGGCACTTCATCCACCTGCCATTTCCAACCCTTCGGTCGGTTTTTATCGCAAAAAAATCAGGGATACATTCAAACATTTCTTAATACGTCTGCACAATTGAAATTGGGAAAGTATAAAATCGGATTGTTGTGAAAAATTATTTAAAACTTTCCATTTTGGGAAAGTGAGCATTAGGGTGGCCCAAATTTGAGCTCTATTTTTTCCTTTTTCTCACCATTCAATTATCTTCATTAAATAAACAAAAATTGTCGCGAAATCTGCAAGCGGTCAAAAAATATTTAGAGTTCGCTCAAGCCTCCCAAAAATGCAAGTTAAAAAAAACGATTTTTTTTTCGTCCACTTCTAACCAATAAATGTTACGCTTTATCATTCTAAAATTTAGGTCGCAAAAGCTCTAGCCGGCCAATGAATTATTTAGTGGTCGCTCGTGAGCTTCGAAATTTCCCATTGTCGAGAAGTGGCGAGAATTGGAAATTTCGGAGCTATTGAGCAACCACCAAATATTTAATAACCGGCTCGACGTTTCGCGAGGTTAATTTAAAAGTTATAAAGCGTGAAATTCATGGGTGAGAAGTAAACGAAAAAAAAAGAGTTTTTAATGAAAATTTGAATTCTCGGGAGGCTTAAGCGACCTTTGAATATCTTTTGACCGCTCGCAGTTTTCGTAACAATTTTTTTTCTCTTTAAAGAAAATAATTGTACGGTGAGAAAAAGGAAAAAAAATAAGCTCAAATTTGGGCCACTCTAGTGAGCATTTTATTTCGAATTTGTCGGGGTTAAAATGACCCAGTGCGTCAACGTAGAGTAAAAAAAATCATGAAAATCGGCAAATTTTTTCCTCGCCTAAAGGTACTTCTTCCCTTAACTATCACATATCCTTCTTCGTTTTCTCAACTTCCTTGAAAACATTGGCGGAAAACATATTTCATGCACACGCGCGGAGCTGAGCACAGAGGAAGCCAAAAATTCCCGGCGTATTCTTGTGAAAGACGATCGCCAAGATTTTCGACCTGAAGAGAGACAAAAAGAGAGGGAGGGGGAGAGAGAGAGAGAGAGAGAGAGAGAGAGAGAGAGAGAGAGAGAGAGAGAGGGGGGGGGAGAGAGAGAGAGAGAGAGAGAGAGAGAGAGAGAGAGAGAGAGAGGGAGGGTGTACCCCTGCCCATGTGCGAATGTCGGTATTCCGCCAGAGTTGCCAATACGGCCCAGAGTTGTGCAAGTTCTGGCGACCGACTCTCAGTTGGCGGTACTGCCCCAGTATTGGAAACCGAACGTATCAGCACCGTCCCAGTCTGGGTTACTGAGTCTTGGGTGAAGTACTGGCCCAGTAATGGTAAACTATTTTATCAGTAGGGTGCCAGTCCTGGTTACCACGTATGGTTGAGTCTCGGCTGGAGGTACTACGCCAGTACTGACAACTGAACGTATCAGTGCCATGCCCGTCTTAGCTACCCAGTCTTGGGTGTAGTACTGCCCCAGTATTGGTAAACAATTTTATCAGTGCGGCGCCAGTCTTGGTAACCAAGGTTGGTTCAGTCTCGGCTGAAGGTACTGCGCTAGCATTGGCAACAGTACCACGCCAGTCTTAGTTACCGAGTCTTGGGTTAAGTACTTCCCCAGTATTGGTAAACAATTTTATTAGTTCAGTGCCAGTCTTGGTAACCAAGGTTGGTTCAGTCTCGGCTGGAGGTACTGCGCTAGCATTGGCAACAGTACCATGCCAGTCTTGGTTACCGAGTCTTGGGTTAAGCACTGCCCCAGTATTGGTAAACAATTTTATTAGTTCGGTGCCAGTCTTGGTAACCAAGGTTGATTCAGTCTCGGCTGGAGGTACTGCGCTAGCATTGGCAACAGTACCACGCCAGTCTTGGTTACCGAGTCTTGGGTTAAGTACT
This sequence comes from Ophion ellenae, assembly GCA_963210295.1. Taxonomy (NCBI): domain Eukaryota; kingdom Metazoa; phylum Arthropoda; class Insecta; order Hymenoptera; family Ichneumonidae; genus Ophion; species Ophion ellenae. Next base: position 18,142,766 of record OY723391.1, on the reverse strand, counting down.
GCCCCAGTATTGGTAAACAATTTTATTAGTTCGGTGCCAGTCTTGGTAACCAAGGTTGGTTGAGTCTCGGCTGAAGGTACTGCGCTAGCATTGGCAACAGTACCATGCCAGTCTTGGTTACCGAGTCTTGGGTTAAGTACTTCCCCAGTATTGGTAAACAATTTTATTAGTTCAGTGCCAGTCTTAGTAACCAAGGTTGGTTCAGTCTCGGCTGGAAGTACTGCCCTAGCATTGGCAACAGTACCATGCCAGTCTTGGTAACCGAGGTTGGTTCAGTCTCGGCTGGAGGTACTGCGCTAGCATTGGCAACAGTACCATGCCAGTCTTGGTTACCGAGTCTTGGGTTAAGTACTTCCCCAGTATTGGTAAACAATTTTATTAGTTCAGTGCCAGTCTTAGTAACCAAGGTTGGTTCAGTCTCGGCTGGAAGTACTGCCCCAGCATTGGCAACAGTACCATGCCAGTGATGGTCACCGAGTCTTGGGTTAAATACTGTCCTAGTATTGATAAACAATTTTATTAGTACAGTGCCAGTCTTAGTAAGCAAGGTTGGTTGCGTCTCGGCTGGAAGTAGTCCCCCGGCATTGGCAACAGTACCATGCCAGTCTTAGTTACCGAGTCTTCGGTTAAGCACTGCCCCAGTATTAGTAAACAATGTTATTAGTACAGTGCCAGTCATGGTAACGAAGGTTGGGTGGGTCTTGGCTGGAAGTACTGCCCCAGCAGTGGCAACATTACCATTCCAGTCTTGGTTAACGAGTCTTCGGTTTAGTACTGCCTCGGTATTGGCAGACAATTTTATCAGTACGGTGCCAGTCCAAAAAATATGGATTGAATGAAAAATGTAAGTTTTGCTTCCTCATAGAGAAACTTTGTGACGATGAAAACATTTTTTTTCAGTTTTCAATATCAACGTGCTCAAAATGTCCCAAAACCTCGAAAAATCAAATTCACAAACAATGTCTGCATGCATGTGCGCCTGTGTGCGTATGCGCACGCATGTACGTTCTGGCACTGTAAAATTAAAACGTCTGTAACTCGAGAACGGTTTGGGTTGAAGGGCTCCTGTGTCGCTCAGATGTTAATCTGTACAATCTCTTTATTCCCTGCAAATTTTGTCGAGAGAACTAAAAAATTACAAATTTAACAGCATTTTTTAATTTAAAAGAAATGTCTGTGACCACGTTAATTTGCAAAAAATTTCAGAATTTTGTAAATTTTTTTTTTTACAAATAGAGTATCATGAAATGACGGCTGGTATTGAATTTAGGGAATTTAGGGAATGAATTTTGGACACTTTCGAAATATGTCAAACTGCTCTAATTTTTGCATATATCAAGATACTGTGGTGATTTTTTTACACAAAGTATTGTAAAAGTAAAGTTGCTATAACATTTGGAGAGAATCCCGAACCATTACAGACTCCTCTGGACTCTTCTGTCTCCTTACGGATATCCATAAATTGGCTAAGTAGACGATGTAATTTTATTTCACTATTTCGCGTGTTCGTTCTGAACGTACGCCGCGACTCTGGCGGCTCTCGCGCCTTCTTGCGTCGAGGCAGACATTGTTATGCCTCGACACAATGCGTGTGTGTCAGTGGTCATTCGCTACGTCGGGCGCACACGGTTGAAGATTGTTTTCTTCCCGCATACTGTCCCTCCGCGGCAAGTATACACTTCGTGTGAGTATATGCACCTATATACCCACACGCTGATCCGCGCTCAGCGTCAACAAAGAATTAGGATTTCTTTGGCAGCGTTGGGCATCAGTCTTTCTCGTGCTGTCTACGTGTGAACTTGTTTCAATCCCCAAGTGCTTTTCATCTATTCCCATTCGTTTTTATACAGTACACTTTTTCTATTATTATAAATTAATTTTTCTCGTCTTAACACGAATTCGAGTGCTCTAAGTGTGCTATAAAAATTCGAACGTTCTATAAGGTGAACCAGGTAAGATATACAAAGAATTTTTCTTTTACTTGTTTTTTCATTTTATTTTGTATTTTTTGTCTACTGCATGTTAAGGCATAATAAACAATTCATTTATTTTCTCTCCGTTCCTTACTTGCTGTGGGACTGCGCTATCTTTCTGTCTCTCTCTCTCTCTCTCTCTCTCTCTCTCTCTCTCTCTCTCTCTCTGTCTCTTATATTTTCTTTACTTATTCTATCATTTATTTTAAAGAATTTGTTCAATTTGATCAGGGAGTCTCGGAGGACAAGGGGAAAGAAAACGCTTTGGTAAATACAATGTTATTTACTTTGACCGAAATTATGTATGCTGATGTAAAATTACAGAAGAGCATCTTAATTCATACTAAATACTCTGGAAGTGGCTATATTTTTCAATTCTGTTTAGATGGAGGTGATGAGATCCTTGGTGGGTTCACCGACCGACGGAAAAGGTGTTATCCGCAATGTGATCGCTGGCCTGATATCAAAGGCGGTGCAGGAAAAATACTCGGCCACGGGGAAACCAGGCGCGAACGGTATAACGAAAAAATCCTTCAGTGCGACAATAACGTACATACGTATGAATGGTAAATATTTTTCAAATTTTTACTAATATAATTTTTAGAACTGGGTGCAATGAAATAATTTTTTTTATTTCAGATATTTTTTAGATACGATCGGGAAAAAAAAACTACTGCGGTGGAAATATTTTCGACAACCAGCCGATGTTTATCTGATGCCGGTGACCGGGAACACGCCGCAACTCTGGCCCAATATTGGCAGCCGGTACTAGTCACCAATACTATGCCAACGCTTGCCAAGCGGAGGACCGGTGTTATCATTTCGGAATTGGGCCAGTATTGTTTACACGATCTGACCCAATATTAGCATTCAGTATCCGGCCAGTACTGGCGTCAGTACTGAGCCAAGTTTCCAGTCTATACATGGGCATATACCAGCAAAGTACTGATTTACTGTTTGTCTCAAGACTGGCTACAATATCTGGCCCAAAACTGGGCACTTATTCTGAGCCAATACCCGTAAACAGTGTCGGGCCGATTCACGCCGCCATAACTTGGACCGGTGTTAACAAACCAATTTTGTCTCAATAGTGATTCCGACTTGGGCAAGGCTTGGCCCTTGGGAGCCTGCCCGTATTAGCAGCCCTGGCATCAGTACTGAGCCAAGACTAAGCCAAGTCCTCAGTCTATACACGGGCATGTACCGGCAAAGTACTGATTTAGGGTTTGTCTCAAGACTGGCAATGATATCTGGCCCAAAACTGGGCACTTATTCTGAGCCAATACCCGTAAACAGTGTCGGGCCGACTCACGCCGCCATAACTTGGACCGGTGTTAACAAACCAACGTTGTCTCAATACTCATTCCGACTTGGGCAAGGCTTGGCTCTCGTCCAAGTACCAGATGCCTGCCAGTATTGGCAGCTCTGGCACCAGTACAGTGCCAATACCAAGCCAGTTTGCAATACGTACATGGGTGAACGCGTTATTGTTTCACCGCGCACGATTTTGTTACGGGTTACATCTGGATTTTGACGCAACCGCGTGCGAGTTCGAACCTCGAGGGAGGGAGCATTCGGTGGCGAAGCTTCGAATTTCATCCCTCGCCTTTGGTACCCGGTCACTTCCTCCTATTCTCATCAGTGTTTTTCCCTCGGCTTTCCCCGCTTGCGCAAAGTCGTCTACGGGCGTAACAACCGAAAAATCGAACTCCTTTGTTCTTGGTGGAAAAAATTCAGTGTCGCTAATCGAGTCGGAAGTTCCCTCCTTGGAATAGAACATTTTTCTGGTAACTCGTTGACGACGTGAGACGCTGCCGGGAAGTAGGAATAATAATTCCGTCATCCCCGAGTTCTCCTGGGGCACGCGGGAACAGGGGAATTAGAATGAGAGAGAGAGAGAGAGAGAGAGAGAGAGAGAGAGAGAGAGAGAGAGAGAGAGGGGACGACGAGGAAATGCGTTCTTCTGAACTCCCCGGGCGTACAACACCCCCGCTGTCGCGCGTCTGTTGGTTTATTCACACTGTGACTCGTAAGTCAGCCAGCAAATGCTTTCGAATACGTAGTAGAACAGTCGTATAAGTTGTGAATGGTAGCTCTGTATATATACAAACACCCACACATGCACAAGCAAGCAAACTATATATATATATATATATATATATATATATATATATATATATATATATGAATGTTCCATTTTGAGGACCGTCCTACAAAGTAAAAAATTCTTTCCATAATGAACTTTCATATAAGCCCCAATGTCGTCAAAAGAACGTTTAAATAAATATAAGCATATTTATACGAAAGCCATTCCACAGACCGTCCTGCCCTCCGGCCCGCCAGAATCGATATTTCGTTAAAAAAAAAGGACCGTCTCAAAAACAGCCAAAGAAGATCGCCAATATTATGTAGGTGTAACGTGTTCGTAATGTACTTTTTCCGTATACATATTGTGCCGGTAAAAAAATTTCCATCACTGTCGATAATTGGTAAATTTTCTATCAATTTGGATGGTTGCAAAATCATATCGGAATAATATAATTAATTTTATTTCTTATTTTCCGAAGATATTATATAGCTCTCTGAAGTGAATTATATTATTGTAATATAATTTCACAATGATACATAGTGATCGAACATTTTTGACCGGTACATATATATATATATATATATATATATATATATATATATATATATATATATATATATATATACACACATACATGTGTGCATATATCTACAAGGTGTTAGAAAGGTTGATGCAAAGCCTTAAGGGGGTGATAGGCCACCTCGTTAGGAACATATCTAACCTAGGGTACCTTAGTCCAAAGTCTAAGTATTTCGATTAATCATGATAAGTATAATTTTTGGAAAATTTCCCAAAATTGGGTACTAATTCGTTGACCTCTTTTTTTCTTTCGATTTTTTTTAAATACCATTAACATAGGAGGTATCTTTATTTTTTGACAAGTTTTTAATTATTCAACACGTGCCATTTAGTTAGTTGTGTGGATACAGATGATTGTATTGGTGTTTGTCGATTAAATACACATTAAGCTAAGACTCAAATAAGTTTTTAGTTACCAATTATTGTCTGTTTGAATATTATAAACGAGTTTCCCTAATTTTGGGAAATATTCCAAAATTCATACTTACCATGATAACTCGAAAGCCTTAGACTTTGGACCAAGGTAACCTCGGTTAAATATGTTCCTAACGAGGTGATCTATCACCCCCTTAAGGCTTTGCATAAACCTTCCTAGCACCCTGTATATACTATACTGAACAAAATTAAGTACCACCTTCCAATTCATTTCGCATGTTTATTTGCGTACTTTATTTCTTACAGTACTATATATGAGGTATTCCACGTGAATCCGGTGGACTTTTTCCCTGCCCAATTCGTTTTATTTTTTAAAATCTGATTCCATTGACTCTAAAAGACACCCTGATGTTTTTTACATTTTTCGAAACAACCCGTCGTCAAAAAAAAAATTCCACCGAAAAAAACGCCCCGATTTGAAAAACTGAAAAAACTCCCAAAAACGCGTGATAAAATGTAAAAATTTTCAAGCTATCACCCGCGGTGGAAGTATGATTTTTTCTGTGCGTTCTGAGCGATTAGCTATCACCCGCGGTGGAAGTATGATTTTTTCTGTGCGTTCTGAGCGATTATCGTTTAAAAAATCCGAAAAATTGACTGCTACCTGTTCAAGGTCCATGATTGTGATTTGGTTGTTTAAAAATGGTCAAAAAAATTCATTGTGGGTATCAATATATTGAAGTATCCGCCCGAAGTAAGCGGTTCTTGAATTTTTCGGACTTTTTTTTTTAACCTTAACCGCTCAGAAAGCACAGAAAAAATCATACTCCCACTGCGGGTGATAGCTTGAAAATTTTTACATATGATCCCGCATTTTTGGCAATTTTTTCAGATTTTCAAATCGGGGCTTTTTTTTCGGAGATTTTTTTTTTTTACTAAGGGTTATTTCGAAAAATGTAAAGAATATTCAGGGTGTCTTTTAGAGTCAATGGAATCAGATTAAAAAAAATTAATCGAATTGGCGGGGGTCAGGGAAAAAGTACATCGGATTCACGTGGAATACCTCATATTCCATATGTATATACACACACACACATATATATATATATATATGCACCCACACATGTATGCACCGTAGTAAACAAAAGTACGAAAATGACCAAGTAAAATAAACGGCAAGGCGCGTATGTTATTTTGTCCAGTGTATACGACAAAAGGCATAACTCATATATGCTTCAATATGTAAAGTGATTTGTCTGTGTCACACCCTTTTATTTACCCGAGGTCGATGTATATATGTATATATGTCTGTGTATATTAAGAGGAAGAGAGAGAGAGAGAGAGAGAGAGAGAGAGAGAGAGAGAGAGAGAGAGAAAATGCGAGAGCGAGAAACACGGGCGGAACATATGTATTTCGCACAAGTTTTTGGAAAGACAGTTTTCCTATTCATTCTTGTCGCGCAAACATATTCTCGTTTCCTCGTCGCGGCACCCTCGTAAAGTTTCCTTTCACCGGAAGAAGCCAAGAATTGTTTGCTTTCCGACCTCGAGTCCTTATGTGCGCAATTCAAGGGCTTACGACGTGTTTATTTGACGTCGGTGCTACCTGCAGCGTGAATTTACACGAGAACGAGCTTCCTCGGCAAAAGCTCATAACTCACCAACGTTTTCCTCGCGTTCTTCAGTCTGACAATGAGCGGGCCTCGAACGAACCGTCGAACTCTCATCCAGATTATTCGATGCCATTTCCCTATTGACCAGGCTAGTCGAGATGATTATGGAATCTGGTGCTGAAATTGTCGCTGGGATCCAATTGGATTCCTCTACTTGTCCCCACTTTCTGATAGGGATTTAATGGATAATCGCATTGGATCCTTATACTAAAACGTCGCGGTCGTACATTGGATTCTAATCCGGAGTTCCCATTGGAAACCAATGTACGAATCGAGTTTGAATACCAAAGGTTTCCTGTAGTATCGAACAGAATCCGATCCGATTCTTGATGGATCCCATCACATTCTGTACATTGAATTTTCTGGATGAAATTTAAAAAATTGGCGAAGTTACACCTATTTTAGTGGAACAGTGTGCGTCGGGTTTACCGCAACCCGTCGAGATTGAACGCGATTATCTCGAAACCACATATCTCGACACGGCAGGATTGATGTCTTGAGTAACTTCCACACCATTGACTTGAATTTGCACAGTTAGCGTTCAAACAGTAGTCATTTCCGGTTCACGATCACATTTTTTTAATTGGATGAACCATTTGTTAATAACAATGACTTCAGCATGTTGTTTTTCAAGAGAAAAATGACGTTGTCTTTGGAGAAGCTGTCTTTTATCGTATTTTCCTAAATTTCGTATATACCTAAGTTTACAAAATTTGTTTTCGTTTCAAATTACATTTGAGCCTGGTAGAGATCCCGCCGTTTCGGGCCTCGCCGCTGGAGGACAGCAACGCCAACTCCAGCACCACGAACACTTTGAGAGATTTTCTTCCGAAAAAATTACACTGTAACCACAAACATATGTACAGCATGCTTGGGAAAAAAATTAATTTATTCCAACCAATGTGTCACTAGAAAAAAAATGCATCATTCTGACCCTTCAAATTGGGCTTCCAGAGAGGGATACCCCGTTTCAAAGGTTTAAATCACTTAGAAAAGTATATCTTAAAAATTGGATTGAATCACATCACCAAAAATCTACTGTAATTAACGTTTGTTATTTATTTTACTGCACTTTGACATGATATCACTACACATATTACACGCTCACGAAGCGTGCAGATTATGTTCCAACACGCCGAGTATTTTCTCGTCCCTTTTCATGTATTTTTTATTCGAATGTGGTGTGATTTATGGAACGGCGTTCATCGGGAACAGTGCAGAATCCAATTGGATCCCAATGTGCGGTGTCGCTAACAAACACCTATACTCTATAAAGATGTGGATGTATCTTGGGACTCCCCAACAAACTTGTGCACAGGATCCCGAAGGGGTATTTTTTGGGACATCCAGAAAATTCAGGTTAAATAAAAAAAAAATTTCAATATTCGAAAAAATTAATAAAAATAAAAAAAAATTCCAATATTCAAAGAAATAAATAAAAATAAAATAAAAACAAATGAAAATTCCAATATTCAAAGAAATAAATAAAAATAAAATAAAAATTCCAATACTCAAAAAAATTAATAAAAATAATTAAAACAAATAAAAATTCCAATATTCAATAAAATAAAGTAAAATAAAAAAAGAGATAAAAATTCGGATATTCAAAGAATTAATTAAAATAAAAAAAAATTAAAATTCTGAAACGACGTCAATCAAGAATTAACGCGGAACCCACTTGGATTCCAACGTGAACTCCCAAAGTGCGGCGTCCCTAACAAATCCCTACAGGTAAGTCGTAGGGCCCGGAAACTCGCCGACAAATTTCTGCACGGAATGCGACCCAGCGTTTGTAGATAAGATCTGATCGAAAGTGATAGAACTGACAATGAAGCATCGGATTCGGGATAAAGATGGGAACGAGTCATCGAACTTCAAGGGATTCCATTGGCGATATGCGGTTGCGAAACAAGGGGGTGCAAGACTCGAGAAAATTGCCTCCCTTTTCCTGGTATTGAGAAAGGTCGTGATCCACCGCGGGCTTTGGTAATGTTAAAAAAAAAAAGAATGAAATTTCTCTCGTGCGGAATCCGGCAATCGCCGTAAGAATCTCGTATCCGATAGGTCTTTATTCCACCGCACGGGCGTACGGTCGTTATCGAGTGGCTGTGCAATGCCTCGAGCGAACTCGTGTCTCCCGTATGCATAGTATGTACTTGGACTTCGGCTTATAGCCGGGTATGAGAAAAATCCGAGGATCCGAGAGTCCTGGGGAGCGCGAGGAAGAAACTTACAGGGAAGGGGACTGTGAAGAATATACCGTTGAAACGCGCGGCTTGCCGAGATGCGGTCCTCCGATATTGCGGTATGCGCATAATTCAAATCTCTTCTGCATATACGATCCTCGCATCTATGATGGTTAGGGTACGGGCGTCCAAACTTTATAGGGGAAGCGGTAGAATGAAGGTGCGCAAAAATGCAAAATGTTGGGATGTAAAGTTAAGAAATGTTAAAGTTAAAGATCAATATAGTAATAACCAGATCACGGAGTGAAAGCGACGGCGATACGCCAATTAAGGGGGAAATCCCTTTAGACGCCCGAAAATGAGTAATTTTTCATGCCTTTTATCACCTCTATGTTCGTATAGGTTTCTCATTATTACATTATTTTAAAATGTAATAAAAATTATAAAGTTAATTTATTATAAAGTTATTATTAAATTAATTTATATTAAACATAACATAATTATGTTTATAATTAAAAGTAATTTATTATAAAGTTATTATTAAACTAATTTATATTAAGGGGGGATTGTCTTTTTTTTCGCAAAATTTACCGCTTTTTGGGCATTTTTTTGTGAAGAAAGTATACAACGGAAAACTTGTGAAACTTGGCATATAGTTTTATTGATCTGTTTATTACATACAAAAAAATGTTTAAACAATTTCATAAAAAAATCCGCCTCCCACCCCCCTCGACGCGCGATGGTCCTTTTTTGATGATGTGCACGATTACAGCCTTCACGTTCATCCTGCAACAAAAACCCAAAAAGCATTTTACTTTAGACACACATAGCTATCGTTCGATGAAGGGAAAAAAATGGACGATTTCGTGACGTTTTGAACTTGAAGTATCGATTTTTCGAAAAAAATTGATCGATTTTTTGTTATAAATAAAAAACTATTAAACGTATTGCTTTTTTGCTTCATCAAACGATAAAAGGATGTCAGCTGAGCATTCTGTCCAAATTTGAAGGCAATCGGTTGAATAGTTTTTGAGAAATCGTGCACACCAGTTGTGAAAAAGCTGTTTCGAGAAAAACGCGTTTAAAGGGGGATTTTTTGATGAAATTGTTTAAAACATTTTTTGTATGTAGTAAACAGATCAATAAAACTATATGCCAAGTTTCACAAGTTTTCCGTTGTATACTTTCTTCACAAAAAAATTCCCAAAAAGCGGTATATTTTGCGAAAAAAAGACAATCCCCCCTTAAACATAACATAATTATGTTTAATAATGTTATGTTTAATATAAATTAATTTAATAATAACTTTACAATAAATAATTTAATAGTAATTTTATGTTAAATAATGTTATTATTTAACATGAAGTTATTAAACATAAAATTATTTTGATATAATGTTATGTTTCACGCCATAAGATTATTTTTAAATTATGCGATTATTTTATCACCTATATTGTTATAGGTTTCTCACGATTACATTATTGGAAGGGTATAACCATAAAAATATCAACAATGTATAAAACTTAAAATTAAGTAGGCTTTGTAATTAAATTTTTATATTTTTGAGCATTTTCTCGACACTTTTTACCCCAAATAAGTAATTTCTTTACGTGATAACCTTAAAACTTGAGGTATATCCTTCCGATAATGTTATAGTGAGAAACCCCTTAAAATTAAGCTATCACATGAGCAGTTTTTCAAAAGACGCCTAAGCCATACTTTGTAACGCTGCCATTTTGTTTTGTTTAAAAAAGAATACATTTTTTTCAACACTTGAAAGTTGCAATAAAATGATGTCAAAATATTAAAATGATGCGATTATTTTATCACTTTAAAAAAATTCATGAAAAATGCCTCATTTTCGGGCGTCTAAAGGGATTTCCCCCCTTAACCCTAACAAGATAAAAATGAAAAAGAAGCAATGAAAGGACTAATTCATCTATAGAAATAATCCTGGAAGGGACCGCGATACTCCAATTAACGCGAATAAGGTAAAAATGAAAAAGAAGCAATAAAAGGACTAATTCATCTATATAAATAATCCTGGAAATGGTATTTCGTAACGTCATTGCCGAATACCGGAAACGGGAGCACGAAAATCGTACTTGAATAACAAAGAAAACAATTGTCAGATGCAAACAATTAGCATTGAGATTCGTACTCTTTAAAAAGTATACATTATTTTGGATAATGAATCTGCCGATAATAAAAGGCACTAGAAAAGTATTATAAATTTACATCATGGATACATGGTTCGAAGTTTCGCTGAAATCATGAATAACTTTTGATTTTCATACACTCTTTATACATCACATCATACCCGTATCTGTTTTGCATACTTTAGGTTAATATCGAAAACAAATTAAGGTTATTTCGCTGTGAAAATAATATACGCATGTATAAATAACATATGGGGCGCGATCCACACCAGCTCGACCGAACTTACCATTTTGTCAATGATAAGGGGTAAAGCCACTCCAGCTCTTAAAAAGGCTTGTTTTAAGAATATTTTCAACGAGTACAATGAAAGCACTAAAAAAATAAGTTTGAAAACTTTATTATACATAGTTATTATTGTACAAACATTTTTTTTGTAATTTTTATATTCATAGTAGCGGCCTCAGATCCCTAGACAGTAGAGAAACTCTCGCGCAAAGCGTTTCGCAGCCGAAATGATTTCTCTTGTAGTTTTTAAGGGGTTACCCCCACTTGCGATTTTGAAAAAATCGATTTTTTTGTTATTGCATTTTTTTGAAGTATAAGTATCTGAGAATATGTCCTGAAAATTTCAAGTCGATCCGAACAAAATTGACTGAGATATGAGCGTTGAAGGAGAAGAATCCGCTTTGAAAGAGCGTTAAAAGAGAAACTTTAAACGCGTGTTTCTCAAAATGGCATTTCTGAAGTCGGTGACCAATATTACTCGAAAACTAATGAACCGATCTTCTTGAAATTTTGCAGGCTTATTTAATACATAAAAACGTAGTCTTTAATCGTTCGATTTTTTTTTTCGAAAAAAATGGCCGTTTCATAGCCAAAAAACGGCCGTTTTTTCGTTAAAATCGAACCATTAATTTTGACTGTCCGCCATTTTGTGAAAAATGAATATTTTTCAAAATCCTTCGATTAAAGACTAGTTTATACTTATATTTGACTGCATCCATCCGCATTTTTTTTTCAGATGATCCACTTCGCCGCAATGTTGGTCACCGCAAACCGTGTATATAAAAACATTATTTCATTGACGGCCATTTGCCACTAAACAATGTAATATTTTTCAATAAAAAAATTACTGAAAGTTCTTCAAGATGTGTTCTTTAAGATGGTATATTGATCGATTAAAAAAGTTTTGTAGTTTTCTTTAAAACAATTCATGAAAAAGGCCTTTTTTGCGCTACAAGTGGGGGTAACGCCTTAACCTAAAAAAGGAAACCAAAATCAATAAAAAATACAAAAAGCTATGGAACTGGTTACGAAAATAGGAAAATACCCTTTATTTTAACAAAAGTAGTGCACATTTGATTGAAAACTTCAATTTATGAGCAAAAAATCACATGGCTATTTGTTTAGAAAAATAAGTTAATAACCAATAGCAAATTCCTTATTTTTCCTTGGAGAATGCATCTGAGAAGATATATTCAAAATTTCAAGCGAACCGATGCATATTTGGCTGAGTTACGTTTCCGACCATTTAAAAAAACATGGTTTCGAGAAAAACATGTGTGAAGTTTGAAGTAACATTTGGCAATAGGAATGTTCGATTCATCTTTTATCTGCGATGACAGCACCCTACTTTTGACCTTCCAAATTAACATTGTTCGGTTTCTTTTTTTTTCAAAAATTTGCAAATCCTCGAGTGGCCTTACCCCTTGAAGTGCGAAGTTTGGATTCCTGAACTCCATACTCGCTGTTCGTTGCCCAGAAGGCATAAAAAAGACAGCTCGAAAAGAGACGACGAGCACGCTACTAGCGAACTAGCCTGTAGATATATTGCGACTGGAGGGACAATTAGGTTTGTTTGTGTTCAGTTTAGTTATTTGGCGTTAAGAGGGAGATACCTTTAGGCGAGGAAAAAAATGCTGATTTCCATGGTTTTTCTTTCATTAACACGCATACGCAGAATATGAACCAACTAAAAGTGAGAAATATTAAAAATCGATAAAATGGTACGTTTTGAAACAAAAAGATTGAATTTTTCGAAAAAATGGTCACATTTAGCAATAAAAACATACTTTTTTAAATTTTTATGAAGATTTAGGGTCACTTTTCAGACAAAGTGATAAAGGTTCATACCAAATTTCATCAGAAACGGTCGATTAGTTTTTTAACCATACGTCTCGCCAGTTTTGAAAATCCAGTTTAGAAGACCGTGCCATACCTCCGCCATTTTTGAAGATTAATACAATTTTAAAATACCATGTCACAGCCAAAAGTAATAATAAAACATACCCTGAGTCTCAAAAATGGTGAAGAAATCGTTCATTAAAAAAAAAAACAGGGAAATCAGCAAATTTTTTCCTCGCCTTAAGATATCTCCTCCCTTAAGTCAGAAGTTTTGTGTCGCGATAATTGTTTGGAGATTACCTTGTTGAATTCAAAATTTCCGAACAATTTGGATACCATGAGTAACGAACGATTTATTGTTGATTGTGGTGTACTAGTTTCGTATCAGGCAAGGTATTTGAGGGAACTAGCAGGTTTGAGATTTCAAAAATTGGCTTGTACTTATACCGAGGCCGCAAATGAATATGAAACATATAGGCTTTTTAGAGGTATTTATCAGAACATTATAAAACACAAAAATTCTTCGAGATTGATTTCTTGGTCAATGATATTTACGCTCCAACCTAATGAGGCCAACTATGTCAAATCCAGTTTCGCCATGATTCGACTCGAATGGTCGAAGATTTTAAGAAGTATCAGGTATCGTTTTTCTTCTTGGGCTTTCCTCTATTAATTGTACCCGAAAGATTAAAAATAAAAACAAAATTGACAAAATGGCTTCTGGATAACGAAGAGTTTGGAAAAATTCGAGATATTTATTACGATAAAAATATAAAAACCTTACTTTTTCAATCAGATGTTAGGTATTATCGATCCGTCATAGTACCTTACAGCTCCTGTTGAAATTTCAAGTTGAAATTTTTAGCTGGTTTCGAGATATCGTTGTAACACCGGAAACCGGTTTGACATTTGTCAATGTAACGGGTTACTCACGTTACCTTGACAATGTTACTATTCTTACCTAAAAAATTCAGTTCAAAATCGTTAAAAATAATATCTCACAAAGTGAAATACATGGACATTTGACCGATGATATTTTTCACTCGTTCGAAAGATGTAATCATTGACATCTGTCAATTACAAAATTTGTCTAGACGTCAATGCCTCACGATTTTCCGTACGGTGACATATCAGCACTATAACATTTCTGGGTTATGAATTTTCCGGAAGATGTCATTTTTCGAGGATGACGTTTCCTCATTCTGACTGCCTACCAAACAATCACCTATTAACCGCAAACATCGTTTTTTACGTGTATAAAAGGGGCCATCCACAAATTACATTATTGTTAAATGAGGTCTGGTAGTTGAATGACGGTAACGATAATTGGATTATGGCGATAGGCAGGATATGATGATTTCGGGGAGGGGGGGGGGGGGGGGGGTAAAAATCAGCAAAAATCGATGACGTAATATATGGACGGCCGTTATTTCGAAAACAAGTTACATTGTTGGCAAATATTCTGAATATTGCGAATTCCGTTACGTCCGCAATTGAGTAGTTAAAAAAAATGTTCGATTTTTTAATTTAGAATTGATCTTTTGTCATAAAAAAACACAGTGTCAAAAGGGTTTTCCTCTGAAATAATTCTGAAGATAATTATTAATTGTTTTATATCACGATAATTCAAACTGCAGATGTTGGCGCCAAAACGCCACCCTATCGGCGCTGGCGTTTGTGACGTCACCGTTCGAACGCGACAGAATAGGTTATGCATACGGCTTACACGCGAGTGTACACAACTGTACAATTTGGTGTCATTTTACATTGGAAAACATATTAAGCATTTTCAAAAAGTCGAAAACTAGTTTAATTTTCGTGCAACGATGCGTGAAACTGGATTTGTGAAAGCAAATTCGAGCAATTCGCCGAGCGTGGATTTTTAGGTTAGGAGAGCTTTGATAAATTGTGGCACTTATTGTCGCTACGTATCATAAGGATATTGAGAAAGACGTATTTAAAAAATATATATATTTCACTACAGTTTATGTTATAACACTTTTACACTTTCATCTAAGTGATCCTTACAGCAAAAATGGAAGGACGATGATTCCGGGTTAACTTGTCGTGCTGCATCGAACCACTCATTCGGATTTTTTACGTTTTGTGGCACATTCAGAAATACCTTATTAGGGGTACTTTTCGTCGTATTTATGTAAAGAGGAATGAAACAAGCTTTATATGATTTTGTCGTTGCCATCGTTGACAGAAAACTCGTATTACAAGAGCATTTCGTATATCTGCGTTCAAACGGTGACGTCACAGAGTGCTCGGGTAACTTCGGATGCTCTGGCGCATTTCGGCCGAGCCGAACAGAACAACAATTTCAAATCGTTGATAATTGTTGAAAAAAAGCGAAAAATATTTTGCTATAGAAACCGCACATGATCTTTACAATGAAAAAAATCATTTAAGGTAGTCCTATCATCAGGCTTCAATCCATAGGATATTCATTTTTTTTGAGCTTCACTAAATATATTAACAATCGTCTCTGTAAAATTTCACGGTCGTTTATCGACTGAATCACAGAGAAAAGAAATATTAAAATTGCGTATTGTTGTGAAGGAATTCTGAGACGACATACAAAAACCCAATTTCCGGTTGCTACAAAAGTGTATATAATAGTGGGAATCCGTCAGATTATTAAAAATAATCAGATTTACATACTTAGCACTTGTAGTAATCCGGTGCGCTCAGAAAAAATTACGCTTATTGACCTAATTTTTATGTACTATCAAGTTTAATTGGAACTTCCGGTATTGAATTTATTACCACTTGCTACGATAAAGAGACGTGACAGCAAGGCAACAGCTGACTGTCGTCCTAACCTCATCTCACTCATTCGAATTTCCACACATATTTCATTTTTAACCGACATAGTTCGCCGACACAAATTTTCCACGCTTTTTACCAGTCGTGGCCCGAATACAATGCTTTATATTTCCCGCACCTGACGTTGTTTTGACAGATCGACGTTGAAAAGCATCGAGGTTAAACTCGCCTGGTTGAGTAAAAAGAGACGGAGATAGAGCCAATATTGCCAAATATCAAACCTAGAAATACTGCGCGAATCGTTGGAATAACTATTTTTTCATTTTTATAATTAAATGTGAACATTCATCCAACAGTTTACACATGGAACATTCCATTATTCCAAATTTTTTTTTGCATACGTTAAAAATACACATTGTAAAAGTCTCAAATATGATCAGTGGTATGATTAGTGTGAAGCGATCTACCTTAAGGCGGTCCACCTTAAGCGGTCTACCTTAAGGCGGTCCTCTAGTTTCTCGGGTCGAAAAAATCGATTTTTTTTTCATAAATCACATCTACAACATGTGTAGAAAATGTGTGCCAAAGGATTTTTCGATATTCGAAGTGGTTCACAAGTTACGGCCCTGGAACGGAGCAGGTATAAGGAGCAGGTATACTTTCAAACGCGTTTTTCTCGAAACACCATTTTTCGAAACGGTGACCACGATATTTCAGAAACTACTGCACCGATCTTGTTCAAATTTATACAGCATCTTTATTATGTTATAAGCCAGCGATTGAACTAGGATTATCATGATTGCTTCGATAGTTTTTTTTTGTACGAGCGAAAAACTTAAGAAAAAATGAGTAAAAAATAGAATGTAATTTTCAAAAGTGTATAAAAAAGTCAATTTTTGTAATTTAGAATTCACTCTAGTTCAATCGCTAGTCTTAAATATGAAGATTAAAATGCCGTTTGGTTTTTTGATTTCAGATAAGCAGAACAGCCGCAATCTTGGTCACCGTCAAGCACCTCTTTTACTTGATGTCTTCCTGTCGGCCGCTATAACTTTTATTCTATTATATATTTTGACTTCAAAAAATTTGTAAAGCTTAGTTAAATATTAATAAAGATTATGCAAAAACAATGAGATTGATTATTTCGATGCTTTGCCCGTAAAAAATTATCGAAAAAGCCGTAAAAAAACAGCCGAGAAACTAGAGGACCGCCTTGATGACTCAATTGGGACGTGCATCATGCATCGAGTTTTTGATTGCCACAGATCGCGATGATGCTCGAGGTCCTCAACGTCAAAGGGTTCACTAGGTCATCCATGTACGCGAGGTACCGCTCACGAGTTCGTACTTTCGCCGTGATGTGTGATCCACATGCAATACTAAATTGCGGAGAGACTATTGAATCAATGACGTTGGAATCGGCGTGCCAAGGACTCGGGGGGCCGCGTAATCGCGGAATCAAATATTCTAAATAGTTTGATAGGTGGGGTTAGTCTAGAGGGCTATCATTGAATTTGACGATGCCTCAACGTTTCACCCGCACGGATAACATGTTGACAACACAGCTGGCGTGTACGTTTCGTGTTGCGCCGTCATGCGCCTCCGGGACATCAAATGACGTAACGATGTCATTGGATTGGCTCGAGCCCGATTATCGAGCCATAAAATCACGGGGATTATCCCCGCTCGTGATCTCACCAACTGAACGAGCTCGTTCACACCTCCAATCCCGCGTGCATTCTTCGCTGTGGATTAAATGATTACACGCTCTGATCGCACTGATCCGTTATGGGCACACGTTACGTGAGAGTATCCGAAGCAATCGTGCAGTGAGAAAAAAAAACCAATTGAACAAAAAAAATACATTGATTGACCCTAATGAATGTCTGAACACGGAGTGCCACCGATATATGACATTGTTACACTACTATAAAATATTGAGAAATATGATTGATTTTAATAACGTATTATTTTATTTGAAAATCTCTTCTAGTCTCTCAATATATCTATTATCCTTTAAATGAAATATAAAATGATAATCTATTGAAATCACTCTATATACAATCTGTAGATTTATGGATGAACTAATTAAGCGATTGCTATAACATTTGTTTATTTCGTACAAAAATATGATCAATAGAATGAATTTTTTCTTTACTATATCGAAACAAATATGCCATTAGACGTAACATTTTCGTACTCCGCACAATATCAAAAGTAGTCGCATGGGATAGAGACAAGTGTATATGATGATTGAAAAATTGACGATGGATTCGAAATAATGGTATTTTTTGCCACAAACTACACGTGTCATCGAAATAATTGTGAAAAAATATAGCTTGGTACGTCAAATCTGTGATTGCATTTCCAACTGAAATATGTCGAGGATCTTACATCAATTTGCATGTACAAATCGTATCGCACTAAATGACACGGAAGAGTGAAACAGATTTCGTTCAACCAAAGAAAAAAAGTATTGGATTGATTGCTGTAATGTATTTAGGTCAATTATACACGTGTCATATTAATAGATTATTCTTTTACCTCAAATATATAATTATAACGAACACAGATGTATTTTAGTCCGATTCTTAATCATAACAAGTACATACAGTTTTCATTTAACGCGATTGTCTAAACAGAATAAATAAAAAAATGACTACGTTTCAATCGCTTCGTATAGACGCAAGAATCAAATTTTATTTCCGCATAATTTCTTAACCACTTCAGACATTCGCTTAATATTTTTGAATCAAAATAAAATAATACATTTACTCAATAGAAATTTTATCTGAATCAAACAAGCGAAATTCGATTGTTCTTGTGTACTCGAATCAACAATATTCGTGTTATGAATTAAAACGCTTTTTTTTTGTTTGTTGCAGAAATTACATTCAAAACTATATAATTTGTTCGCGATAATTTTTTAGACAAATTCAATAATATATTGTTCTCGGCTAACAATATATCTATTTGAATGAAAAAAAAGTTTTAATTTGTTCATGTTATTAAAGTCAATAGCGTTTTGCTTGGACTAATGAATTCGATTATTTACACCAACAATTTTACAATTGAATCAACGAAATTTCATTTAAGGGGTTAGGCCACAGTAAGGGGTATAAAATTATGTGCGAATTTAACAATTTTTTCGTATGAAAAAGTGATTCACTCATAAAATTAATTACCCATCTATTTCGTATAAATATAAAGCTGTTAGAATTTTTTGTACAAAATAGCTGACGACTAACATTTTCTGTTCTTATCTTTTTTTAGGCGCTCCGCGGCGTGACGTTTTAAGGCGTTACCCCCACTTGTAGCGCAAAAAGGGCCTTTTTCATGATTTTTTTTTAAGAAAACTACAAAACTTTTTTAATCGATCAATATTCCATCTTAAAGAACACATCTTGAAGAACTTTCAGTAATTTTTTTATTGAAAAACATTACATTGTTTAGTGGCAAATGGCCGTCAATGAAATAATGTTTTTATATACACGGTTTGCGGTGACCAACATTGCGGCGAAGTGGATCATCTGAAAAAAAAATGCGGATGGAGTCAAATATAAGTATAAACTAGTCTTTAATCGAAGGATTTTAAAAAATATTCATTTTTCACAAAATGGCGGACAGTCAAAGTTAATGGTTCGATTTTAACGAAAAAAACGGCCGTTTTTTGGCTATAAAACGGCCATTTTTTCCGAAAAAAAATCGAACGATTAAAGACTACATTTTTATGTATTAAATAAGCCTGCAAAATTTCAAGAAGATCGGTTCATTAGTGTTCGAGTAATCTTGGTCACCGACTTCAGAAATGCCATTTTGAGAAAAACGCGTTTAAAGTTTCTCTTTCAACGCTCTTTCAACGCGGATTCTTCTCTTTCAACGCTCACATCTCAGTCAATTTTGTTCGGATCGACTTGAAATTTTCAGGACATATTCTTGGATACTTATACTTCAAAAAAATGCAATAAAAAAATCGATTTTTCCAAAATCGCAAGTGGGGGTAACCCCTTAAAAATGCTCATAAAATTAAAAGTTTTCGATCAATCAGAAATCCCGTACGTACTTCGCTGCGAAATTCAATTAGGAACATAACGTTTAAATTTGTAGTAAATCGAGTGAAAATTGTTGAAGTTATTTGTCACGCCACTCGGAAAGAAGCTGTTTCGAGAAAAATGCGTTTAAAGTTTGAGGTACTCGATGGCCGTGCCAGTTATACGTGCCAGTAACGTTATACGTTCAAAGTCAGTGAAAAAAAATGTCTTCCTATAAATCGAATAGTAACTTATTCTTATGATGATAAAGTACCGTTTTAGCGAAAAAATAGATTTTTTAAAAATTCTACTGTGGCCTTACCCTTTAATAACACCAATGATATTGGATCAATCATTTTTTTTCTGTGTGATATCGACCACCCTAGGGGGGGAACGAGTGAGGCGTGAAACGAGAAATTTGATCCGTATGTGACAGCGGTAAAGTTTTCCGTCGCTTTTTTGCTCCCAGGTCACATGTTTTCCCGAAGAATCTTTCGGCGTTTTCTTGCTTTTTATACGAGCGGTAACTGCAAGTGTCCTTCCTGTGGATGTTAACGTCGAGCAAGAAAAGGGCCTAAGTCGCGTCACTCTGCGCAGCTCGGAATCAACGGATCGCGCCCTTTCGTTCGATAGGATATTGCCTTAGATGAAGACACTTATTTCCGGGTGCGGACAGGGACGCGTTATGGCTTGTTGTGACTACCGCGCGGGCTCCCTGTCGTCGTTGCGCTCCCAGTTTTCTCATGCCGAGGGGATACACAATAATCCGAAAGAATAATAAGC
The DNA here is from genome assembly GCA_963210295.1 of Ophion ellenae. Lineage (NCBI taxonomy): Eukaryota > Metazoa > Arthropoda > Insecta > Hymenoptera > Ichneumonidae > Ophion > Ophion ellenae. Next base: position 18,122,021 of record OY723391.1, on the reverse strand, counting down.
CCGGGAAGCTTGTACAGAAGTAGGAGAGGAACAGGCCAAAGGCTAATTGTGTATTGGCTGGTGGCAAATACAAAGGGACTTGGCCCACCGGATTACACGTGGACTCGTCCCGGTCATCGTAGCTGACGACATGTGTGAAAAACTACTGGTCGTAATTCGAGGAAACAGGAATGAGTTATTTCTCAATTTCACATGAGATTTTTCTCCTTTTTTTTCCGTGAGTTCCCAGTGTATGAAAGAAAGAACGAGAGAAAAAAAAACGCTGGAAAGAAACAGGACACGATCTTCCGGCCTGGTGTTGGCGTTCGGGCTGCATCTGCACCGCTTCTCGCTTCACAGTTGGTTGTGAGAAATCTGGCATTAATATCTTGTTTTACGATAGGGCCTAGGCGCCCTTTGGCACCTTATTACTATTGCCCAGTATCGCGGAAAGTTCCGAATCGGGACCTGCATTGTGACCGGACAAAAATGACTTATGCGTGCTGATATTCAATTGGGGCGTGGGATGGGCTCACATCTCCTTTGTGCAATTCTATAGGGGCGTTGTTTTGTACGGGCCCTCGAAGGGTGGTCACACTTTCTCACTGTGGGCCCTTGAAGGCTTCATAAGGTAGCCCCGTTACTAAATTATTGAACTGGAGTTACTTAGGTTCGGGGAAGCATTTGGGCTTGGGGAAAATGCATACTGGTATGGGAATGATCGAAATATATTTATTCTTCGTGTTATTGAATCTTAAGGGGTCTTCTCACTTTAGACGCTAACAAAGGCTATTTTGATGAATTTTTTTGATAGGATTATATTATGGATATTGATATAAAAGTTGTTACACTTAAGGGGTTAGGCCACAGTAACGGGTATAAAATCGTGTGGGAATTTAACAATTTTTTTTCGTGCGAACAACTGGTTCATTCATAAAATGAATTACACATGTATCTAGTATGAATATTAAGCTGTTAGAAAATATCTATATCTTTTTTTTGATGTACAAAATTGCCGTTTACTAATATTTTCTTTTGTTTTTTTTAGGCGCTCCGCCGCGTGACATTTAGCATCCACAATTTTTCACCTAGAACAAAAAACAAAAATTCTCGTCAATCTACATTAGAATACCTAGAGAAGTACGTACGGAATTAAAAAAATATTGTTTTATTTAGAAGTCGTAGGTTTTTGAACTTAAGGCGGTCCTCTAGTTTCTGGGGTCGAAAAAAATCGATTTTTTTTTCCATAAATCACATCTGCAACATGTGTAGAAAATGTGTGCCAAAGGATTTTTCGATATTCGAAGTGGTTCACAAGTTACGGCCCTGGAACGGAGCAGGTATACAGAGCAGGTATACTTTCAAACGCGTTTTTCTCGAAACACCATTTTTCGAAACGGTGACCACGATATTTCAGAAACTACTGCACCGATCTTGTTCAAATTTATACAGTATCTCTAATATGTTATAAGCCAGCGATTGAACTAGGATTATCATGATTGCTTCGATAGTTTTTTTTGTACGAGCGAAAAACTTAAGAAAAAATGAGTAAAAAATAGAATGTAATTTTCAAAAGTGTATAAAAACGTCAATTTTTGTAATTTAGAATTCACTCTAGTTCAATCGCTAGTCTTTAATATGAAGATTAAAATGCCGTTTGGTTTCTTGGTTTCAGATAAGCAGAACAGCCGCAATCTTGGTCACCGTCAAGCACCTCTTTTACTTGATGTCTTCCTGTCGGCCACTATAACTTTTATTCTATTATGTATTTTGACTTCAAAAAATTTGTAAGGCTTATTTAAATGTTAATAAAGATTATGCAAAAACAATGAGATTGATTATTTCGAGGTTTCGCCCGTAAAAAATTATTGAAAAAGCCGTAAAAAAACAGCCGAGAAACTAGAGGACCGCCTTAAGAAATGAATTTTCAGGGAAAAATTTCGTTATAACTGCTCATGAACTGCTCATAAAACGAAAAGTTTTCGATTAATCAAAAATTCCGTACGTACTTCTCTGCGAAATGCAATTAGGAACAACTTTTAAATTCGAAGTAAATCGAGTGAAAATTGTTGAAGTTATTTGTCACGCCAATTGGAAAAAAGCTGTTTCGAGAAGTTTCGAATAGTCGGCCATTTTGTACATCGGAAAAGAAAAACACATGTTCTAACAGCTTGATGTTCATACTAAATAGATGTGTAATTAATTTTATGAGTGAATGACTTTTTCATACGAAAAAGAATTGTTAAATTCGCACATGATTTTATACCCGTTACTGTGGCCTAACTCCTTAATAAATTCACTTTCGAAATACATTAATTTTTTTTTTCAAGTCACTATCTATAGACGAAAATGGTAGTTAAAAAATCATAATCACGAAAGTATAAACTTGCTATCCGGCGCAAATGCAAACGCGAGTGGAAAACGTAACTCATCGACGTCTAGCCACAAGCTATTGGATGTTTCGAATCGCCATTAGCTAGCCGTCTTAACGATTGACTACCCAGCCTTGTACACTCTGTTCCTCTAGTGATTGAATACAAAAATTAGATGGTGACTAGATAGAAAAAAATATCTCACGGCTGTATTATATTTCTGACCTAGCCATGACCTAGTTTTTTCAGCTAGCGACTGGGAACAAAAAAAAAGGTGGCGATTAGATAAAAAAAAATTTGCAGCTATATATTTATATTTTCGTGATATTTTTTGCACATTATTTACATCATTGGACCCTTTTACGATATTCTTCGTTGTTCATTAATTAGGGTTATGATATTTGCGCTGTAAATATACTAATGGTTCAATTTTCAATTATCTCAGACAAACGCTTACGCCATGACGTGGTTTCGATCCCGGGACCTCTGGGTGATGAGTTGTAACGTTGTCCACTGAGCTAGTTCTACTTGTTTAATTTCTGAATTTTCTTATCGTCTACATATGTTACACTATACAATGTCAGATTATTGAAAAATGGGTGGTTTTAGAAATGTAAATAACATTATCGGATCAATGACTCAATTGCGTTCGCATTGAGAGCGATAATCGCATGGAATTACATAACCTTAAATTGTATTTGTCCGATCATTTATTCCGGCTAGTGCGGCCGCAGTTGGGAAGTGTCGACTAGGTCATCGCGAGATGTCGACTTGAGGATTTTATTCATTTGCAACGTCATCTGTAACTCAAGTGGCTTAAGGGGTTACCCCCACTTGCGATTTTGAAAAAATCGATTTTCTCCGCGAGAAGAATCCGCGTTGAAAGAGCGTTGAAAGAGAAACTTTAAACGCGTTTTTCTCAAAATGGCATTTCTGAAGTCGGTGACCAAGATTACTCGAACACTAATGGACCGATCTTCTTGAAATTTTGCAGGCTTATTCAATACATAAAAATGTAGTCTTTAATCGTTCGATTTTTTAGCGATTCGATATTTTAGCGACTAATGTACTTGAAAATCAATACCGGATAAGGCAAAGGCAACGAAATAATACATTTACTCAATAGACATTTTATCTGAATCAAACAAGCGAAATTCGATTTTTCTCGTGTACTCGAATCAACAATATTCGTGTTATGAATTAAAACGCTTTTTTTTGTCTGTTGCAGAAATTACATTCAAAACTATATAATTTGTTCGCGATAATTTTTTAGACAAATTCAATAATATATTGTTCTCGGCTAACAATATATCTATTTGAATGAGAAAAAAGTTTTAATTTGTTCATGTTATTTATGTCAATAGCGTTTTGTTTGGACTAATGAATTCGATTATTTACACCAACAATTTTACAATTGAATCAACGAAATTTCATTTAAGGGGTTAGGCCACAATAAGGGGTATAAAATTTCGTGCGAATTTAACAATTTTTTCGTATGAAAAAGTGATTCACTCATAAAATTAATTACCCATCTATTTCGTATAAATATAAAGCTGTTAGAATTTTTTTTGTACAAAATAGCTGACGACTAACATTTTCTTTTCTTATCTTTTTTTTAGGCGCTCCGCGGCGTGACGTTTTAAGGCGTTACCCCCACTTGTAGCGCAAAAAGGGCCTTTTTCATGAATTTTTTTAAAGAAAACTACAAAACTTTTTTAATCGATCAATATACCATCTTAAAGAACACATCTTGAAGAACTTTCAGTAATTTTTTTATTGAAAAATATTACATTGTTTAGTGGCAAATGGCCGTCAATGAAATAATGTTTTTATATACACGGTTTGCGGTGACCAACATTGCGGCGAAGTGGATCATCTGAAAAAAAAATGCGGGTGGATTTAGTCAAATATAAGTAATCAATGACTCAATTGCGTTCGCATTGAGAGCGATAATCGCATGGAATTACATAACCTTAAATTGTATTTGTCCGATCATTTATTCCGGCTAGTGCGGCCGCAGTTGGGAAGTGTCGACTAGGTCATCGCGAGATGTCGACTTGAGGATTTTATTCATTCGCAACGTCATCTGTAACTCAAGTGGCTTAAGGGGTTACCCCCACTTGCGATTTTGAAAAAATCGATTTTTTCCGCGAGAAGAATCCGCGTTGAAAGAGCGTTGAAAGAGAAACTTTAAACGCGTTTTTCTCAAAATGGCATTTCTGAAGTCGGTGACCAAGATTACTCGAACACTAATGAACCGATCTTCTTGAAATTTTGCAGGCTTATTCAATACATAAAAATGTAGTCTTTAATCGTTCGATCTTTTTTTCGAAAAAATGGCTGTTTTATAGCCAAAAAACGGCCGTTTTTTTCGTTAAAATCGAACCATTAACTTTGACCTTCCGCCATTTAGTGAAAAATGAATATTTTTTAAAATCCTTCGATTAAAGACTAGTTTATACTTATATTTGACTAAATCCATCCGCATTTTTTTTCAGATGATCCACTTCGCCGCAGTGTTGGTCACTGCAAACCGTGTATATAAAAACATTATTTCTATGACGGCCATTTGCCACTAAACAATGTAATATTTTTCAATAAAAAAATTACTGAAAGTTCTTCAAGATGTGTTCTTTAAGATGGTATATTGATCGATTAAAAAAGTTTTGTAGTTTTCTTTGAAAAAAATCATGAAAAAGGCCTTTTTTTGCGCTACAAGTGGGGGTAACGCCTTAACCAACCATGAGCCAGTCGCTCGATGGAACTACACGTATTCACATAACCACACTTTGTCATTTGTGACCAAGATCGGCTGGGCAGTGATGGGACTACACGTATTCACATAACCACACTTTGTCATCTGTGACCAAGATCGGCTGGGCAGTGACTAGCCAAGGGGTGCCACCCGCATAGCTGGCCAGGTCATGGCAAGATGGCTGGGCAGTGAGTAGCCAAGGGCTGGATAACTAACATTCACAATTTTACTAGCTCATAGCGAGTCAACCATTGGTCAGTTCCTATGAGCTCAATTTGGCGAGCCAGTTACCAGGTCGTAACTCAGATAGGCTAGAACAATTTCTACTCGGGAAAATACGTATCTATTTTTTTTTATGCTCTAACTCATACATGAGTTTCAAGAAAATCGAAGACGGACACCAAAGTCGTGTTCCGTATACGAAGGATTCGCACTACCCCCGCGTGAAGGATTCTCATCCACCAAAATCTCTCTCCCGCTATCCCCCCCCCCCCATCTCTCCCTAAAAATAATGCTCCGCAAAAACAATTTTAGAAAATACGAACAGTACCCAGAATCCCTGATTACCCGTAAATGTTTGTGTTTGCTTGTTTGTTTATTCGAAGTTCGTCTATTTGTCCATCCGTTTGTCCGTTCGCGCAAATTTGTTTTTGCCGTTTATTTGTTTCATATGATCGTAAAGTTTATTTGTTTCTATGCTTGTCTATTGGAATCGTAGCTAACATCGCGTAATGCTCGATGGCCTAAATCATATTCCACACTTAAGGGGTGAGATACCTTGAGAGGAGGGTAAAATGGCTGATTTTCATTATGTTTTTTTAAAGGAAAGCTTTCTTCATCATTTTTGAGACTTCGGATATGTTTTATTACTACTATTGGCCGTTGCATGGTTTTTCAAAATTAATCTTTTAAAATTGCGGAGGTATGGCACAGTCTTCTATACGGATTGCGGCGGATGTTGTCGACGGGATTAATCCGAAAAAAAACCAACGAAGATTTTGCTTTCGTTAACACTCATACACAGAATATGGGCGAAGAAAAAGTGAGTTTGTTGAAAATCGATGAAATGGTAGGCTTTAAAACAAAAAGATTGAATTTTCCGAAAAAAATGGCTCCATTTTGCAATACAAATACTTCTTTTTAAATCTACAAAAAACATTTGGGGTCGTTTTAGACAACAAGGTTAAAAAAATGTATACCCAATTTCATCAGAATCGTTCGATTAGTTTTTGAGCTAAACGTCAAGCCAGTTTTGAAAATACAGTTTAGAAGATCGCACCATACCTCCGCCATTTTTGAAGATTAATAAAATAAAACAAATATCACCTAACAGCCAAAAGTAATATTAAAACATAGTCTAAGTCTCGAAAACAGTGAAGAAATCTTTCCTTAAAAAAAAAATCATGCAAATCATGAAAAATGAAAGCTGTGCTTAAAGTAGGAATTCTCGAGTTATAAACGCGCAAACGTACAGACAGACCATTTCTTTTCCAAAATATCATTTTCCTCCATGCTTTCGTCAATATAAACGATTCGCAAAGAAATTTTTTTCAAATAAAAAAGTTACACACAAAGCACCTCTCACAGTTTTATTACATGTAGAGATAGAGATTGCATTGGGGTTGCCCTGCTTTCCTGCAAAATGTCACACTGCCAAAAAAAAATTTAATTTAAATAGGATCTATTTAATTCCTATAATTATTTGCTGTATGACATAAACTATATCAATTAGTTAATATCATTGTGATAATTAGAGAGTTTTATCGAATGACATAGCATATATATATATATATGTGTATATATATATATATATATATATATATATATATATATATATATATATATATATATATAAAATTCCTCTCTCACCCCCTCTACCCCCACACCTCTTTGATATGTGTGTTGCAATAAAGACAGACCATTCAATCAAATAGAAAAATTGTTGACTCTACGAAAATTCTATATAATTTAAATTAAAAAAAATTAAATAGATACATTTAGTGGATTCAACTAAATTGTTTTTCGAGCAGGTGAAACCGACTCACAGATTTATTAGGATTATATAAAATATTTAGTTATTGAACGATATTGAGTATATTTTGATTTGAATAAATAAATATATTTAAAGTGAATAATTTCAATAATGGAATGCAATAAGAAAAAATTGATTCCATGAAAAATCTCGTTAATTCATATAAACAAAAATCAAATAGACGCGATTAGTTCATATCAATAGAATTTTTCTGTCAGTGCATGACCCCCTGGTGCCGCGTGTCGACAATAACGTCAAACTTGAACTCGATCACATCCAATTCTGCGACCTCAGCGAACTCCTCTTAACTCCACTCGCCTGATGAAACTCTTTTTACTTCTCCTTCCGTTCCTTCGTTCACCATGGTAATTCGATTGCCACGTTTCGCATACGCGGATCGATGAAGAATTCAACGCGTTAATTCGCATTTTCTCTCTCTCTTCCGCCGTCGTGCCCTCTTCCTGACTTCGTGCTCAGATAAAGATTTATCCAGTCATGCTACCACAGCCGGTGTGGGATTAGACGCCAGTGCGGTAGCTCCGCTAGGCAAGCTCTGTCGGCGCCGATGTTCTCGTATCCGCGTTCAACGAGGTACGTGGTGTATCGAGGCAGGCATGTAGTATTGGGGACGGGGCTCAGTGAATCGTACGAGCCATCGACACCACTCTCGTGATGCTTGCCTTCGGGTACTCGTGCCTATAGACATCCTATATATATATATATATGTATTTATGTGTATATATGTATTTGTATATATATATATATATATATATATATATATATATATATATATATATATATATATATATATATATATATATATATATATATATATATATATATATATAGGTATATACGTAGAGTGTATCTAGTTGATGGGAAAAAAGCGGTGGAGGAAGAATAAAAAAGAAAAGAAAAAAGAGCGGCGTCGAACCGTCACATCTTCGTGCGTGGCTTCCGGTCAATGCTTCCTTCCATCCTTAATCACGATTCTCCGAGCCTCCGCGTTCGGACGCACTTGTATATACATGTGTATCCTCTTCTACCTAACAAAATGGCATATTCCACATAAATTTACATTCGGAATGGTCCAGGCCACGCCATTTTTGGAAATTTTACTTTACAGTCTGGTCCTTGCGTTGCTCCAATCTCGTGGGGAAACTCGATATTGAAAACTATCCTGATGGTTCGAAGAGCGCTCTGCGTAATTAATACTGTTAAGGGGTTAACCCCACTTGCGATTTTGAAAAAAATCGATTTTTTTTATTGCATTTTTTTGAAGTATAAGTATCTGAGAATATGTCCTGAAAATTTCAAGTCGATCCGAACAAAATTGACTGAGATATGAGCGTTGAAAGAGAAGAACCCGCGTTGAAAGAGCGTTGAAAGAGAAACTTTAAACGCGTTTTTCTCAAAATGGCATTTCTGAAGTCGGTGACCAAGATTACTCGAACACTAAGAAACCGATCTTCTTGAAATTTTGCAGGCTTATGTAATACATAAAAATGTAGTCTTTCAACGTTCGATTTTTTTCGTTACAATCGAACCATTAACTTTGACTGTCCGCCATTTTGTGAAAAATGAATATTTTTAAAAATCCTTCGATTAAAGACTAGTTTATACTTATATTTGACTAAATCCATCCGCATTTTTTTTTCAGATGATCCACTTCGCCGCAATGTTGGTCATCGCAAACCGTGTATATCAAAACATTATTTCATTGACGGCCATTTGCCACTAAACAATATAATATTTTTCAATAAAAAAATTACTGAAAGTTCTTCAAGATGTGTTCTTTAAGATGGTATATTGATCGATTGAAAAAGTTTTGTAGTTTTCTTTTAAAAAATTCATGAAAAAGGCCTTTTTTTGCGCTACAAGTGGGGGTAACGCCTTAAGACCTTAGGCCACAGTAACGGGTATAAAATCATGTGCGAATTTAACCTTTTTTTTCGCATGAAAAAGTGATTCACTCATAAAATTAATTACACATCTATTTAGTATGAATATCAAGCTGTTAGAAAATATGAATTTTTTTTTTTTTGATGTACAAAATGGCCGACTACTCGAAACTTCTCGAAACAGCTTTTTTCCAATTGGCGTGACAAATAACTTCAACAATTTTCACTCGATTTACTTCAAATTTAATAATTATGTTCCTAATTGCATTTCGCAGAGAAGTACGTACGGAATTTCTGATTAATCGAAAACTTTTCATTTTATAAGCAGTTTATGAGCAGTTATAACGAAATTTTTCACTGAAACTTCATTCCTTAAGTTCAAAGACCTACAACTTTTGAATAAAACAATGTTTTTTCGATTCCGTACGTACTTCTCTAGGTATTCTAATGTAGAGTGACGAGAATTTTTGTTTTTTGTTCTAGGTAAAAAATTGTGGATGCTAAATTCCACGCCGCGGAGCACCTAAAAAAAATAACAAAAGAATATATTAGTAGTCGGCGATTTAGGACATCGAAAAAAAAAATATATTTTTTCTAACAGCTTCATATTCATACTAAATAGATGTGTAATTAATTTTATGAGTGAATTTTTTTTTTCATACGAAATTTTTTTTTTAATCCGCACATGATTTTATACCCGTTACAGTGGCCTAACCCCTTAATGAGAATAAGAAAAATGGTCGAAATTTACAGGGAACGTTGATGTGTATCGTTTTTCTAACAGTAATTAACAGTTACAATTACAGTAAACGATATCAGGATAGTTTTTAATGTCAAGTTTCCCTAAGAGTACGATTTCTGTGGGGTCACAATTTGGTGGTGAATTTTGGGTCATCAAGTCAAAATAATTTTTTTTTTTGAACAAGCTTTTATTTAATGTACTAAAAAGTGAAAAATAATTTTTTTTCACCAAGTATGTGACTATGAATGTAAGCTTGGGGCGCTCAAATTTTCAATTGTTTAATAAATTTGATCAATTCAGTTTCTTTAACCGTATTTAATTTGGAACAATAGTAATCAGAGAAATTATTATTACACGTTTATACTTAGTTACAGGATTTTCATTTAAGAAATCTAAGGTTGTTTTACAGTAAATCAGATACAGTTGATATGTTAACGGATTTATGTAAATGAAAGATTGTATGTCAACATTTTGAGCGCCCCAAGGTTTTTTTTATAGTCGCATATAAGTGAATTGGTAAAAAAAATATTTTCTACTTTTTAGTACATTAAATGAAAGCGCGTTTTTTTTTAAATATTTTTTTCAATATAAATTATTTTCGACTTTTTAGTCTTTAATTGATTTTACTAGTAGTTTACTAGTTTACGAGTTTGTACGTTAGGAACATGGAGTGCGTGTAAAAAGTAACAAAGAGTGTAATTGGGATTGAACTCACGACAAATTGCGGCAAATGAACTTTTCACATACAAACACAGTCCGCTACGTATGTGTTTGTATTTGTTAGTGAGATTTCATATGGATGATTAGGTATCGCTGATTTTACCTGAAAAGTTGATCATTTTATGGATATTTTTTAATTTTTTAATTTCAAGTTGAATCATACATTGTCACATTTTATGGATATTTTTTAATTTTAAGTTGAATAATACATTGTCACCTCGTAGATGCATGTTTGCAAAATTTCAGAGCTCTAAATAGTCGGGAAGCGGGTGAAATATCGATTTTCTGATTTGCATCTCACAGAAAGTCAAGTTATTTTTTTATTAATTTTTTTTATTATTATTATTTTTTGAAGTTCAATTACGCATTATCACTTCTTAGATGCATGTTTGCAAAATTTCAAAACTCTAAGTACATACATACATCTTACACCAAGTCAAGTTAAATAAAATCTTGTAATAAACACAATTTGAAGAGTGGTAAAAGTTGATATTTCGATTGCTTCGGGTTAAAATTAAAAAATTTCGTTAGTTATTGAAAATGATGATTTTTTCGAATTTCGAAACTTTGTATTTGCTAATTGCCAAGTTACCTTTATTTTATCACTAATAATGAAAATCAGGTAAGGCAACTTGGAAATATATAGATTAAGCCGTGTTTGAAAATTTGGTTTTATATACCACTACCGTGTGTTCCTCGCTTATAAGTGCGTCCAGACAGGGAGTAACGTAGTACTTTTAATCGCTAGGAGTCCGAAGAGGGATTGGAAGTATACTGTCCATCCCTCTTCAATCTCGTAAGACTCTAAAGTGACTCCTACGCCTTGAGAGTGGATCTCGAAACAAACCCAAATCAACCCAAACAAACCCGAACAAGCTCGTCCGGTCGGTTTCCATTATCAGTGATAAAATAAAGGGAATGTAGTCTGAGATAAAAAAAATCGTCGATTTTTGGCATATTTTTAATTACCTCTGCTAGCGCTGATATTTTTTTAAGAAAGCAGAAACGGCAATTTTTTCATTCTTGAAATTCTCATTATTTCCGTTTAAATGTCGGTAATCAATGGTCAAAACTTGGCGCCACGGATATCGTTCTATCCCCCCGTAAAGGGCCGTACATATATCATGTAACGCAATGGGGAGGCGGCAGGCGTTACGGTCTACGTTCGTGGGGGGGTCAAGGTTTGCGTTACGTCACGATTTTAAAACTGCCAGAAATAGCAAAATTTCTGCATGTTCAAGTCTTTCATTTAAACCTCGAGTGCAATTTTACCATGGACAGCTCACAGATTTCAATACGCAATGTCAGTTAAGGGGGAACATCACATATGTTGACGACATTTTTATTTGCAAGTTCGAAAATTGACGGGGTTATAGTCACTTTAGTGAGAAGTGGCATCATTTACAATAGATAAAGTACAGGCTCTTATTATTTTGTGAACTATCATGAAGATAAAGAACCGTCATATCGCCCGCGACTAGATACTTCAACGTAAGCATCAATATTCTAGAAAAAAGCGTAACTTTATGTCAAGAAACACGAAACGAAAACGTTGAACGCGTTTTTCTCGAAACTAATTTTTCCGACCTTGTCTGAGCGAATACTTAAAAACTTATCAACCGATTTTCAATTAAAAAAAAAAAACATTTTTGTAATCGCAGTGACTAAGGCTGTACGTATCCGCGTTTTTAACATTTGATAATTACTATTTTTAAAGGCTACTTGAATACAGAAAAAGGGCCTTGAAAAAAGAAAAAAATGTCCAAACTGTCGATATTTTGTAAAAAAAGAACCAAAATAAAAAAACGGCTACGCATAACGATAGCTACATTTCTATAGATATCGATAAATTGTTGACTTTTAATTTACAGATAACCTTTCATACAGACATTGGTGGGACAATGAGGAGAATTTTTTTTTTCGTCGTCGAATCAAGGCATATATCTTGGTTAATTTTCAAGATTTTGTTATAAAAATTGGTATAAACCTAGATGAATATATACTTCATAAAATGAGTATAAACCCGATCCTTTCATAATTAGTTATGTCTATGAAAAAAATCGCAATTATTGACAACAAAGCACCCGTTACGTAACGGAATGGGGGGAGGGTGTCCTGGCCAAGCGTTACGGTCCCGTTACGTTGGGGCGGGGGGGGGGGGGGGGGGTGTCAAAATTTGGGAAATTTTGCGTTACGTAATTTGTGTACGCCCCCTAACAAGTTCGCAGATTGGCATGTTCGCTGAAGCTCATGAAATTGCCGAGATGGAAAAGGATAACAATCCTTAGTCAAGCTTCCCAGTTGTTTTTTCGAAAAATTCACTGGCTGCGAAAAAAAAAACTCGGACATCCTTTCAACGCACGATATTTTAAGGGACAAGGCCGACATGGGAATTTACGTTTTGGAATTCTCGGCTCTCGTGAGTCTTCCACTGCACGTAGCGTTCTCCCCTAGAGTCCATCTGGACCGGGAGACGGGAGTAATTATCACGAGCACCCTCGTGACAGAAAGACTCAATCTTCCGAGTGAAAATTGTCAACAAACCTGCTCTCTTTTCCTATGTAACTCTCACTTGCCGTTTCGCTCGCTCTACTCGATGGAATCTGTGACCGGAAGTCGTTTAACGCTCCATCACCTGCGAGCCCATTTTCGGCGTCCGGAAACTCGTTCCACGGTATTTTGGGGTCGTTATTCACATTTCGAAGCGATTGGAGACCCGGAAGTTTAGTTTTATTTTCTTTCGCAACACGTTTTTTGGGATGTTTTTCACACATCATTGTTTCGTAACAATAATATTAAATAAACTTCGAGCACAGACACGGATAGAAGCCAAAAGTCTGTCGTCACGAAAGGTCATTCCGGCCCGTCATTACTGTGACGGGCCGGAAAAAGGTAGTCTTTTTCGAATTTTTTGTTGTCCACTAGATTATTTTTTTCAGAATTAAAAAAAATTATGTTATTAAGCATATATTGAACGTATTGGGGCTACATTTTTATTAAAAAAAAAAAATTAAAAATTAACATAGTTTTTGAAGTATAATAGAGCTTTGTAGAAAAAAATTGATCCAACGGCCGGATCGATAGGTCGATAATGATTGGTCTGAAAAATAAAAATAAAAAAGGTTTATCATCTACATAAATGTAAGTCTAGATGTACGTGGGCGTTTTTCGAGAAAAAAATTTTTAAATCTCAAGATGGTGGGTGTTAAAAAAGATTCTTATATTCGGGGACTCAAAAAATATTGATTAAAAAAAACCGGTTATATGCAAAGATAGCCACTCCAATTACGGAAATTATGCTTGACTGAAATTGAACATCGGACAATTATAGGTAGAGTTATTATTCGGCCAGGTCGAGAAAATTCGTTTCGAGAAAAACGCGATTGAAAGTTTTAGTATACGTGTAACTTGGTCAATTTTCAATATTTTAACTTGATTTTTTTACACATATTCTTGAATATGTATACTTTGAGAAAATGCAAAAAAATCGATTTTTTTACCCGTCACAGTGGTGTCTCGCCTTAATGCTAACACATGAATCGCAATTTGTTGCAATAAACCAATCGGCCGTTATTTTTCAACACTTCAAAATTTGAAACAGCGGCACGACAAAAGCTTTCATTTGCATCTCCTTTAAAAATTCGTTTTGTTTTGACTATACATAACAGTTGGAGAAACTGCAATGACACTGTTTGTCAAAAAACATCAAGCTCCGCGAATGTCTGTCCATTTTTCATAATACGAAAAAAAAGCGAGAAAAATCTGGAAAAAAACGCAGGGTTATTAAAAAAATCAACGAAGTAATTGCGTATGAAGGATTCCTTTTTAACGATTTATTCCATTTTTATCATAATTATTATGATAAATTCAATTTATTATTGTGTAAATTATTGAATAAATTTATTATTGTGTAAATTATTGTTTATTACAATTTATTATTGTGTAAATTATTGAATAAATTATGAATTCAAATTCATAATTTATTCAATAATTATCAATTATTTTATTAACCCAAACAAACCATATTGCGAAGACTTTCAGATTTTTATCCAACCTCGAAGTACTGAAATTCTGATCATATCAAACTCGGGCTGGAAATGTAGGTACATGTTAATTTACCTAAAACAACGAAAAACTCTAATAATTCTGTAAATAATATAAGAGAAAATATATGAAAATCACGATGAAAAGAATAATCCAACGGGACATTTGACATTTAAAAAAATGATAATTTGTTTGCGTGAATTACGACCCGTTTAAGATGCAAATACACGATGAATTGGTATGGAAATAGCGTCAAAAAGGCAGTGAGAGGAGTCTCCGAGATTTCTTTGCAGTTACGGTATTATTTTGACAGAGGGTTTCACTCGTCTCATCTCGATGGATGAATACTGCACACTGTCATTCCCGTGAGCGAGTGAATTCGCGACGTCGCCGTCGTCGTCGTCTCCACACGCGGTACCTGGAATCGCTGTTTAGTCTGTTCTTTTCAAGCTGCTTTAACTCCACCATATCGCGAGATGCACGGAGAGAGATAGAGAGAGCGAGAGAGAGAGAGAGGCCCCTCTGGGTCTTCCTCGAAGGAAAATATATTTCAATGCAAAAGAGTTAATAATAACTGCTGCATGCCGAGCTAAAGGTTCAGAAATGAGTTCCAGGGGAACTGAGGCCGGGTGAAGGCAGGTTCCACCATATTCAATGAAACGGAAACACCTAAGACGTTAAATCATTTAATTTCCCATTTCACCATTTCCTTTCGAAAGCAAACCCAAATAATAGCTCTTCGTGCCATACTATTATCATAATATTCATAACCACGATTAAGGGGGTATCCCTCTCTGGAAACTTAAAAAAATCGTTTTTTTGCATATTGTTACAGTGCGAACTTTCAAAAATATTTTAAGACCAACGGAACCCTGAAATTCTAAAAATTGACGAAGGTATTTTAGAAGGTGTTTAGTGGAACAGTGTGCGTCGGGTCAAGGCCTTAGGCCACAGTAACGGGTATTAAATCATGTGCGAATTTAACATTTTTTTTTCGTATGAAAAGTGAGTCACTCATAAAATTAATCACACATCTATTTACTAGGAATATCAAGCTGTTAGAAAATATTACTTTTTTTTCGATGTACAAAATGGCCGACTACTAATATTTGCTTTTGTTATCTTTTTTTAGGCGCTCCGCGGCGTGACATTTAGCATCCGCAACTATTTACCTAGAACAAAAAACAAAAATTCTCGTCAATCTACATTAGAATACCTAGAGAAGTACGTACGGAATTTAAAAAATATTGTTTTATTCAAAAGTTGTAGGTATTAGGTGCGCAACTAAGTTCTCGCTGTTTTTTTTATTTATGAAAATACCACTTTATCGTGTAAAAATGGTTACAAATGAATCATTCAAAATATTGCCCATCGCTAGCGACAACTTTTTCCCATCTTTCTGGCCGAGCTCGAATACCGTCACGATAGAAGTGTTCGTCTTTTGAGGCTATCCACGAATCAAGCCATTTTGGGATGTCTTCATATGAGCGGAACTGCTGATTAGCCAGACCATGTGCCATCGAACAGAACAAGTAATAATCGGACGGCGCAATATCTGGGGAATATGGCGGGTGGGGCAAGACTTCCCATTTGAGCGTTTCTAAGTAGGTTTTAACGGGTTTGGCAACGTGAGGCCGAGCATTGTCATGCTGTAAAATCACTATTTCGTGCCTCTGCTCGTATTGTGACCGCTTTTCGCGCAGTGCTCGGCTCAATCGCATCAATCGAGTTCGATACCGTTCCCCAGTGATGGTTTCGTTCGGTTTCAACAACTCATAATAAATAACACCGCCCTGGTCCCACCAAATACACAGCAAAACCTTCGCAGCGTGAATATTCGGCCGAGCCGGCGACGTAGAAGCATGACCGGGCAGTCCCCATGATTTTGTTCTCTTTGGGTTGCTGTAATGAATCCATTTTTCATCACTCGTAACGATGCGATGAAGAAAACCCTTCCTTCTTTGCCGCTGGAGCAGTTGTTCACAGGCGAAAAAACCACGCTCAACGTCTCTCCGCTTCAAATCATAAGGAACCCAAGTTCCTTGTTTTTGAATCATTCCCAACGCATGCAATCGCTTGGAAATGGCTTGGCGGGTAACTCCTAATGCTGAAGCAAGCTCTGTTTGCGTTTGGCACGGATCCTCATTGAGCAATGCCTCCAATTCAGCGTCTTCGAAGGCCTTTCTTGGCCTTCCTTCACGTGAACGGTCATCAACATCGAAATCACCGTCTTTGAAGCGACGGAACCAATCACGGCACGTTGTTTCACTTAGAGCAGCATCTCCTTTTATTTGGCACAAAATCAGACATTTTCACACAACCAAAAGTATACGACGCAAAAACAAAATCACCAATGTGTCAAAGCGGTTTGTTTACCATATGCCTAAGCTTGGTTCATGACGTTTTGGTTATGTCACAATCGACCAGCACTTACTAGTGGAGTCATCTCTTGAAAAACAGCGGGAATTTAGTTGCGCACCTAATATTTGAACTTAAGAAATGAATTTTCAGTGAAAAACTTCGTTATGACCGCTCATAAACTGCTCATAGAATGAAAAGTTTTCGATTAATCTGCAATTCCGTACGTACTTCTCTGCGAAATGCAATTAGGAACATAACTTTTAAATTTGAAGTAAATCGAGGGAAATTGTTGAAGTTATTTGTGACGCCAATTGGAAAAAAGCTGTTTCGAGAAGTTTCGAGTAGTCGGCCATTTTGTACATCGAAAAAGAATATATACATATTTTCTAACAGGTTAATATTCATACTAAATAGATGTGTAATTCATTTTATGAGTGAATCACTTTTACATACGAAAAAGAATTGTTAAATTCGCACATGTTTTTATACCCGTTACTGTGGCCTAAGGCCTTAAGGATGAGTCGCGTGTTACGAAAGCGGATATCAAAGCACAAGTATACTTACACGAGGCCCGAACTGCCCGCAGATTGCATAGGTAAGGTATGCAACACGATCTTGATTATGAGGAAGGGCACTTATATGGTGCCGGAATCGCTGACTAGCGGTAAGACGACAATATTTTACAAGATCGTGTAACATATGTACCAAAACATTGAACACGGTTATCTCGAACCTGCATGTCTTGACACGGCGGGATCGATATCTTGAGTAACTTCCACACTATTGACTTGAATTTGCACGGTTAGTGTTCATTCGTTAATAACAATGACTTCAGCATGCTGTTTTTCAAGAGAAAATGAGGTTTTCTTTGGAGAAGCTGTCGTTTTCGTATTTTTCGAAATTTCGAAAAGTGGATAGTAAACCCGTAGCCAGTTGGATACATACGAAATTTTTTTGTTATCGTTTCAGATTACATTCGAGCCTGGTAGAGATCCTGCCGTTTCGGGCCTCGCCGCTGGACGACTGCAACGCCAACTGCAGCACAACGAACACTTTGCAAGATTTTCTTCCGAAAAAATTACATTGTAACCGCAAACATGTGTACAACATACTGGGAAATGATAAATTATTCCAACCAATGTGTTACTAGAAAGACATTCATCATTCTGACCCTTAAAATTAGGCTTCCAGACAGGGGTACCCCGTTAAAATCGATGAAAGTCAACACGCGGTTGGAGCTGGCCCGATACTTGGATGGGTGACCGCTTTGTCGCGCAAACGAACAATAGCAAAAAAACACCCATTATACCCGGAACACACCCTTGGCGTTTTTTGTACAATGCCTCCTTCTTGTTTCCCCTCTCCATCGATGTTCATTGACTGTAGTATTTTTCTATCGCGCACCCGCAGCACTTGCATTTGAGATGGCAAAATTTATTGCATTGCATTTGAGAATGCAAAATTTATTACCCACGCTTATGTCGAATCGCGTACTTTTTTTATCCGACCGATCGTAACATTTTTTAATGAGAATTGCAAATGAAACTGAGTGAAATGGAAAATTGAGGGGAAAAAGTCCAAATAGAATAAAATTAATAAATGCTACTATTATGGCTGACGAGAAGGGTTGTTGATTGCGCGGACCGCGCGCACGCAATTACGCCGTCACGGATGGTGCCCTTTTCGCGAAGGCCACGCGTGTCCATGCACCTGCCCATTCCAGTGCATATATATATATATATATATATATATATATATATATATATATATATATTCATTTATATATATATACACACACACAGACACACAATCAGAGGGCTCTTCCTCTTGTAATAGAAGATTGTGGTACAAGGCGTTACGCGCGTGTTGCTCGCTCACCCTCGTCCTTACGTACATAGATGCCCTATTATAGTACCCGTAATATATACTAAAGTACGGTGAACGTACTTGTATGCATATAAGGCGAGGTAAACTACGATCGAACATTTGTGCATTATCGTACGAGGGAACGCGTCTAATATTGCGTTCCGCCTATGGTTACGCACATACACACATATATATATAGATATATACATATATATTTATACACGATGGTACCGAGACGTACGGTCGGGATTTCTTTAAAGTTCAAAGGCGCCTCCCATCGCCGGAAGAAATACACATAATAAGACTCGAGGCAAAACACCTCAAGAGAACCAGGCTACTTTATTCGTGGTGCCAAAAAAATGAGTTTCGTTGTCTCATAGGATCTGAAACTTTTCATACACTCTCATTGAATTGGATAGGAATATTTTTTCTTGAATTTTCATTGCTTATTGGTGTGTCCTTCTCTTTAATGTTTACCCCTTATTGATCACTTCAGGAATTTTACTTGCATGGAGACCCAGAGTGTGGCCAGTAGTGGTTTTTCTTTCTGATGGCTACTAACCCATGAAAAAATGCACCACTGGTTCGATACTGGCACAGTACTGGGCCGCCTCTACTCTATGAATGGCCATTCCCTGGCATAAGTGTCGGTTCAATAATGTACCATTGTCGAAATGACATCCTCGGCCCAATACTGGCTACCGATATCATACCGGCATTGGTCTTGAAACAGGTCCGCCGATAGTGCCAAGGTTGGTCCGAGTTACAGCCAATATTATACCAGCATTGCTCCCGACGCTTGTGCCAAGGTTAGACCAAGTTTCAGCCGATATTGTGCCAGCGTTGGTATCAAAACAGACCCGAAGCTTATGCCAACGTTGGCCCAGGTGTTAGTCAATATCGTACCAAGGTTGGTCCGGTCCGATCAATACTGGTTCGATAATGCCCCGGGTTTCGACCAATATTATATTATGTCAGTAATTCATTGATATATATGGTAGTGAACAGTAATAAATAGAATGCTATTTGGAATTACATAAATATTAGAATTTATAATTATTGAATTCAGGTGCAAGTTTTGTAATTTTCAATTTAAGCTGGTAAATGTTGATAAGAGAAAATATTGAGTATGGGTGATAATAATAATACTATATTACTATACTTAGAATTATTTCGCAAATAAAATATTAATGATAAATGAAAACGAGAAAAATGGATATGTGGATACACGAGAGATTCGATGTGAAGTAAGCATTGTTATTCGCATCAATGATGTTTCTTTTGGCGCATCTTTTTTCGGGTCATACTTTCGCAGACACGCGGTCAAGCGAACTGAGCGATTGAGGTTAGGACGACAAACTCCACCCGTTCGTCGCGCATACGGTTTCGAACACTTGAATACGATTGGCGGAGAAGCCAGGTTTAAATATACGCGGGAGACACAAACCACAAGGGAAACAAGATAATTAAGACCGCACGAAAAGCCGGAAATGGACTAACTGTCCGTTCACCTACACCGATACAACACTGAATGGCGATTCGCGAGCAGTGCATGGCATAATTAACGGGGAATGTTACTGGCCCATGGTCGGTTTGAGCTATCCACGCCAATCGATCGATTGGTCGATTCTCCATCGTTAGTCGACACTGACCCGACATTGGTATATTGCTGTATCCGGGTCTTAGAAATGAACGTAGGGACATTAATGGCGGACAGTACTGGCCCATGATCGCCTCCAGCGGTCTAGCCCAACAGTCGGCTATCAGGCGGTAGCCGATACTGGTCCGACATTGGTATAATGCTGCATGCCGGGATTAGATATGACCGTAGTGCAATTAACGGCTGAAAGTACTCGCCCATGATCGCCGCCAGTAGTCTAGCCCAACAGTCGGTTATCAGGCCGTAGCTGATATTAGTCCGACATTGGTATAATGCTGCATGCCGGGATTACACTAAGAAACAAATAATTAATCCAATATCTTTGATGTTATTGAATGAAATTTCGTTGATTCAATTGTAAAATTGTTGGTGTAAATAATTGGATTTATTAGTCCAAACAAAACGCCATTGACTCTAATAACATGATAAAATTGAAAGTTTTTTTTTCATTCAGAAGATATATTGTTAGCCGAGAACAATATATTATTGAAACTATCTAAAAAATGATCGCGAACAAATTATATGGTTTTGAATGCATTTTCTGCAACAAACAAAAAAGCGTTTCAATTCATAACATAAATATTGTTGATTCGAGTACACAAGAAAAATAGAATTTCGCTCGTTTGATTCAGATAAAATTGCCATTGAGTGAATATGTTATTTTATTTTTTTTCACCATATCCGATATTAATTTTCAAGTACATTATTCGTTAAAATATTAATATTTTATTTTGATTGAAAAATATGAAGCATATGTCTGAATTGGTTAAAAAACTATGCGAATATAAAATTTCTTTCTTGCGCATTCGGTTGAAAAAATTCAACCAAATCATGGCCAAGCTCCATGGAAATTATTGGTGCGAGGAAACTCGTAGTTCTCGGAGTAATCGCTAGAAGCCGCACGCGCGCTCGTTTCGCGTAAGCGTAGCGCGAACCGAAAATCTACTTAAGGGCATGTACAAGATCAACATAACCTCGCAAATTTTTCAAACCTATTTTCTCATAGATGGTTGATTTTTTTAGGAAAATCAAAGCATTAGGCTCTGGACAATTCCCTGACGCAGAGCTTGATGATTTCCTTCTGCCCTAAATATTATTCATCTCTGAAAAATCTCTGTTCGAAAATTTCAGCTATCTCTCTCGCACTCATATGTCACGTGGTACATCTTCTACTTCGCCTTAACCGCTGGAGAAACTCTTAAGAGTATCACTTCTCGGCCTGTGGCTAAGAGCAAAGAGGCTCTGTTCTTATCAGTTGAATATCTGATATTCTCTCCATGGATATTCCATTGGATATCGGATATTCTCTCAACTATTATCGTGGATGATCATTTTAATGCTCACTTTTTATTTAAGATTTAAAACAAATTGAAAACCCTATGTTTCGTGGCATATTCGTTTCGATGTAGTAAAGAAATAATTCATTCTATTGATTATATTTTTGTACGAAATAAAAAATGTTGTAGCAACCGCTCAATTATTTCATCCATACATCTACGGATTGTATACAGAATGATTACAATAGAATATAATTTTATTTGGAGGATAATGCTGATATTCAGAGAACAGAAGAAATTTCCAAATAAAATAATATTTTATTTGAATCAATCACATTTTCCAATATTTTATAGTATTGTAACAATCTTATATATCGGTGGCACTCCGCGATCAGACATTTATTTCAATCAACCAATATATTTTTTTTATTCAATTGGTTTTCTTTTCTCAGTGTAGATATGACCGTAGGGCATTTAACGGCGAACAGTACTGGCCCATGGTCAGCTCCAGTAGTCTAGCCCAGCAGTCGGCTCTCGGTCGTTAACGGGAACTGTCGCTACATTGGCGGTATGCTGGATGCCGGGCTTTGAAAAGAGGGTCGGTTGAGAAATGCCAGAACCATTGTTTTAAGGGAGACTTTCACCTTGGAGTGCCATATTTCAGGTGTTTACATTTTATTTTTTTAAAGGAAACGAGTAAAGCTTTTTGAGTGCGATTTTTTTCTTGCTTTTATTCATGATATACAGAACGTTAACAAATTTTTTTTTGAAAAAAAAAAACCAATATGGCGGCCGTTGCAGCTCCGCGGAAACAGGTCCTTAAATCGCGGGAGGTAAACGGCTGACATCACTGCTCCTTCTTTGTTGATCTGAAACACAAATTCAAAGCAGATTATCAATCTGTGACTCTTTGGTCATGGAATGACGGATGGGTTTTTCGTTTAGTAAAAATTTCGGAAAATGGCGGCAATTTAAAAAAAAATCGAATTTTCGCGTTTTTTTTCGCATAAAAAGATAAATAATAAATGCAAAAATGTATCTATCGAAAAAACGATCCGTCATTCCGTGAAGACATATTTTCTGAGTATGCTCTCCAAATTTCAGGTCGATATGTTAATTACAGCGATCAGGAGAATGTCAGCCATTTTTAAAAACGTGTTTTCGAGACAAACGCGTTTAAAGTTTTGTAATGTGTTTACACAAATGTGTTTATAATTACCGCTAATCGGCAATACCTGGTCCATAGAGGCATCCCTCCTCTTCTTCTAGCTGCTCATGTTGAGCCGCTAACATCTCCCGCTGCATTTCAAGGACAAAGTCTCCGTTAACTTTGTGCCAATACTGGTTGCCCACAGTCGGTTCGCCTGTACTGGACCAGACATCGGCCGTACTGTTGTGTTGGCAATTTTTTCATGGGAAGGTGTCGCATTCACAGGGAAACTCGGGAAAACTCGTGCCGTTGAAGGCGGCTACATTCAACTGGGCTTCGGTTGTGTCGGATCCTGTCCAAGTATCGGTCTACTATTAAGTGAGGACAAATGTAGAAACACTTTTGTTTTTACGATCACGCACTTGTATAATTGATTTATAGTGACTATGTAGTTTTTAAAATTTATTTCATGCGCGGTGTGCGACACAAAACGATTTGCTGGATCGACCAACCGATTTGCCATCCCCACGTACGAACGAAAATGCCGAGATGAAAAAGAGGCCCTAAATAACGATCTTCTCAAACTGGTCACGTTTCTTTTTTGTCATTCATCCGCAGACACCCCGAAGTTTGGCGAGGGAGAAAAAAATAACGTGAGAACCGCGGTCCATCGAGTTACGATTTTTTTTTTCCTCGTCCCCACGAGCAACGAGATTTTCGAGCCCGGCCGCGTCCTCAATGCCATAAACGCGGAATAAAGAGAGGCCAAGGGACTGCGGGCCTCCATTCACCATCTGGATCGTGAACTCGCTCTCATTCTTCATCCCGACTGGATGATCTCGTTTTCGAGAATTCGATGGTCGCAACGACCGAACGAAAGGGCCCGGCCAAAGCGACGGAAAATACCACGTGGAACTCGACGATACGCCCTTTCGCTTGGCAGCTATCGATACACGAAACTTACGTACACTTCGAGAATACTATTACGGAAGACAGATGTTTTTAAGACTCGCATTCAATGAGAGATTTCGAGTACTCTCTTTTCACAAGGCTCCCAATGAGGAGTCACTTGACGAGCCCAGTGATTTTGATTCCTTACGAAATCCAAAAGTTCCGAATTATCGCATTGTTGGGATATATGAGAGGATCAAGTATAAGGAGAGTGTGAACTGGGCATACGGATGACGAACCCTTTGAAGTATAATCCATGGATGGAACTGCAACCCATCTCCAATTTCAAAGATACTTTTTCATTTCCAGTGCTCGATCCGAGGATATTCCAACCTTGACTGGATCTTGTCTGGAGTAGAATACCGTTTATGGAATGGAATATTTAAGGGAGACTTTGTCCTTGGACTGCCATATTTCAGGTGTTTACATTTTATTTTTTTGAAGGAAACGAGTAAAGCTTTTTGAGTGCGGTTTTTTTCTTGCTTTTATTCATGATATACAGAACGGTAAAAAAAATTTTTTTGAAAAAAAAAACCAAAATGGCGGCCGTTGCAGCTCCACGAAAACAGGTCCTTAAATCGCGGGAGGTAAACGGCTGACATCACTGTCCCCTCTTTGTTGATCTGAAACACAAATTCAAAGCATATTATCAATCTGTGACCCTTTGGTCATGGAATGACGGATGGGTTTTTCGTTTAGTACAAATTTCGGAAAATGGCGGCAATTAAAAAAAAAACCGAATTTTCGCGTATTTTTCGCATAAAAAGATAAATAATAAATGCAAAAATGTATCTATCGAAAAAATGATCCGTCATTCCGTGAAGACATATTTTCTGAGTATGCTCTCCAAATTTCAGGTCGATATGTTCATTACAGCGGTCAGGAGAATGTCAGCCATTTTTAAAAACGTGTTTTCGAGAAAAACGCGTTTAAAGTTTTGTAATGTGTTCACACAAATGTGTTTATAATTACTGCTAATCGGCAATGCCTGGTCCATAGAGGCATCCCTCCTCTTCTTCTAGCTGCTCATGTTGAGCCGCTAACATCTCCCGCTGCATTTCAAGGACAAAGTCTCCGTTAAAGAATATCAGTGTCAATGGTGGAGCACCTTTGGGCGAGGAAAAAATTGCTGGTTTTTATGATTTTTTTAACCCTTCCTTGTCACACTGGGTCATTTTGACCCGGACGAATTTTAAATAAAATGCTCACTTTCGTAAAGCTAAAAGTCTCCAAACATTTTTTACGCCTATTCAATTTTATACTTTCCGAAATTTAATTATGCAGACATATTAAGAAATGTTGAAAGTATATCTCGGATTTTTTCAATAAAAACCGACCGAAGGGTTGTGAAGGGCAGGTGGATGAAGTGGACTATCCGGGTTAAATTGACCCAGTGTCTCAAAGCTGTGGCCAAATATAATTGTGTTAAGGGGTTATGTACAGTCAGGAGGCCCAAAAAGATCGATTTTTCGGGATTTTTTCTTGAGAATACATTTATATCTATTATCGTAAAAATTTGCACACATATTATGGTAACTTCTAACTGTAGTTTAACATTTTTATTTGTAAAAATAATTATTTTGAAAGCTGCTATTGCTGATCTCCGGGAGCACCTCTAACAAAAGGTGTCTTGCGGTGAGCACGATATCTCTGGACTGGATCATTTAAAATGAAAAAACCAAAAATATTTCGTTAATATAATGGATTATCTTATAATTGATCGATGGAATAAGCAAAATAATATTTTTTGACACAATGGCGGCTTCTCAACAAAAAAATCGATTTTCGACAAAAATTTAGGCCTTAAATTGTTTATAAAATGGAAAATATTTATCGGTGAGAAAAAACCTTCGATTAATTACTAAAAAATATACTTGAAAAGATTGTGTTAAAATTTGAGACTGATCGGCTCAGCCGTTCCCGAGAAATCTTGCTCACTGACTTTAAAAACACAGTTTTGAGAAAAACGCGTTTAAAGTTTGAAACGCACCTTTGAATGCTCTGGCACGTCATTACAAATGTGCGTGTAACTTCGAGAATATTCGCCAGATTGACAAGAAATTTGCTGTGTGTGTACCTAAATATATGTACATTACGGAAAAAATCGATTTTTCGAAAATTTCAACTGTATATAACCCCTTAAGAAAGTATTAATGGAATGATTTCTACACCTTTTTTGAGACTCAGGGTATGTTTTATTACTACTTTTGGCTGTTGCATGGTATTCTTTGAAATCTTTAAAAATGGCGGAGGTATGGCACAGTCTTCTAAACGGGTTGCGGTGGATGTTGTCGGTCGGCGTGACACGTAGCTTCGGCAGGGTTCATCTGAAAAAAAACCAATGAAGATCTTTCTTTCATTGACACTTATGCGCAGAATATGAACCAAGAAAAAGGCAGAAATGTTGAAAATAAATGAAATGGTACGCTATGAAACAAAAAGATTGAATTTTCCGAAAAATGTCTACATTTGGCAAAAAAAATACTTCTTCTCTTAATTTTCAAAATCATTTAAGGGCATGTTTTAGACAATAAGGTTAAGAAAATTTATACCAAAGTTTATTGAAATCGGTCGATTAGTTTTTTAAGTATACGTCACGCCAGTTTTGAAAATGCAGTTAAGAAAATAGTGCCATCCGTCCGCCATTTTTATAGATTAATAAAAGATAAAAATACCCTGTAACAGCCAAAAGTAGTAATAAAACATACTCTAAGTCTAAAAAATGATGAAGACATTTTTTCATTAAAAAAAAATCATGATAAATCACCAAACTTTTTCTTCGCCTAAAGGTATCTCTTTAATATTCCCCCATTAATATTCTTCAGAGTGTCTTTACGAGTAGGATCAAAATCAGAGTAGAAGGTTTTTAATTTTTGCTCAAGCCGTGAAGGTCCGCAACGAGGTGAAATAAAAAATGGAAAATAAGAAAAATTCTAAAAGAAAAAACGGTGAACGTTGTTACTGCATAAAAATCTTTAAGCAAAGCTGGTTTTAAGCCGGCACTGGCTTATGCGCTGCTGCGACTTTTGCCTATGCCAAGAAGCGTGGGCCGACACTCGGGTGACCGTTTAGCCGCGCTCTGGCTGGCACGTCGACTAACGAGCGGAAGCCAACCTCAGCATGGTTCCGATGCTAGGGAAAAGAAGTCCCATAAAATATAGCCACCTGCATCTGCGCAGGTTTTTCGCAGTTTCCTTGAGCCCTCGTGCAAATGCGATACTGTAGTGCATTTGGAAAACAATGACTCTGGGTGTTCTCTCAGATGTTCGAAATAGTTAAATGACAAGTGTGAGGTCAAATTAGAAGGGATGGTATTATAAAATGCCAAAAGGGCCTACGAAGGAACATTGGAAAGAAACATCTTAAATATTATTCTTCTTATCGTTTTTATTAGGGAGTTTCGGGACAATTGACGATATGTTACCATTTGATCAAAAATTCTACACCGTCTACACCGTTTCTATAAAATGTATAATTGAGGAAACATCTTTTGATATGGGGAGATGCCTACGCTCTTCGCTGAAAGGCATTTTTCCGCTCGAAATAGGGTGAAAAAATGTTTAAAATGTTATGAATACCTGAAAAATCGCTCATTACATTGTGACAATTTCGTCTCCCTTAACATAATGACAATTAGGTATCTCCCTATGTTAAGGAATCGTCAAAGTGTACAATTTTCAAAAAATCGATTTTCTTTTGCATTATCCGATAGTATAGACGGTTATAAACATGGACATGGCGTCGCCGATTGATTGTAAGTAGACAATTTATATGAAAATTCCGCACTCGAAACTTCAAACGCGTTTTTCTCAAAATGTACTTTTCCGAAACGGTGTACACTCGCAAAGGAAGAGTTTTCAAGCCATCCGTGTCTCAAATTTTTACACAACATTCTTCACGCCATTCTTCATCTTGCTATGGAAGCTTTTTCAAATCTTCTCATTTGTTTAAACAAAAAACTGTGGAAAAAATAGGCTAAATTCGATACTTTTTTTCAAACCGCCGCTATTTTGTCATTTTGTAGTAAAAAAAACCTAGTTATGTAGCAAGATAGCGGCTTTCATACTGATTAATAATATTTCTACAAATTTTGTTTCAGATAATATTCACGGCCACAACCGTGTACCCATGTAGAGGTTGCCATGAGTTGCCCAATGTTACGATCAGGCCAATATTGGGACCATCGTATTAGCCAACAAAAGAGAAATAATATTGGCCCATTACTGTTCCGCTCTAAACTCAAAACTGGTACAATATCGGCCCATCCCTAAAGCCTGTCCTGGCCCATCTTTGAAAACTAATAAACAGCCGTGATAGTTAAACTAGATTTGCCAATTTAAAAACTGGGGATACTAAAATACTGAATATTCCATTGGCCCAATATTGTTCCGTTATAAATTGAAAACCGGCACAATATCGGCCCATCGTTTAAAACCAATAAATAGCCGTGGTGATTGAACTATATTTGCCAATTTAAAAACTGGTAATGCTAAAATACTGGCTATTACATTGGCTCATTATTGTCTCGTTCTAAATTGAAAACCGACACAATATTGGCCCATAGGTAAAACCTATCATGGGCCATCTTTTAAATTCATCAAACAGTCATGATAGATAAATAATCTTTTTCAATTTTTAAACTAGTGATGCTTAAGTACTGCCAATTACATTGGCCCATTATTGTTCCGTTATAAATTGAGAACTGGCACAATATCAGCCCATTACTAAAACCTATCCGGGCCCATCTGTTAAAACCAATAAACGCCCGTGATTGTTCATCGAAATTTGCCAATTTTAAAACTGGCAATGCTAAAATACTGGAAATTACATTTAATTGATCTAAGCCCTTTATTGGCTAAGTCGGTCAGACCATACCTGCTTTTATTTTATTTAAGCCTTGGGTTATTCATTATCTGTATATTGTGCCAGAATAGGCAAATAACTGGCACGTCATATATTAATCGTCTATATTTTGTAGTTCAGTTTTTGTAATCAAGTCTTGGCCTATTATTGGCATTTGTAAATAACCAACATAAGAAAGTAAAATATGCCAATTTTGAAACCTGCCATATACGCAAATCCCAATTTATTTCAAGGTTATTCCATGAAATATGTATCCATACGGACCAATCTCGGGCCAATCTTGGCCCGATATAGGTTGAATATTTATCACGCACCCAAACAAACTCAAACAAACTCACGGCCCAATATTCTAGATAGACTAACTTCTAGATAGACCAACTGTGACGGCCCATCATAGAGCCAGTGCTCAATTTCTACATAGGCCCTTTAAGCGCGCCCACATAGGGCCAAGTGCAATCACCAACATTGGCGCTACAATGAATTAAATCATTGGCCCAATAATTGTTGGCTCTGTTGGCCGATATCGGGCCGTTCTTATCATTTCTACAACGGCACCTCATTGGTAAATACTCACGGCCCAATATTCTAGAAAGGCTTACTATGAAGGTCAATCTCTACATGGGTAGATCGTGAGGACTCCTTTTTTTCGAAGGCATTTTCAACCGTTAAAAAAATGTACAAAAATAAAAATAAAAGTTAAAAAATGTATTTTTTGTTCTTCATGAGTGTTTTACTTTGACATAGGAAAATCAGACTGATTAGCGTATTTTAACCATCGAAACGAAAAATCGCGAAAAATGAGCTATTTTTCGAGCCACTGCACTGTGATTCCTTAAGTGGGTTTAGAAGCCGAATAAAGCAAATTGTTACTATTTGAAAAAAAATATATATATAAATTATTTTATTTAAAACGTTAAGCACATAAAAGAGTAACATTGCAACAAAATAAAAAAAAAAATTCATCCAAAATTAGGAGAATTTAGCCGGTGGGACCTAGTTACCAGAGACCCCTAAAAAAAAGTGTCCTCGTGGTGGTCAGGATATCTCATGATAGCTTTATCTGAAATTGAAAAACCAGTTCGTGATTGAACGAAGGATTTTTAAAAAAATTGAAAGTTCAATCTTTGACAGAGTTGTATGCAAAATAGTTTAATTTTTGGTACAATTTACACTACGTATAGCCTTATAAAATTAGCTATAATTGAAAAAAAAACCTTCGTTCAATCACTAGTCAATGCTATTTTGAAGAAGTGTGTATGCAAAATTTCAATAAGATCGGTGCATTAGTTTTTGAGAAATCGTGTCTACCGCCTTTAAAAATAGTGATTCGAGAAAAATGCGATTACCTGCGTCGCTTCAGGCCGATCTTTCCGAACGGGGGCAATTCCCAAAGGCTCTCTCTCCTAGACTTTTACTCCGATTGACTTAAGGGGTTAGGCCACTCTAGAGGCCGAAAAAATAGGCTTTTTGGGATTTTTTTTCAGAAAGACTACAAAATAAATCGAGATTACAAAAAAGGGTGTTTGTCATACATATCAGTGACTGTATACAACAATTTTTTTTAAGCGATTAATTTCAAAATGGCGGCTGTGCAGCGTTTATCTCAAAACTGCATTTTTTAAGTTGGCCGGAAACATAACCATACAATTTGCAACCGATTCACTTGAAATGTTGAATATAAATCGAAAAATACATTGTCTATGGAAGTACGTAGGATTTTTGTTTTTATATTGCATAGTTCATTTATTATTAACAATTATCTGATTATTTTTTAGGCAAATTTTTCACTTCGCGAAAAAAATCGTCAGATAATTGTTAACAACAAATAAACTATGCAACATTTTTTAAAAATCCTACGTACTTCCATAGACAATGTATTTTTCAAGAGATATTCAACATTTAAAGTAAATGGGTTAAAAATTATCTGAGTTATGTTTCCGGCCAACTTAAAAATTGCAGTTTTGAGATAACCGCTGCACAGCCGCCATTTTAAAATTAATCGCTTCAAAAAAATTATTGTATACAGTCACTGATATGTATGATAACCACCCTTTTTTGTAATCTCGATTTATTTCGTAGTTTTTCTGAAAAAAATTTCCAAAAAGCCTATTTCTTCGGCCTCTAGAGTGGCCTAAGGCCTTCAAACTTTGAGTGAATATTCCAGACATAAATATTTTACTATTAGATAACAAAATTAAAAAAAAAAGAATTTTCTGAACATTTCAGTCCACGTAACCCCTTAAGAAGTGTATCTACAACTGTCAATTTTCTAAAAGCTGTGTACACGATCGATTTAAAATTTAAAGGGTGCATTCAGCACACGACAATGAATCGACTGCATAAATCTAATTCGAATAATAACATATCATCAATTGTCCTGACCCCCACCCAAAATTACATTCCTCAATATTATAATCCAAAATCCCTATAGTTCTATCAACAAACTCCATTCTCCGACTTCCATCCTTATTTTCTCGCTTTATTCGAGAGAATGTGGTCCTTCTGCGAATCAGCAGTCGTCCTTCGCGTTCGCACGGCCGCGTTGGAGGTCTTCGGGAACTGCGTGCCCTTTCCGGAGGGGTCCTCTCGAAGGTTGCGCGAAGGCCCTTGAGCGGATAAAATTTATATATCCTACCTCTTTCGTACAAATCGAAGTGCGTCGATCGAGATGCAACGGAGGAAGTTGCGAGCGTGCGCGGATTTCGAGATCCGAAATGGAAATTTCTTGTACATTTCGTAGAAAGGGCCAAGAACCCAAAAACTAATCGAGCAAGAGACAGGAGGGAGGGACCTGTCCAAAATCACTGAAGGTGGCGCGACAAGAGTAGCGTCAGGGAAAAAGAAAAAATAACCGATCTCGCCTCTCCCTTTTATCCCGTGTGCACACTCGGGAGGGTAGGATACTACTTTAGATTCCGGATAAGCGACCACGGCCCAACAACGGATGTACCCTCGCCTTCATCCTCTCTCGTCTCTCCTATATGTAGGTGTGTCTATATATATATATATATATATATATATATATATATATATATATGTTCACACACAAATTTACCTTTTTTTCTCTCGTCATCGTGGACAATAGGCACGCGTCTCTCACGAAAAATTGACGTTTCGTTCTTCCTCCATAGTCCCACTACGTGGACTTGTGCCGAATTTAAAAGATCGTGCTTTTTCCTCCCAATCTTCGATATTACCTCTCGCTTCGAAATGGGTTCTATTTAATTATAAATTCGAGTTGCATTCTTCGGGATCCTCGCTGCAGTCACACGTACCTACGAGGCTCCCACTTTCTGAACAGTCGTAAATCATAAAATTCAATGCGACTCAAAGATACAAAGTGGGTATAAGCTCCTTTGGGGTAAAGATGACGTGACACAATTATACGAAGGATTTTTACATTGCCTCGTACGAGAACCGCATTCGAATAAATATTATCGCGGTCCAATGAATATTAAGAGGGAAAAAAATTGCGTTTCCGAAAAAAAGATCGGATATATGGTAAATACGACTTTGAAAGTGTAATTTTTGAAGGAGTTAGCCTCACTTTCTTAGTATAGTAATATTATGTCGGAGAATGGAATTTGTGGGTTCTCGTTTTAGGAAGTTACTTTTAGGGTAATTTAGGTGTAAGTGCAGGTGTAAGTGTACGAGCAAAAGTTTGGCAAAATAAATGTTAAGTAAGTAAAATCCTTTTTAATTATTATGTCTACTGCTAATTTTTTTTAAGGTTTCACGTTTCACATTGGGATAATGTTATTTTGTTAAAGTAATGGTTACTTTTGTATTTCTTGAGTAGTTCACGAACAGTGCTTTGTTATAATCTCAAGATTTCGCATGTATTGTTTCTACTTGTTTACATTTTAGATGTGGCTATCTCTCCCGGGAGATTAGGAGAGATGGCCACGCACAGTCGGTGTATGATGACCATAGTATTAGTTGTAATGTGGGGAAGTGATTAATATTTTAGACATTTGTTTTAGATGCCTAATAAGTAGAAGCGAAAAGCATTTGCTCTACGAGGGAACTGGATTCAAAAATCATTAAAAGCAGCTATTAGTGCTGTAAAAAATGATGAATTGTCGGTTCGTCCGGCCGCCAGGATCTACGAAATACTTGGGAAGATCTAGAAAGACGATATAAGAACTAAGACGAAAAATGTTGCGGAGAAAATGATTATGAAACTCGTATCATCGAAGACTGGCTTCAGTAGATGGTGTGCCAATTTTTCGGACGCAAAAATTATACTGATTCCGATTATATGTGTTCTAGATGTGGCCGAAAGAAAAAAATTAAGCATCAAAACATGAAACCAAAGAGGAAACTGAGAGAATAATTCTGGGTACCTGGCCATCTCACCTCTACTCCTATGGCCATCACACCCGGATACTCCGGGAGAGATAGCCAATCGTGATTCTTACAAAATAGTAATTTTAAAGTTGATCTGATATGAGTTTGTTTTAATTTCGTAAATTATAACGATTTCGTAACTTATAAACCATATAAGAACAATGACGAAAAATGTTGCGGAGAAAATGATTATGAAACTCGTATCATCGAAGACAGGCTTCAGTAGATGGTGTGCCAATTTTTCGGACGCAAAAATTATACTGATTTCGATTATATGTGTTCTAGATGTGGCCAAAAGAAAAAAAATGAAGCATCAAAACCTAAAACCAAAGAGAAAACTGAGAGCATAATTCTGGGTTGCTGGCCATCTCACCTCTACTCCCATGGCCATCACACCCGGATACTCCGGGAGAGATAGCCAATCGTGATTCTTACAAAATAGTAATTTTAAATTTGATCTGATAGGAGTTTGTTTTAATTTCGTAAATTATCTTGAAGTTGAATGTTCAAAGGTTAATTACAAATGAAGGCGAGTTAAGGGGTCTTCTTCCTTTAGACACTGAAAAAGGCTATTTTCATGAATTGTTTTTATAGGTTTATATTATGGATAACGATATAAAAGTTGTTACACTTGATAAATACACTTTCGAAAAACATTTAAAAAAATATTTATTTAAGTCACTATTTATAGACGACAATGGTAGTTAAAAGAATGTCCTAAAAAAATGGTAGGTCTGCGTTGTTGATGAAATCTCGGAGATGGATAATCGGAAACACAAAAATTAAACGGTTTTGGATTCAGTATATTAATGGCTATAGCGCATGTCATACAATTTTTTATATATGCAAAAATAACAAAATGGCGGACGTTTTTCGGAAAAAAAACAACAAAAACCTGTTTTTCCACCGTTTTGGCAAACAAAATAGTAAATATCAAAATTTGAAATAATCCTTTATATGCGCTATACCTATCATTGTAAAGAATATGTGGTTAACATTTCATAAGGATCGGTTCCGTAGTTTCGAAGAGCTTATGAACAAGCCGTCGAAATACGTTGTTTCGATAAAAACGCGTTTAAGGGGATATACGAGTGTGAGCGCTGAACATTTGGGTGATTTTCGGGAACCTTTTGGAAGGAAAGTACTCAATTAAATGTTTCGGAAATTAAGAATATATTTGGCTATATTTGACCTATATTACATAATTTTTTCATTAAAAAAAAATTGAGATCCAAGCGACTTATGCGCTGCATTCGGAGGCGCCAAAAATAAGTTCCTCCACTGCTGACATGATTCCGGCCGATTAAGTCGCTGAAACCGAAAAAGGAAAAAATGTCGTTAAACTGGAAGGTATTTCCTGTACAATGACGTAGGATTTTCGAACCATATCAAAATCTAACAAAATGGCGTAGTTATGAAAAAAGTCTGTTTTCTTGCCTATAAAATGGTCGTTTTTTCAATGCCAAATCGTCAATTTTCATACAATAAAAACATATCCTACGTCATTGTAGAGTAAGTATATTCAAGAGTACTCAGTTCGAATTTCAAGTCAATCGGATAATTGCTCTTTGAGTTACAATGTCAGCAAATTTGAAAAATCTCATTTCGAGAAAAACGCGTTTAAAGATTTAACTATCGATTTTTGCAAGATAAAATGATAGAGATACGGCCTTGAAATTTTTACAGGATATTCTTGAAAGTATAAACTGTCGAAAAAGGCAAAAAAATCGATTTTTTGAAAGTGTCACACTGGTATAGCCCCTTAAAGTTTGTTTGGGTTACATAAATGCATTACATTTTTTTTAATGTATTTATTGAGTGTAAGAACTTTTATATCAATATCTAAAATATAAACCCAGTAAAAAAATGCATAAAAATAGCCTTGTTTTTAGCGTCTAAAGTGAGAAGATCCCTTAAGGCAGTAGTCTGCTTTACAGGCTTCAAAAAATCGATTTTAAGAAGAGGAAGGATTATTGTATGGCCCGGGGATAGCTGATTAACATCTAATTAGTGTAAGTATCCAAAAACTTATATTTTTTTGGACCGAAAACTTTAAAGCCCGTGTTCTCGCGTTTTCATTTTCACAAGTTTTAGAAAACGGTGCCGGCGATAGCAAAAACAATATATGTCCGATCGAAAAAAAATCGAAGTGATCTAGCTTCAGTATTAAATTATCTTCTATTTGAACTAAAAAAGTTGGACAAAAGTACTATTTAAATTACTTGTTTTGCAACTTAAAGTGAATTTTTTTTTTCAAAAAAGTGAATTTTTTTTTCAAACTTCGAAAAAATTTGGAATTTTATCATTTCTTCGGTATTTTTTTAGTTCATATAGAAAAGGAACTTATA
The DNA here is from genome assembly GCA_963210295.1 of Ophion ellenae. Lineage (NCBI taxonomy): Eukaryota > Metazoa > Arthropoda > Insecta > Hymenoptera > Ichneumonidae > Ophion > Ophion ellenae. The sequence continues at coordinate 18,086,650 of OY723391.1, read as the reverse complement.
AAAACTTAAAAAAGATTTGGTTCGACTGTTTCAGATGCATCGCACGACCTCCATCACCGGCACCGATTTACAAGTGCAGACTCCAGGCGCCCCAGAAAAATCGTTACAACTTTGAAAAATTTCAATATTTTTTAATAATAAAAATTGTTTTTTAAAGCTTAAATATAATACACTATCGTCGCAAATTTCGTTTACAGCAATCATTTCCTTCCCTTTCAAAAAAATTGCTGAAAAAACGCTTTTTTCGGCTTCTAAAGCAGACTACTGTCTTAAGAAACCCCTGTACTTTTATTTTGACGGATCCCTGAAAAATCTGTGGCCAACTACCTCGGACTAGTCCTAATATTTTTTTAAATTTCATTTCGATGTTTCATCTTCAGCGATCGCGGGCTTTCAGGAACCCAATCCCTTGACTTTTTATCCGCTCTTGTTATTGCAATATTTTCAGTTCCCGAGACATCCCATAGTGTGTTGCCCACGATATATCTTTCGAACCCAACTATTCTTCCCGGAATTTTGAAAAATTACTGTTCTTCCCGGTGTCACAGGATTCCGGAAAAAAAATTGCGATCGTATCAAACCTGTCGCTCCGAAAGATGACACAAGAATATTTGAGATAGGGTGAAAAAAATAATTCGTCCCGTCAATTTTGAGAAAGGAGCGGGCGAATAAAAAAAAAGTTTCCCGGCCAAAACCTCTTTCGCTTCGGAAGTGCCGGGTTATTCGTAAATTTTTTCGAAAAATTAACATTCACGAGACGTTGAACGCGGCGGATACAACCAACACCTACGTCTTTGTCCAATCCTCGCCTCGTCCTTTTTCCTCTTCCATCGCGTGTAAGCTTTTTCGATTGCCGAATCGAAAACGCCGCTCAATCAATTATTCGCAACGCTCGCTCGTTTCGTGAGCTTTTCGTCTTCGGAATCTCCCGTCGTCCAGGAAAAGAAAGATAATAAAAGAAAAGTTATCGCCGGAGCGATAAAAAATTATATGCAGTGTGGAAGTGTATTGGATTAGACGCGATAAATATTTAATCGTACGATTTGAGCAGGAGTCTCGTTTACGATATAGTGTTAAAAATATTATCGTTCAACTGTATAGAGTCGCGACAAGAATATATTTATTCCCAATTTGAGCACGAATGATAAAAGGATATCGCGTCTCGGCGATTGTCATACGAATGGGCAATCGGCCAATCGCTGTACAGTCGTTATTGCAGGAAGCTTTAACGGACACGTACTTATTCCTCTTCCTTCCCCCACCCGCGAAATCTCGTTACTGCAACGCTCGCTCTCTTGCTCGTCGGGACACTTTGCTAAAGTATACGCACAGCTTTCGCATCGTACACAATGATGTGCCCCATCGAAATAAACCGCAAGCCCTGTCTGGATACGTACGTTGCGTAATATTATAAATTCGCTGCGTTTCATTTTGCTCGGGTGAGAAGGAAGATACATATTCGCGATTTCGTTGCTCCCTGATGAGTATCAACTTTGACAATTGAACGGAAATGACAAGAAATTGAAATTTAGGCGGGATGCAAATAAAAAGTTGCACTTGCTTTATTTGGAAGCCCAATTTGAAGGGTCAGAATGATGAATTTTTTTTCTAGTAACACATTGGTTGGAATAAATTAATTTTTTCCCAGCATGTTGTACACATGTTTGTGGTTACAATGTAATTTTTTCGGAAGGAAATCTTTCAAAGTGTTCGTCGTGCAGCAGTTGGCGTTGCAGGCCTCCAGCAGCGAGGCCCGAAACGGCGGGATCTCTACCAGGCTCAAATGTAATCTGAAACGAAAACAAAAAAAATTCTTTAAATATATCCAACTGGCTATGGATTGGGGGGGGGGGTGAAATTCCGAATTTTGAATGATCCGAACGCTCAAAAGTCCGAAAGAATAACTTCGAAAGAATTTTACAGGAAAGACCAAAACTCCGGAAATCTGAACACCGGCAAAATAATTCGTCTATGGAAGTTTCAAAAATGTCAAAATTTTCAATAAATCGGAGAATTATTTCAAGAATTTTTTTGATTAAGAAGTGATTTTACGTCAATTTTGAAATTCGCCTAGACAATGTTATACGTTCTACATAATTTACAGTCAACTGTGTAGACTTTCGCTAGCATGATCTTGACGAACCTTGTAATTTCGGAACATTAAAATTAGGAATTTTAAACCGTTGGCGCGTTTAAAGTTCGGAATTTAACCCCGGCCCCCATGTCAAGAACATGCCAGCGAAAGACTACGCAGTTGACTGTAAATTATGTAAACTGTATAACATTGTCTAGACACATTTCAAACTTGACGCAAAATCACCTCTTAATCAAAAACATTCTTGAAATAATCCGTTGATTTATAGAAAATTTTGAAACTTTCAAAACTTCCATAGCCGGAATTATTTTGACGGTGTTCAGATTTTCGGAGCTTTGGTCTTTCGTGTAAATCTCTTCCGGAGTTTTGGTCTTTCGTATAGAATTCTTTCGGAGTTTTGATCTTTCGAGGTAGTATTCTTTCAGAGTTTTGAGTGTTCTGGTCATTCAAAGGTCGGAATTTCAACCCGGCCCCATCTTGAATTTCGGAATATTAAAATTCTGAATTTTAAACCGTCGGAGCATTCAAAGTTCGAAATTTCAACCCGGCCCCGCTATGGGTTCACTATCCACTTTTCGAAATTTCGAAAAATACAAAAAATGACAGCTTCTCCGAAGAAAACCTCATTTTTCTCTTGAAAAACAGCATACTGAAGCCATTGTTATTAACAAATGGTTCATCCAATAGAAAAATGCGATCATGAGCCGAAAATGACTACTGTTTGAACGCTAACTGTGCAACTTCAAGTCAATAGTGTGGAAGTTACTCAAGATATCAATCCCGCCGTGTCGATATATGTAGGTTCGAGATAATCGCGTTCAAACTCGACGGATCGCGGTAAACCCGACGCATACTGTTACACTAAAATAGGTGTAAGTTCGTCAATTTTTAGAATTTCAAGGTCCGGTTGGTCTTAAAATATTCTTGAAAGTTCACACTATAACAATATGCAAAAAAAATATTTTTTTTGTTTCCAGAGAGATTTTTGTTCCCCCCTTATGCGAGATGCACGAAGTAGTTTTATATATTTTCTTCGACATTTTGTTTATTGAAAATAATCATCTGTAAAGACGATTCATGAAAATGCGAAAATTACACATAATTCCTGATTGTTCGTAAATTTTTGTTTGTTTATTTGTTTGTTTATTTGATTGCTTATGTTGGTTCATTGTTGTCGATTGCTTGTTTAATATCAACCTTATGATTGTTCGTTTGCATGCTTCTTTATTGTAATGTTACTTACATAGCGCAATACTGAGTGGTCTAAATTATAGTCTGCACTCTAGGCTGTGTTACTGTGAATGATTCATTGAAATCAATTCAGTAGTTTTTAACGGGTTACACCTAGCTCGTGTCCGGAAACAAGAAGAATTTTCGTACATTTTTCCTTAAAAAACGTATGCAGGTTTTCAATTTTTTTTTTACATTGAAGAGTATGATTTTGAGTATCTTTTACAATTTTTGTATTGAAATATATTTATAAATGTGTTACAATGGTCTGTGCAGACCGCGGCGTGGAAAACCTCCTCCGCGGTGACCACTGCTGCTCGGAAACAAACCTTCCAAAAGAAAAAGAAATAAACACATTTATTTTTTTTAAATTATCTAGTGCTTGCACAAAGGATTTAATAAAATATTGTTTTTTTCAACATTGGCCGCAGTCCAAAGTGAAAGTATCGATTTTTGGTGAAAAAACGGTCCATTTTCGTTGGTAAGAAAAAAGTGTGCATCGGAAAAAAATTCCTTCGTTCAAGCACTGCTTTTTGATATGTAAAAGAGGCTTGTCAAATTTGAAGTTGATGGTGCAGTTATTTTGGAGATATCGTGGTCACCAATCTTGAAAAAGTAATTTTGGGATAAACGCGTTTAATGGGTTATAAACTGTTAGGAATTTCACAAAATCGATTCTTTTTATTGCATTTTCGGAATGTACAAATAGGTGAGTATATTCCCTGAAAATTTCAAATCGATCCAGTGAATATTGTCGGAAATACACACATATGCAACCGATCGGTCTGCAATTTTAACACAACCTTGTCAGATATATCGTTCAGGTATTGATCGAAAGAATAAGATTTCCGATAATTATTTCTATTTTTTTTCAACGATTTAACGAAAAAAGTTTGGTTGAAAATCGAAATTGTTTCTTTCCGGAGCCACCATTTTGTCAAAAATTAAAATTTCGACTATTCCTTCGATCAATACCTGGATTCATCTATCCCCTAAAAGAATCTTTGTGGTTTTTTCATTTTAGATAATCCAAATTTTATTTGTTTAAATTTAACTTAAATGTTAATGAATATTTTCGAAAATAAAAAATGCCAATCTAAAGCTGAAAGATGCCACTACACTGCATAATACTTTTCGTTTTGCCCAAATGAAATCCTTTTCCAGAAAAAAATCGTGAAAAAACGACTTTTTTGGCCTTGCAACTGCGTATAACGCCTTAAAGATCGCCCTCGTGGTTCGCCGTTTGGCGGAACCTACCCATAAATGCCTATAACTCCCTTAATTTTGAACGGATTAAATTAACATTTTTAGAGAATATTTTTGAAATCCTATATTTTGAGAATCTGCCAAAAACCAAAAATCGATCATTTTGAAAATGTTGACACGCGCAAACATGCAGACATGTGGATAGATAGACAAATATTCGAAATACGAGTTTGTCTAGTTGTTTTAGTTAATATGAACGAACGCTGAGAAATTATTGTGAAAGCAAAAAATTACAGACCAAGCACCCCTTGACGAATTATTTTAAGCATAACTGGATAATCTTTGTTTACACCAATCATCATTTATTTAAGTCAAACAGAGATTTTTATTACCTGCAATGAAACTAGGTATATATTTAACTTAGACAAATATTTGTAATTTGCAATAAAAAATACTCCTTCTAGCAGAGAAATAATTATATGTTTAGAGCTGAATGTTTTTTGTTCAGGCCCGATAAAGATATTCATTAGCGAATATTTTTCCTTTTGGTGTTTGTACACGACATCTCGGACCTTGTCACCACGAAATGGAAGGTCCGAATTTACGACTTAAAATTCAGATGTGACTGGATTTTAATAAAAAATTACCAACGTACGGTTTTGGCATTATTCACAATCGCTACACGATAAGATATTCTCGCTTACATTGGGACGCACAGCACGATCTTTTTCCGCCCGCTAAACGTTCGTCTCAATCTAATAATTCATCGAACAGATGAATGAACACTTCTGAAACATTTATTCGATTTGGATAAATCATTTTTTTTCAATGCTAACTTTCAACAGGACGTTTATTTGCCATGACAGGCATACTTAAAACATAGCCGCATTTATATGAGTCTAATGAATATTTTGGGTCTAATTATAAGTAAATAAGAATGGAATTGCGTCGAATAAAATACGTCAAATCGACGGTATTTCGATGATCCAGAAAAATTATTTCAAAAAATTATAAATAAATAAATATATATATATATATATATATATATATATAAAGTGTAAACAAATATATATACATATAAATAAAGTGAACAATTATGTATAAAAAAATATTTTTCATTAAAAAATATTTTTTTCGTTAAATTCAGCATAAATTAAAAATAAACTGTTTCAGGCCTCCAGATTTTTTAAAAGTCTTTAAAAAAAATATGATTAATTCGAAAAAAAATGGAAAGAAAAATTCGCCCACGATGAGACTAGTCTTAAAAATCATAGAATGGGTCACTCTATTTTAGAGAATTTTTTGAAAATAATCAAAAAAGCAATCACCTTACAAAAAATAGTTTTCACTTTAGAAGCAATAAAAACTTTGACATCGATACTTGATTTTTTTTCTTCAAATTTTCAAACGAAAGTATGCTTTAAAATGCAAGAAGTTATATATTGACATTTGTCGATATCTCAACTAGTTCCGGATTATCAGCGTTTAAATGTTTCTAAAACTTCCGAAATCGACATTTTTTGGACAATTATAACTCCTAAAAAAGAAGCGATAAAAATCTAAAAACGGGTGTGGATATTCCGTTCATGGGGTACAATTTTACAAACAGAAATGAGAATAAATTAATCGTCAGGGTCATAGGCTAGGTTAAATGGCGCGGAATATTCCTTATATATATACAAAGTGTTGGAAGTTGATGAAATAAGATAAGAGGTAATGAGATAACAATAAATAAGTATATAAAATGGCGTTTTCGATTTTTTTTCCGAACGAACCCAAAATTCGATACTTCTGGAGTGAAAAAAAAAAATATGTATCCTTTTGGGATATCCAAGCAACGACATCGCAGATGTAGCAAACGTGTACACTTTATTTTATTTTGTTAACTGTACTTTTTTAAATCGTTTCCAAGGTATTCTTCCGTCCAAGCCATATTTAGTCCAAGGAGCGATCACGAGATTTTTTCTTTCGTTCTATTATGGAGTACGTGCTGAAATAATGGCTCGAAAATCGTAGTATGGCATAACATTACGTAATTACACTTTTGGAATTGGAGGGCCCTCTTATATCGTAAACGTTTCTTTTACGAGCTCTCCCTCTCTCCCTCTCGGTCTTGGCCTTTTTCGTTCTCCTTTTCCCTATCCTAAAGTTAACGTGGCAAAGTCAAGATCGTTATTCGAATTCAATTAGTCGACTTGAAGATGAGCGAGGAGAAAAAGGAGAGGTCTGACGGAATTCGTTCGGTGAGCGGATTTCTCGACAAGGATAGACGAAAAGGACGTAGACAGAGACAGAAAGAGCGAGAGAATTTGTCGGAAGGCCAAGCACAGCTTAACGATTTTTCCGCGTACAGATAAATCGCCCTATTATGGGGCTACATCTACCTAGAGGCCCGGAAAAAATGGCCACATTTCGATTTTTTTCTGGGCATTGATTGGTGAAAAAAAGCATTTCTTAACACAAAGGTACATATATTGAGAGGCTTAAAAAAATCATTGAAAAATACAAAAAAACAACAAAAACATGGCCGCTGGCAGATTGTGAAATTTTTTTCGCGATATTTTGCGGTGGACACCCTCCAGCTCAAACGGTCCATCAGAAATCTAAAAACCAAACGGGTTATACAAGTTAACAATAAACACGAGTCATTGACGATCGCCGATTTTCAAAATAATTTTTTTTCACAACGTGGCAATGAATTGCAATTCAAGCATACAAAATCTATGGAAAAAGTCGTCATTTTTACGTAATATTAAAAAAATGAAGAACGATTTTCAAAAAGTGAGATCGTCAACGACCTTCAAATGTTTCTCGTCGAATCTCCTGTAAATTTGGAAACAAGACATCGAGTGGTTCTCGAGATATCATGTCCACCGACTTTGAAAACTGTGTTTCAAGAAAAACACGTTTAAGGGGGAATACCACTCTAGAGTCAGGAAAAAAGGCCTAAATTTGACAATTTTTTTTAGAATATTGGAAAAGGGATCAAGTTTCTTTTTTCAGGGTTTATTGAACACATATTGAAGTATGTAAAAAACATGTTTTATTGCTTTTTTGATCAATAATGGTGGCGACAAAGCCAGTCTTCGAGAACGCCTTTTTTCGATACCTCCACGGGCGGACGTGGAACTCCGAAATCATGAGAGCTAGAACAAAAAATTTATTTTTTTCTTAATCTATATGTCATTGAGCCTATTACATAGGGTTTTTTTAAATCAATGTTTGCAAAAATGGCACAAGATTTTAGAAAATTCATTTTTCGGCAAAAAAATCTGCAGTATTTGTTATTTAAAAAAAAGTTTACATTCAATCGAAAAACGGCCATGTACTCCGTTAGATAATGTGATTGTGAAGCTACAGTGAAAATTTCAAAGCAATTCATCAAACGGTTTTTGAGCAGCGTTTCCGCCCAGTTTGAAAAAAGTGATAAAAAAAACGCGTTTAAAATTTTATAAGTTGTTAAACCGTAGGAAATTTCGTTTCACCTCTAATCCGCGAAGCCTGCACCATACGAGAGAAATTTTTGTTTAGACGATAATATAGACGGTTATAAATATGGACCTGGCATAGCCGATTGATCGTAAGTAGACAATTTATATGAAAACTCCGCACTCGAAAATTTAAACGCGTTTTTCTCGAAATGTCGTTTTTCAAAACGGTGTACACGCTCAAAGGAAGAGTTTTTAAGCTATCCGTCTCAAATTTTGACACAACATTCGTCACGCCATTCTTTATCTTGCTATGGAAGCTTTTTTTAAATCTTCATACTTTTTTTAACAAAAAACTGTCGAAAAAATAAAATAAATGTGATACTTTTTTTCCAACCGCCGCCATTTTGTCAATTTTGACAGAAAAAACCGCCATAGCAAGATAACGGCTCTCATACTGATCAATAATCTCTTTACAAATTTTGTTCCAGATAATATTTCCGGCCACAACCGTGTACACCGCGAGGACTCCTTTTTTTCGAAAACATTTTCAATCGTTAAAAAATGTGAAAAAAATAAAAATAAACGTTGAAAAAATAATTTTCTCTTCTTCATGAGTGCTTTGATTTGACAAAAAAAAACCAGACTGACCAGCGTATTTTAACCACAAACTAAAAACCGCGAAAATCAGCTATTTTTCGACCCGTTACACTGTGATGATTCCTTAAAAGTTTGAAGTACGGTGCTGCTACCGCTCGCCCGGCCGACATTTGGAAGCTGTAGCTTGTTCAATTTTAGGAATATTTCAATGACATTTTCAGGGGATATAGCTAAAAGGTGATACTGTCGAATAAAAATAACTTTGGAAAATGCAATTTTTTACCCACCTAGGTAGATGTAACCCGTTATTGGCCAGACGGAAAAAGACCGACAAAGAGGCTTTTTCGAGTCTCCGTCACGCGGTTATTCGACAATTCGTAATTTACAAGTATTTTACAATTCGGCCCGCAGCGATTCGTCTCATTATGCAGCGCGCGTCTCGTGTGGCTTAGCATGTCGTAACGCATTTTTTATTCCTTCGTCTTGTTTTTGCGGTGAGATAAGGCCGCGAGATTGGGACCTACGCATACACAGATACACGGGTATACAGTATGACAAAGGACCACCCTCGTAATATCGCCACCCGTTGAAACTGCAAGTATGTGCACTTCCGGTGGGCCACCCAGAAACCTTTGAAAAATTGGCCAGCGCAGGAGCTCCTCTTGCTCCCTGTCAAATTTAATATCCCTTGCGGCTCATCGTTTATTAATTGGCCAATTATCGCGGGTCCACGAACACATAATTCCGCAATCGTGTTGAGCATTCGAATATTCCATATACAGGGTGTCCCAAAACTGAACGCGTTCCTTGAAATGGGGGGTTGGGAGTGAAATTCTGAGTCGATTCATATAAGCATGTGTGGGTCTCCGATCAACCCTTGAATTATTATTAATTTTTAAAGGCGGGCCAATCAGGTGCGCTTACTTTTAAAAATTAATAATAATTCAGGGATTGATCTGAGACCCACACATGCTTATATCAATCGACTCAGAATTTCACTCCCAACCCCCCATTTCAGGGAACACATTCAGTTCTGGGACACCCTGTATACATATGTATATATACATATATATATATTTATTCCATGCATACTATATTACACAAATAACTACGGTCCATCTTTCGCGAACTGAATTCCTTGTCGTGCATGCAAATAATTTGAGCGAGCAGCGTAAATCAAAATTATCCTCTTTACGGATGAGCTCACGATAGTGATTACGCGTTTCTGAGATCGGGCACTTCCGGGCACGGGTTGCGGTCTCCTTTTCGTCAATTATCACGTGCCCGGAATTATTCAAACGTACCGGGATCTTCTGGAGTGTCATTGACATCGCAGAAATGTCAGTCTCGGAAAAATGTCATTGACCTCGCAGAATGTCAAAGGCGGGTGGCGGGTGTGGCAACGTGTGAAATTTTCCGGAGAAAAATTTTACCATGGAAAATACCTTCAGAATACGGTTGAGCCGAGACAAACGTCCTCGGAAATTTCGATTAAAAAAAATCGCTTCCGCCAATATGATTTGCGGATCGAACGAAATTCGGTCCGGGTTTCATTATTGAAGAAGTTTTCAACTGGAGTTAATTATCAGGACAGAAAGAAGACATTCCGCTATGAAAAAAATACCATAGTTTCGGCACCAGGTTGAAGAAAAGATGTTAACAGATTTCATTGAAATATTGATGATGTTTATTTGAAAATTATTGCGATGTTTGCTACGTTGTAATATTCCTTGTTGAATTACGACTTTTTGTGTGAATATTATTTATTAAATGGCTGAATCAATGCACAGCATGTTGACTAAAACGATAACTAAATTCGACTCGTGATTGGCTGGAGTCTCTTTTAAGGGGTGATATATCTTTAGGCGTGGACAAAATTGCTGATTTTCATTTTTGTTTAACGGAAAGATTTTTCACAATTTTTGAGAGTTAGAGTATATTTATTACTACTTTTTACTGTTACATGGTATTTTTTTAATCATTAAAAATGGCGGTGGTATGGCACGGTTATCTCAACAGGTTGCGGCGGATGTTGTCAGGCGTAGAAAAAAACCAATGAAGATTTTTTCTTCCGTTAACACTCATACGCAGACTATGAATCAAGAAAAAGTGAGAAATGTTGAAAACCGATTAAATGGTACGCTTTGAAACAAAAAGATTGAATTTTCCGAAAAATGGGTACATTTTGCAATAAAAAAAATATTTTTTTTTAATTTCAAAAACATTTAGGAACATGTTTTAGACAATAAGGTTTGAAAGATTTATACTAAATTTCATCAAAATCGGTGGATTATTTTTTTTAGCGATACGCCACGCCAGTTTCGAAAATGCAGTTTAGTGCTATACTTCCGCCATTTTTAGAGATTAATAAAAAAAATACCACATAACAACCAAAAGCAGCAATAAAACACACCCTAAGGCTCAAAAAGGGCGAAGGAATGTGGCCTAAAAAATTATAAAAATTAGCCAGTTTTGTTCCTCGCCTAAAGGGATCTTAAGGTACCCCCCTTAAGGCGGGATACTACTATGACGTGTGAGAAAATACTTTCTTTTTGCATTTTCTTAAAGAATACATATTCAAGAACATGTGAAAAATGTCAAGTTTCACTATTGACAATTGACCAAGTTACAGACGCTTTACTGGAAGCAGGTAGCGCAACGATTTATATATACTAGAACTTTCAATCGCAGTTTTCTCGAAATTACTTTTCTCGACCTGGCCGGAATCATAACTCTAGCTATAATTGTCCGATTTTCAATTAAAAAAAACATCCGCAATAGAAGTAGCCATCGTTTTACATAACATTTTTTTTATTTAGTATTTTTTAAACTCCCGAATATAAGTAAAAATTTCGCCAAAATTGTACTTTTTTTTTAACGCGCACCATTTTGTGATTGGTGTTCGAAGAAGGGCTACGTACAACAGGATTTAAATTTATGTACATTATAAAACTTTATTATTTTTATTTTTCAGACCGACCATGTCAAGTCATCGATCCGGCCGTTGGGCCACATTTTTTATACAGAGGCTCCATTATACCTCAATAACGTTGTTAACTTCTATTTTTTTACACAAACATTTACACATAATAAGTTCAATGTATGCTTAATAACATATATTTCTTACAAATCCCAAATAAATAATTTAGTCAATATAAAAAATTCGGGAAAAACGACATTTTTTCAGCCCGTTACAGTGGTGCCCTTCTTCAATTGCATTATTAAGGCGGGACGTTTACAACGATCAAAAAATCGGTTTATTTTTTTTTCTTTAAACGATAGAACTATATATGTAAAATATTTTCCCAAAGTTTCAAAGCGAAATTCGAAAAGCTTCAAACGTTACAGCCCGTCAACGCTGTGCCTCACCGCTCGCATTCGGAGCAGGCGTGAACTTCAAACGCGTTTTTCTCAAAACTGCATTATCGAAATTGGCGTGCAGGATTGCTCAAAAACTATTAAGCCGATTGAGTTAAAACTTGGTAGAAATATTGATAATATTGGTACCTTCCGCTTGACAAAAATTGTTTTTGAAAAATTGAAAAAAAGAAACTTTTTTAATCCACATTTTACAGAAATGTTGCGTGAAATGTTGTTTTTTTTTTAATGCGTGCCATTTTCTGAAATTTGCATTTTCTTCATTTGAATCACCGTCACATAAAAACTATACATGTTCTAACTGAAAAGATGTTTGAACTTTTTCGCAACTCAAAGTCTTACGGGAAGCTAGACTGGACGCCGATTCGCACAGCTCCACCATTATGATGATGAATTAATTTTGAAAAATTGTTTCGTTTACTTAAATATACTGATAAAGTATACCCCTCAAAGTATGAAGGGGTTTTTGGCACCTTCAAAGTGTGAAGGGGGGTCGTTTTCGGCGGCGCGCTACCAAGCACATAATTGTTGATGAAAAAATCTGTAAAAATTCATGGTTCATCTTTAGGATGTCCTTTCGAAGTACGAACAAGAATTTTTCGGATATTGTTATTTTTAATATGTTTTTTTTTAAACAAATATAAAGCAATGCGCGGAAAAAAACACTTTTTTTTTAATTGTAGTTTGAACCATAGTAACGTGAACGAGATTTAAAAACCGGTTATTTAACGGAAAAATATTGCTCTTTAAGGAAAAAAAAATATGCCATCAATGTAGAATTGAACCACATACCCTACTTAATTACGGGAACATGGGTATATTTTTACGGGGTAAAAGTCAGGTATTGAAGGGAAAAAAGCGCTCAACGTCAAAGATACATTTAGAAAAATGGTTTTTTTTATTAATGTTATTTGTAGAATGTTTTCGGACTCCTCGTAACAATACTGCATGGACGCACGGCTCCGTAAATCGTAAATTTCATTTGGCGTTCTCGTCTCCATAGCTGTGAAATAGAGTAGAATTTTTTTTATTTTATTTCATTTTTTTTATTTGAAAAAAAAAAGAAAAAAATGTTTCGTAATTTGTGCAGCAATAAACTCAAAAAGAAACAAAAATTTTTTTTTTTTATTTTTTAATTTTTAAAAATTGGAAGAAAAAAATCCACGTATTTCTCACAGCTTATTATGTTTAAATATGTATAAAAAACCGAAAAAAATCCTTTAAAAAACTGACTTTTACTTATGTAAAGTGTGAAGGGGGGTCGAATTTGACCCTGCTCTGATTTGATCTCGTGCTCGTTCCTCGTAAAACTGACTGATGCAGCTGGCCTTGTGCACACATATACCTACCTACCCCTACTTTTTTCTAGTACCATTCAAATGGCGCGCAAGTCGCCGGTGTTAGATAAATTTCAACAAGTAATTTGGGCCCGGACACATTCGACCCCCCTTCACACTTTGAGGAATACCTAAAGTTTGATAATTGTGGTATAATTATTTCTTAGTTTAAAAAATTCCTCAATATTGCTTTTTGTCCTGTCTAAATGTATTTCCCGCCTTAACCGTCCGGAATATTTCGATTGAACCTCGTTATTGTCTAAAAGCCCTTGCTCTTCTGCCTGGAAAGTGTTATATGGAGAATCCCGAGTCGAAATTTTCGAGTCGCGTTCAACCCACAAAATGAAGGCGAGCAGAAATCGGCGTGAGCGGATTATTGGGTATCTAAAGGAGGGTACCCGAGTCGAAATTTTCGAGTCGCGTTCAACCCACAAAATGAAGGCGAGCAGAAATCGGCGTGAGCGGATTATTGGGTATCTAAAGGAGGGTACAATGTTTGAAAGTACCATGCGTTAGAGCCTCCGATGAACCTCCGGCATGGCAGAAAGTAGACTTTTTGACTCAAAGGAGGTCAGTGAGGCTCACAATTGAACCTACGGAACCTCAGGTCGGCCTACTTCGAGCGCTCCCGCAGAACCTACTGCCCCCCCTTTCGGCCTACTGTACACTGCTAAACAAAAAAATTAATTTATATAGCATCTATTTAAATAGAATAGGTTTTTTCCTTGTCTCACAGCCTACTACGATCATATTTCTTTCGAAGATATTTATATATATTAATAAAGATGAGATTCAAATTAATCTTTATTTGCTTACAATGTACACTGTAAAGCTAAGTGTACTATATGCATAAAATAGTTCATAAATCGAAAATAAAATGAACTCCTTAATTGAGAGCTTTACCACAAGGATTTTTATCGTAATTCGTCATTCCCTGGCCTATAGACATGATTTTTTTCGAAGAAAATATTTGCCCTATATGCGACTTGAACCTAGCCTACCTACTCCTAGCTACGCTCCGCTGCCCCTATGCTACCGAGTGCTTATGACATTTTGGTCGCTGATATGGCATAAGAGGCCAAATGAATATCTCTAACTATTTGTTGTATCACATAAGCTATATCAATTAGTTAATATGATTGTGATAATTAGAGAGTTTCATCGAATACCATGCTATAGATTTTTCAAACACATACACACACACACACACACACACACACACACACACACACACACACACACACACACACACACACACACACACACACACACACACACACACACACACACACACACATATATATATATATATATATATATATATATATATATATATAAATCCTCTCTCTCCACCTTCTCTACCCCCCGCCCCTTTGATATGAGTGTTGCAATAAAGATGGACCTTTAGTTCAATCAAATAAAAGAATGGTTAACTCTACGAAAATTCTATTTAAGGTAAATTAAAAAAAAATAACTAGATCCATTCAGTGAACTTAACTAAATTGTTTTTTTGAACAGATGAAAATGTTGAACTGATAAAACCGAATCACAGATTTATTAGGATCAAATAAAATATGTAGTTATTGGACGATATTAAATAGATTGATTTTCTATAAATAAACATTTTTGAAATCAATAATTTTAATAATGGAATGCAATAGGAAAAATTTGGTTCTATGAAAAATCTAGTTAATTTAAATAAAAAAGAATCAAATAGACGCGGTTAGTTAATATCATATTTAGCGGAAAAAAATAAAAATATGCTTCATACATACATGTGGAAATGTTTTTTAAATTTTCGACGTGCTAAAAATGAAAACAAAGAAAAATCAAACATTTCATTTAAAATCGACGGTAATCGGCCGTCGCCATTTATCAACTCATTATTGAATTAACAAAAAAAAAAACAAAACGAACAAAAACAAAAAGAAAAAATCGAATGAGGTTGAATTCTAAACCGACAATTTCAATCCTTTGGAACATGAAATAGACTATAATTAACACCCTAACGTTCCATATAGATATCAACATTATATGTAATTTAGATCTACACTGCCAGCCAAAAGTTTTCGGACACTCCACATGATCGCAAAACTTTTGAGCGCTGGATAATTGCCAAATAATGTTAGAGTAATATAATTCATTTCATTTATTATTTCACGAAGATACTATAAAGATCTATATAATTAAGTAATTATACAGAGCTTTATAGTATCTTCGTAAAATAATTATTATTCTACCATAAGTTTGCAATGATCCAAAGTGATATTAAGTTTTGCAGTTATCTGAAGTGTCCGAATACTTTTGACTGGTAGTGTATATTTGAATATATTAATGCAACTACATATTTCGAATATAATATATATATCTATAGTATTATATAATATATACCGTCGCTTAAAAGTTTAGATATACCAGTCGATATTTCTTGCTGCACTGAAAGTTACACAGCTTCCTAAAAAAAAAGATAACCAAATTTACCGAACGGCGTTTTGACGGGAATAAATTCAGCTTTATATTGCTTTTGTGAAATATTTTTTTATAATTTTCTTTTCGACCCGGTACGCACTTTTATATGTGACTGATTTTCGGCTTTTTTTCGACCATCGAGAATTGGGCGCATGACTTATGAAAAAAAGTTTGTTACGTTTATCCATGATAAACTTGAACGGGGTAGCAGGAACTCCATTTGCGTTTTTTATAAAGTTTTGTACGATTTTTTTCGCAATGTTATTTCATTTTTTGCTAAAAAAGACTCATTCTAGATAATGCAATGTAACTCAAGAACTAGAGGGCTTAAGAAGAAATGTCAAGGACGAAAAACGTCGCGTAAGCTTATACTGGATAGACTGGCATTTTTTAAGAATTTTCCTGCGAGATTTTTTCTCACAGGAAAACGCCCATTAATCCGATAGAATTGGAGTAAGACTGTGAATACAAGCATTCTTTTACGAATTGCCTATAAAATAATAATAAATCTATATTTAGCAAATTTGATTGTTTTCACATATTAATATTGCACTAATAATTTGATAAGGGGACGATGTATTTTTATTAATTTCGTCTTATTTTCGTCATCGAACGGGTTACTGATCAGGCCACAATGGAATGATGATGGGCGAGATATCGAATTTGGGCCGAAAGCAGGTTAGGTGGGGTCGAGGCAAGAGTTTGAGATTGAAAGCAGGTTAAGGAGGCCTGTGCTCTGCCCGTTTCACTAAAACTGGGGGTCGAGAGAAGGTTTGGGAGGTCTAGCCGAGGCTACCCTGGACCAAGAGGAGGTCTCTTCATGGCACTGAACTCGACAAATGAGGTTTCGTCGGTTCAACGGAGGCTGGCGGCTTATGTATTACAAAAGAAATGGGTCCTGCGAGGGTTCAGAGGAGGCTAAAAATTTCGACTCGGGTATTTTTGTGATCGGCAGTTTTGTTCGGGAACAGTATTTAATCGCTTGTTTTTTCACTTTTCTTATAAACATATATTATGGCAATTTTTTTCAACGGACCAAAGGTCATCTATAACTAATTCCGAAAGTTGTTCCCTTCTCTCATTCCATCCTCACGTTGCGGTTTCGCAAATCAACGTAACGACGACACGTTTCGAATAGTTGCAGTGTTCAGCACCGTACATGACATAATTTGCCTGATAGAAATCTACGTTCATGCAACTGTGGCGAATGCATCGAGATGAAAAGTAATTCGTTTTTCTTTTTTAAATGAAAACATTGGTTATTCGTTACAAAATAATACGCTTTGACGTGCGTAAGTGAGTCAAAGTATTCAACATCGACGCGTTTGTTGGTGGGGTAACGATCGCGTATACATAATGACCTGGACGATTCGTTAATAACGACTGGCCTGACTCTCTAATGATCCTCGAGTGGTGCAGCGACCCAAGAGCTAACTATAACTCAGGATAATATAGTATCTCATCGTATATGTACAATGTTACTGCACAGCCAGTCGAGGCAGTGATCAATTTAAATTCACGTTCAATCTCGTACTATCGTTAGGAAATAATTTTATGCGGCCAGATTTGAAAAAAAAGATAACAACATACTTTGTCAACAAAAAGCCGAAGACCCTGCCGTTTCGATTTTTTTAGATTATTATTCTCGTTATTTGTTCTCTCACTTATTCTTCTTCTTACTGTTATTATTATCATTGTCATTGTGTATAAAGGGTGCGATGCTTGTAATTGTGGCAACGCTGAGGAGTGGACCCTACATTTTATTTGAAGGAGAAAGGGCATCTGAGATACTTTTTTTGGTTTAAGGGGAGACATACACCTAGAAGCCGGAAAAAGGTCATTTTTGTGAATTTTTTCAAGGTAAACTATTTGAAATTTCGGATTGGGGTTTTA
The DNA here is from genome assembly GCA_963210295.1 of Ophion ellenae. Taxonomy (NCBI): domain Eukaryota; kingdom Metazoa; phylum Arthropoda; class Insecta; order Hymenoptera; family Ichneumonidae; genus Ophion; species Ophion ellenae. The sequence goes on along the minus strand of OY723391.1, from coordinate 18,069,014 downwards.
ATTATCTAAATGTATATACATTCAAAAAAGAACCGGTGCGATGGTCTAGTGGTTAGCGTGCTTGCCACTAAACCTGCGGACCGGGAGGTCCCGGGTTCGAAACCCAGTCGCGTACATTTCGTCGTGAAATGTTTTTCTTCGGCATTTCGCGGCGAAATAAGACTAGTTCCACGACTGGGGGGCGAACTTGATGACCGGCTGTATTGGTATAGGTTTTCCGCAGTTTCCCTATACCCATGACAGATATGCCATGGTAAATACGATACAGAGGGGGAAGTCGGCTGCGGCCGCAGGTGGGGGGGGGGGGGGGGTGGATTTGGCGGCAGACGGGGGAGATGAGGAACGGAAGATATAAGGAGGGGGTAGTGGTGGAATGGGAGGTTGAAAGAAGTTGAGGCGGATTGGGGCTCGTTAAAAGGGAAAGACCCTGTACGGCTGGAACAAACCAATAAAAAATACATTCAAAAAAATGTTTAATTTTCTTTATTTAAAAATATCAAAAACGACAAGGATATTGTATGATCCTTGGAGGGTCGTAAAAAAATCTGCGTATACGGTACCCACTGGCGTTTCTAAAAAAATCATCTGAGAAAAAACCAAAAAGATGATTAAATTAGATACTATAATCTAGTACTTGTCATAGCCGATTTTGAAAATATCGATTTATGACAAAATGGCGGACGTTTGAACATAAATAGTGATTTTTGGGCAAAAAATTAGTTATTATTTTGCCTATAAAACAAAAACTAAGTAACGGAAAAAAAATCCCGTGACAAGTACTAGATAATGGTGTATAGAATAACCACAAAAAACCTCAAGGCAATCGGTTAATTGGTTTTCGAGAAATTTTGGGTACCGATTTGAAAAACGTGGTTTTGAGAAAAACGCGTTTGAAAATTTGGGAATGAATAAATCATGAAATTTGTCAACTTACATGGAATCATCGATACCAGGCACATAGTGGAGGTCTTCTACGGTCGACGAAATGTTCATAGCTTCTAAATCCTCGACCTCGACCATCTAGGTGTATATCTCTCTTTAAATGATTGTTTCCAAACAATTTTTGGTTAAAATTATTGTTTCCACACAAACCCAAACTAACCCTATATGGGCGTCGATATGTTCGAAAATACCCTATTTTATCACATCATTCCGCGAACTTCAAAAACCCATAACTTTTACTCAAACAAACCCAATATAGGCGTCGAAATGTTCAAAAATGGCCTATTTTATCCCGTGTTTCCGCAAAGTTTAAAACCCCATAACTTATTATGGGGGAGGGGGGGGGGGGGGGGTGAATTTCATCTTCCCCCGACTGAATATCATCATTTATAACCCAATAAATGAGAAAATAGCAAAAAAATGTTGGGCTCATTTTTTGGAAAAGTCACTTATCTAAAGAATTACCAGATAATGAAATATGCCTTAAGTTCAGAATAATTTCAAGACACTTGCTACTTTTTTTTACTAGTTTGGCAAATGATTTGTTTAAATCAATAAAATGCAGTAAATTTCATGTATTTCTGTTCGCAGCAACTAGATTTTCATTCGGTTCTACCAAAATATTTTTCGGGCTCAAAGAAATGTTTATATTTGCCGCATACCTGTCATTTTAAAAATACTTTTCATTGAGCGTTTACTGCGAAGGAAACATCCATTTAAATAACATTCTGAGCGAGAACACCGTGTATGTTTAGTGATCGTATTACGAATAACCTCGAAATCTACATTTCGATTCTTTGAAATATAAATTCGATTGCAGATTTCAATTTAAAATCGTAGCTTCGGGGGTGCCATTTTATGGCCACAAGGTCCAAGATTTTGAGTACAAGCCGCCAAAAAGAATTGTTGATTGAATTAATAAATTATCCGATTCGAGTAGAATACTAATGAGTCAGACGGACACTATGAAAAAACATAGAGTCAATAAATTATTGAATCTATTGAAAGAAATAAAATATTGAATCTATAGAAAGAAATAAACATTTTTTTGACTGAGATAAATTTATAATTGTATTGCAGCGAATAAAATAGTCTATTCAATTGAATTTTACCCTTCGTTGACTCATTTATATTTTGCCACGATTTTGACACACTGGGTCAATTTGAACCGGACTACTTCATCCACTTGCCATTAAAAACCCGTCGGTCGGTTTGTATTGATAAAAATAAGGGATACACTTTAAACATTTCTTAATGCATCTGAATAATTGAAATTCGGAAAGTATAACATTGAATCGTTGGAAAAAATTATTGAAAACCGTCACTTTATTTCATATTTGTCGGGACCAAAATCACCCATTGTATCAAAGTAGGTTTGAATATTATTGGACTTATTGTTAAATAAACCATTTCTTGTATTAATTAATTTCACTGAACACCAATCAAACGTTTTATTGACGGCGATTCAAAGAAAATTGCAATACATTCTAAAGACCAATTTTTTCAGTCTATTCGAGCACTGGAAAAATGTCTGTCAATAAATTTCAAATTAATTATGAATTCTCAGGTGACCAATTATAATTATTTCCGATTTGTCTTTCCATGGCATTTATTTTCTCGTATACGATCAGCTCGGGAACGTTTCATCGAACAAAGGGCGTTTGCCGTTTGGACACCTTGTACATACGCTAATATACATGTATATATATATATTTGTATGTATATATATTTGCATGTAGACAAAGTGGGCTTCGGAGCGTTGCCTTAATAACACCATTACGAGTCTGCATAACGCGAGATATCGCCTTGAAAATGTTCCTCTCCTCTGCACCTAATACCCATCGCGTCGTTGTCTATCAAATCGCCGTTGCCTCTCGCCTCGATCGAGCGGAAATCTTTCCGCGGCGCATAAGTAACCACGGAGCGTACCATGGCGCGTGTCGATCGTAATCGTTACCTTATACCCTCCCCATCTCTACCCTCAATATCGATAATGCCAGTCGGACTGAGAGATAAAAAAAAAAGAAGATGGCTACGCTGAAACATCGAACTCTCGAAGGCCTCGCGATGCTTATAGTTTCTTTTTTCTTCTTCTCGAGAGTCTGCGCGCTCTTACACTTGCAAACGGCAAAGTTTCTCAGCGAATGAGCCTCAGACTTATTTGCAAAAAGAGAGGGAGAGAGAGATACAGGGAAAGCTTAACGAAAGATATGAGTTTGAATCATGATAATGATATCTTAAGGATGAGGGTCCTCTATGAATATATGTAGAATTTTTTTGTTGGATTCGTCTCAAACTCAGCTATTCTTCTAAAAAATAAAAACCATGCGTTTCCATTTAAATGTCTGTATATATCTTATTGATGCGGGGTGTCCAATAAAAAAAAGGATTAAAATAAATCGAAAAGATGAGGTCGTATAGAAATGTGTTTGCTACAAAAGTTCAATAGTATTGAGGGGAATATCCGATTGTAATAAAAAATATTTTTTTCGTCCACACGTCTACGAGATACCGCGGTAGATTTCAATTTGAAAAATGGAAAAGCATAGTTTCCATTTTTTTAGAAAAATAAGCGATTTTGAGACGAATGTGACAGGAAACAATGTCTAGCTCAAGAATCGAGGAAGTTGTGGCGGTTTAAATTTGTTGGAAATAATAGATTACAGCGGCGAATTTCAAAACGCGTATTCGACTATATGTCAAGCAATATGGTCAGTTCCCATGTAGAGGTTGCCATGAGTTGCCCAATGTTACGATCAGGCCAATATTGGGACCATCGTGTAAGCCAACAAAAGCGAAATAATATTGGTCCATTACTGTTCCGCTCTAAACTGAAAACTGGCACAATATCGGCCCATTACTAAAGATTATCCTGGCCCATCTTTCAAAACCAATAAACGGCAGTGATAATTAAACTAAATTTGCCAATCCTAAAGCTGGCAACCCTAAAATACTGGCTATTACATTGGCTCATTATTGTCTCGTTCTAAATTGAAAACCGACACAATATCGGCCCATAGTTAAAACCTATCATGGCCCATCTTCTAAATTCATTAAGCAGTCATGATAGATAAACAATATGTGCCAATTTTTAAACTGGTGATGCTGAAGTACTGCCAATTACATTGGCCCATTATTGTTCCGTTATAAATTGAGAACTGGCACAATATCAGCCCGTTACTAAAACCTATCCGGGCCCATCTGTTAAAACCAATAAACAGCCGTGATAGTTCATCAAAATTTGCGAATTTTAAAACTGGCAATACTAAAATACTGGAAATTACATTTAATTAATCTAAGCCCTTTATTGGCTAAGTTGGTCAGACCATACCTGCTTTTATTTTATTTAAGCCTTGGGTGATTCATTATCTGTATATTGTGCCAGAATAGGCAAATAACTGGCACGTCATATATTAATCGTCTATATTTTGTAGTTCAGTTTTTGTAATCAAGTCTTGGTCTATTATTGGCATTTGTAAATAACCAACATAAGGAAGTAAAATATGCCAATTTTGAAACCTGCCATATACGCAAATCCCAATTTATTTTAAGGTTATTCCATGAAATATGTATCCATAAGGACCAATCTCGGGCCAATCTTGGCCCGATATAGGTTGAATATTTATCACGCACTCAAACAAACCCAAACAAACTCACGGCCTAATATTCTAGATAGCATAACTTCTAGATAGACGAACAGTGAAGGCCCATCATAGAGCCAGTGGTCAATTTCTACAGAGGCCCTTCAAGAGGGCCCACATAGGGCCAAGTGCAATCACCAACATTGCCGCTACAATGAATTAAATCATTGGCCCAATAATTGTTGCCTCTGTTGGCCGATATCGGGCCGTTCTTATCATTTCTACAAAGGCACCTCATTGGTAAATACTCACGGCCCAATATTCTAGAAAAGCTAACTGTGAAGGCCCGTCCCAGGCCCAACGGTCAATCTCTACATGGGTTATGGCTGTCGAGTGGCAGTTTGGAGCTTTTTAAATAGCGCATGTACATGAACAAACTAAACCCTTATTCGAACCGAAAATGTGCCACCGAAATCCTACCGCCTGCATTAGTATTACCCAAGGTGTGAGCGTGTAGGGGTGCGCTACTTAAAAAACCCTAAACTGCCACTTAACAGCCATAAACGATCATATTGTTCGACAGAGAGTCTAATACGTGTTTCGAAATTCGCCACTGTAACCCATGTAGCGTGGGGTATTTTCAAAAACTTCAAATCCCCATAACTTTCTTTATTTTTGAGCTAGAGATTTTTCTCTCGTTAAGGGGGGATTGTCTGTTTTTTCGCAAAATTTACCGCTTTTTGGGAATTTTTTTGTGAAGAAAGTATACAACGGAAAACTTGTGAAACTTGGCATATAGTTTTATTGATCTGCTTACTACATACAAAAAAATTTTTAAACAATTTCATCAAAAAATCCGCCTCCCACCCCCCTCGACGCGCGATGGTCCTTTTTTGATGGTGTGCACGATTACAGCCTTCACGTTCATCCTGCAACAAAAACCCAAAAAGCATTTTACTTTAGACACATATAGCTATCGTTCGATGAAGGGGAAAAAAAAATTGACGATTTGGTGACGTTTTGAACTTGAAGTATCGATTTTTCGAAAAAAATTGATCGATTTTTTGTTATAAATAAAAAACTATTAAACGTATTGCTTTTTTGCTTCATCAAACGATAAAAGGATGTCAGCTGAGCATTCTGTCCAAATTTGACGGCAATCGGTTGAATAGTTTTTGAGAAATCGTGCACACCATCAAAAAAGGACCATCGCGCGTCGAGGGGGGTGGGAGACGGATTTTTTAATGAAATTGTTAAAAAATTTCTTTGTATGTAGTAAACAGATCAATAAAACTATATGCCAAGTTTCACAAGTTTTCCGTTGTTTACTTTCTTCACAAAAAAATTCCCAAAAAGCGGTAAATTTTGCGAAAAAAAAGACAATCCCCCCTTAAATTCGTCTCGAAATGTTATTTTCCAAGAAATAAAAACCATGCCTTTCCATTCAAAAAATTAAAAGTTACCGCGGTACCTCGTAGACCCGATGGCAAATAAAATATGTTGTATCACCATGGGATATCCTCCTGAAAACCATAAAACTTTTGTTAAAACCTCTTTTTTGCACGATGTCACCTTACTTGAATGCTTTTTTATTTTAAGGGGTCTTCTCACTTTAGACGCTAAAAAAGGGTATTTTCATGATTTTTTAAAAAAGGTTTTTATTATAGATATTGATATAAAAGTTGTTACACTTAATAAATATACTTTCGAAATAAATTGTTAAAAAATATTTATTTACGTTACTATTTATAGACAAAAACGGTAATTAAAAATATGTCCCAAAAAATTGTAGGTCTGCGCTGTTGATGAAATCTTGGAGATGGATCATCCGAAACAAAAAATCAAACGGTTTTAGATTTAGTATGTTAATGGCTATAGCGCATATCATACGATTTTTGATATATGCTATATTTTATTATATGATATATATTATATGATTTTGATTAAAGTTTGTTTGAGTTACAAAAATCCATGAAATTTTTTTTAATGTATTTCGAAAGTGTATTCTTTAAGTGTAACAACTTTTATATTAATATCTATAATATAAACCTATAGAAAAATCATGAAAATAGCCTTTTTTAGTATCTAAAGTGAGAAGACCCCTTAAATGGGTCACCCTGCATATATAATACACGTTTGGATATATGGGTCGATTCGTATCAAATCGATCTGCCCATTATCTTCGCCGTCTCAATATTTTATTCGTTTTTGCACAACGTAAAATAAAAAAAATAAATGAAAATGAAGCCGATGCTCAACGTTAATTTACTACTTTCTCTGGTAAATTGTGCATGTCCGAGTATTTTTTTATTCAACGTTATAACATAAATGAACAGTAAGAAATGACGGGGGGCCCTGCAAACGAGCGGTTCGTTCAAGGAATATCCCATATACATATATATTGGAAGCATCGTGCGTAAACTGATTTACTCTTGGTGGTAATACAATTACGGAGGACGAAGCCTCCCTAACGATATTACAACTGGAAACGGTGATTATGTTGAAGAAAACGGAGGCCACGTTTTGCCGCGTGTAACGAGATACTCAACTGACAATCAACAAAACGAAGGGCGCTATTCTCGTGATTTAAGGTGTTGAGTTATTCAGGTTACGCCCTTCTGTTCAATACCTTTACAGAGATACGAGGAAAAGATATTTTAAACTCGTTACATCTATGCAACGTTGTCTGTCAGCACGTTTCATTGTCTTAAGAGGGTAAATCCCTTCAGACGCCCGAAAAGGAGTCATTTTTCATGAATTTTTTTAAAGGTGATAAAATAATCGCATCATTTTAACATTTGGACATGATCTTACAACTTCCAAGTGTTGAAAAAATTGTTTTCTTTTTCAAACAAAACAAAATGGCGGCGTTATGAGGTATTCTTTTTGGCCTCTTTTGAAAAACTGGTCATGTTATAGCTCAAAAAGTTATTGATCGATTTGGCTGAAATTCCGGGAGTTTTCGCATTGTAACATTATTGGAAGGATATACCTTAAGTTTTAACGTTATCGCGTAAACAAATTACTTTTTTCGAGTCAAAATTGTCGAGAAAAAGGGCAAAAAGATAAAAATTTGATTACAAAGCCTACTTGATTTTTAAATTTATACGTTTTTATATTTTTATAGGTATATCCTTCCAATAATGTTATGGTGAGAAACCTCCCAAAAAAGAAAAAAAAATAACACTTGAAAGTTGTGATACGATAATGTCAAAATTTCAAAATGATGCAATTACTTCATCACCTTAAAAAAAATATGAAGAATGACTCTTTTCCGGGCATCTGAAGGGATTTCCCCCCTTAAGGAAAGACCTTAAATTTTTTTTGGACAAATAGTTGATTATATTTTAATACTTGATATTATATTTTCATAAAAAAAAAAGCTTATTGGAAGACTGTTTTGACGAAACTAAGCCCTCAAAGTTTCATGTCTTTGAAATCATCTTTCTTTTATATATATATATATATGTGTGTGTGTGTGTGTGTGTGTGTGTATATATATATATATTTATATATATATATATATATACACATTTATACTGAGCACATCTTTTCAACGGCATTACACGATATATCATTTAATAAATGTTTTTCTCGTACAGGTGGCTCGTACCTCTTTTTCCAAGCATTCTCTTTGCTCCGCCGGCAGAACGCGTGCACGAAACATTTTAATAAGTGCCATGGAATTACGAGTGCTCCTGTTGCACATTTGCTAATCATCATTTCCCGAGACATTTATTGCTCAAAGTATAATGTTTCAGTGCAATCTTCGTCAGATGGATCGTATGCCTTTCACGTCGAACGTTAATTAGAAAGAGAGAGGGAGAGAGAGAGAGAGAGAGAGAGAGAGAGAGAGAGAGAGAGAGAGAGAGAGGAGTTAGTTTATTGAAAACATTGCTCTCGGACTTCCTGCTGTTCCGGATGGCGAAGGGAAATATTAAAATCCTTTTTGTTTCACCTGAGAATTTATTTTCTCGATAATGCGGTCGTATGTCTTTACCCCGATGTGCCGTTGGCACTGCGGTCGATACTCATTTTATTTGTAATAGTATGAGCTCGAAAGATACGGTCGATTAATAAGAGTACGATTTATGGGTGCAAGTCCGAAAAGGCCATACCGCCGATCAATGTGGAATTCCGTATGCCCATATATTTTGACTGGCTGATTACGAATGTGATAGTGAAAATACCCGCAAATTCAATCAAGATTAAAACTCACAGAAAATGATTTTTTTTAAGTTTTTCTATTTTATTTTAATAAATGTTGAGCTTAGAGAAAAAAGTTTCCTACAAAAGTTGTAGCCTATAAGTAGGCTGATTTTTAATGTTCTATACAGTTTCTGTCTAAAACCACTTTGATTCCAGAAAAATGGGATAATGCTAAACTCCATTAGTTTCGATATTATCTACTTACGCACTTTACCGCGGGAAGTTTGGAGTTTGTTTGAGTTCGTTTGGGTTTGTTTTTTGTATTTTGTTGTGTTGTGTGGTGTTTGGATTTGTTTGTTGTATTGGGTTTTGTTGATTGTTTAGGTATGTGTATGGTGCTAAAGATTAAACTGTAACCTTCCCGCGGTAAAGTGCCTAAGTAGACAATATCAAAAGTAATGGAGTTTAGGAAAATGTACTTTTTATATGATGTTTACATTTGTATATGTTTCAGGGAGCCAAAGATTTCTCGATTTCTTTGTGTAAAAATGTAGAAGAGAAGTTCGAAAAGCTTCCCGTCACTATTTATAGGAAATGCTGCCTTCCGTTTCGTCAATCGCAAATCGGACGATGGCCGCGTCTCATGTTTAGAATGTCGTGGGCGTTTCAACAATTTAATTATTCAAAAATAATAATAACAATAACAAAGTTCAGTTACGTCGAGCAGAAAAGATGACGAAGTTTGCATCGTTCGAACGCAACTTTTTTATTAATTTTTTTTATCATTACCCGACTACCGATTTTTTACAAATTGAGGTCTTAAATTTTTTATAAGAATACATGGAGTCGGGTGAGCTTTTTTCACAGCCTAAATCAGTAATAAAAATTCAGTAAATAAGAAGAATTGATTTTCGTTTCATTCCAACGATGTACACTTCAACGTCATAGGAAAAAAATCGTCAACTTGTTCCTTCTCGCTTGTTTGCGACATCGATGAAAACTCGGTGAAGTGTTCTTTTCGAAGGAGGAAAAAAAAAGTAGAAACAAGAGAATACGTATGCGAGTCCCGATTTAATTGGTATTCAGGAGGCTTACTTGCTACCGCAGTAGCTGGAATTTCGTGTTTGCATACGCGGTATCGATCATTGCCAATGAGCTTAACGCCGCCTTTCGCGCACTCTTGGCGCTTGCACAACACAGAAAACACACCGAGGTCCAATACGAACGACGGAGATTTATTTTTAAAAAATAACGCGTAATCAGCCCGAAGGACCGGGTTGCCATGGCGAGATTTTTTTTTTTTTTTATTCGTTCGGAATATTCATTAACCATTATTTCGTCGAGCTAATAATTTATATATGGTTCTTATTCCAATGGAGAGACATTTCTGTGAGGACCTGACACACGAGGCGGTATATCGCGCTGCACGAATTGCCCTTATATCATGCCCTCCTTTCCCCCTCGTAACGCGTGCGCATTTTATTTCATCTTGAGATTTATCGTCAGTCGTATCACATTAGCCATTCTGGTTTAAGCTTGCAAATTATATAAACACCTATCTGTATATAAATATATTCATATCTATATGCACATATATATTTACTATATTGGTAGACTGTATGAAAGTAGTAAATGTGTAAATGTTTGCATGCATATATGTATACGTGTATATATATATATATATATATATATATATATATATATATATATATATATATATATTACATGACATGAAAAAAAATTACATGACATTATGTAGAATTGACCAGAATTTTTAAAGATTTTTTAAACATTTTTTTCAGAATTTTTGTCCAAGATTTTTTTTCATCATTTTTAGTCAAATTGCCGACAATTCAAGTGGCCAAGTGGCCAGCCAAACTTAAGTATCATAGGGCTTCGGCTACAAGGCTCGCTAAAAAAATCTGAAAAAATTTGATTGGATTGAATAAATGTAAGTGTAGTATCTTTGAAAGGTGCTCAGAAATTTCTTAACATTTTTTGGAGTGATTCAACCTGGGAGTAATTTTATAATAAAAAATCTATTACCCAAATTTGAAAACCCGAAAAAAATCACAAATTCTGTGTGTGTTAGATATAGAAAATGTTGAGTGTTGAGCTAAAGTGGATGCATGTTTCCTTCCATTTATAGCGAGCTATTTGAAAAAAAATGCAAATAAAAGCACGCACGCACGCTGCTAGCGCAACAGCACCGCCAAGTTACCACGTGATCGGGGCAGCCAATCAAAGAGTGCCTCCAAACGTTCGGTGGCGCCGCCAGCGGGAAGAAGGCAACAGCTCAGCAAGAAGATGCGGACGCCTTTATAATATTTTGTAGCTTCATCTGGCTATACGTGTGCCCTTCTTCGTTTTTTTTGTAGATTCTCTCCGACTACGCTTCAGACACGTGTTGGCGGCGACGTAATTGTATTGCGTATAAGCGCAACACAATTGGTATTTATTGGTTAGTTGAATATCTTATTAGTTCAAAATAGGTGTAAGTGTAGGCTAGATCAGCGGACTTTCAATTGTGAGATAAATATTATTGCTCCTAATGCTCCTTCGCCCAAAGCGAATCGATTCATAATGTGGTTACTTTACTATTGCAGAAAAAAAAATTTAGAATTTTTTAGCGATTAATTTCTTTCATAGAAACGATTGTTATTTTTTCAAGTTTAAACAAATCAAAAATTCACTAAAAAATTCTGAAAAAATTCTGGTCAATTCTACATAATGTCATGTAATTTTTTCCCTCTTTAACGACTGGGTGGGCTATTGATTATATTTTTTTTTAGTTGAAAAAAAAATTTTTTTTGCGACAAAAGCGCATTATAGGCCAAACAAAACGCGCGCCCACTTTTTTTAAACGCTCATAGTGTTTGATATGTGACACAGGATTTTTTATGATTTTTTTTCAGATTTTTTAATTTGGGCGTTAATTTTTTGTTTGTAAAAAATATTGTGAAGTCTAATCGTTCCAAAAAAAAAAATCAGAAAAAATTCTCGCGTGCCTTTCAGAAATAGTACAATAACATGAAAAATCGCGGGTGAAATCGGAGAGGTGACGGGTCAGACCCAGGTCGTATCGGCATGGAATGCCCCATATATATATGTATATATATACAGGGTTTCAGAAAGGCATTAACATAAGAGGTTTATATAAACCAACCTAATTAAATTTCGATCGGGTAAGTTTTAATTTCCATTTGATGTCACGCCAAACATAATCGATTACTTATCATTTTGAAGTTAAATTTGCGATAAAATGCTGAGCTTGCAATGCTAACATATGAGCATTAACATAAGATGTTTGTATAAACATACCTAATTAAATTCCGATCGGGTAAGTTTTAACTTCCATTCGATATTACGCCAAAAATAATCGACTACTTATCATTTTGATGTTAAATTTGCGATACAATGCTGAATGTCTTGAGATCTTGTTGATATCAATATTGAGATCTTTCGATGGATTTGAAGATTAACTTCGATTTGTTAGCCCAAGCCTGCGATCCCATAGTTGAGTAGGGTTTTTTACTGGAATTTGTCATTTATATGTTTATATACACTAGTGAAATTCATTTTGGATACCTGGAAAAACGAAATTTCGCATTTATTGATCATTTTTGCGTTTAATCACTTATATTTTATATTTTTATCAAAGAAGGCTTATTTATAAAGACAAATATGAAGCGGAAAAATCATAGTTTAAAATGATAACATTCAGTATGATTTTGGCGTAGCAGAATAAACATCTTCGGCGTAAATATAAAAAAAGCTATTTTCTATTAAAAGTGTCCGGAAATAATTCGACATGTGTGTGTGTGTGTGTGCGTGTGTGTGGGCGTGCGTGTGTGCGTGTGTGTGTGTATTTACATATATAGATGGCAAATACCTCGAACCCAGACTTCACTCGAAAATAGTGTCCCATTTTAAAAAGAATTCGAATTGGATATACGTATCAGATCTAGGCTATCGCATTGGGTGAAATAAGCGCTTATGCACTGCGTACAAATAAGCTGTGTAAGTCCAGTTTTTGTGTGAAGAGTGTAGTGGCCTCGATTTGCCCTGGTCTCTGTCTCTTTCCCTTTACTCCTCTCTCTCTCTCTCTCTCTCTCTCTCTCTCTCTCTCCCTCCCTCTCTCTCTCTCTCTCGCCTGCTCTCCTGCTAAAAGCCCCTTCCACATATGTCCCTGGCGTAACGTAGGCCAAGGTATGAGCTCTGTATCTCTCTTCCTCGTACAGCTTGGGTCCACATTGAATATTGTGTATGTATTGTTATAAGCATGCACGCAGTTGGCAGCTGTCAATTATACGCGCACGGATCCCTTTGTCTCCAATCATAGCATTCGATAATTGCCTTGAAGAGGGACACTGGTGCATCGTCAGTGTTCCTCAAAGTGCGCGAACAATCAAGGTTGCCTTGATTGCAAAATGCAAAGATTATCACGAGAAGTACAAAATAATTTTAAAAAAAATTAATCACAACGAAAAATAGCTGTCGTAGTTCTTCAGAGTTCATTGAAAAAGGTAAAGATTGTTAAAGTGCTTTTTATAGTAATAGTATTTTACATATACAAACTTTTATACTTATTACATACAACACAAAGTAATTTACATATAGAAACTTTTATACTTCTTATTAGAAGTATAAAAGAATTTGGAAAAAAATTAATTGAAATGAAAAATGGCTATTGCAATTCGCCAGACTTGATGGCAAAGACTACCGCCAATTGATTTGGATTACGAGTGCTTAGCATACTTAAGGGGGGAGATACTTATGGGCGAGGGAAGAATTGTGTGAGAAGAGCGAGTTCCATGATGTTTTTTTTTTTAAAGAACGATTTCTTCCCCGTTTTTGAGACTTAGGGTATGTTTTATTACGGCTTTTGGCTGTTACATGGTATTTTAAAATTTTTTATTCATCCTTAAAAATGGTGGAGATACGGCACGGTCGTCTAAACGGGTTGCAGCGTATGTTGTCAGACGGCGTGACACGTAGCATCGGCGGGATTGATCTGAAAAAAACTAACGAAGATTTTTCATTCATTAACACTCATACACAGAATATGAACCGAGAAAAAGTGAGAAATGTTGAAAATCGATGAAACGGTACGCTTTGAAACAAAAAGATTGAATTTTCCGAAAAATAATCGCTACATTTTGGAATAAAAAAGACTTTTCTTTTTAATTTTCACAAACATTTATCATGTTTTAGACAATAAGATTAGAAAGATTTAAACCAAATTTATACCGAACATAAAGCCTCGATTGATCAACCATTCCCGCGTACACGCGCGATTAATTCGCGACGACTTTCTGGGAAATTGATCAGCAGTGTTGAGGCTGGCTCTTCCTTATTCATCTCGTGCAGAGGGAAAAGGCCTTGGCCCGTCTCGGCAGTTGCAGGCGTGACAAATGTTTGTTGGCGAGCGTACATTGTACCGGTTGGGATTTTCTGCCGGCGCAGTTGAGCAATGGAAAGGTGTGAAACACGTGGCATTATTATACGACTCGGTACTTTCGATTTGCTTCCTTCGGCTGAGGTAGCGCAGAACATAGTGAAGAAAAATACATTAGAGGCCTCCCGTTGGTCACAATGAAAGCAAAAAAATTGCCCCTAGGTTCTTGATGTCTTTCCCCATGCGGGAAATAGTCCGGGTAGGGCTGAAAACAATTTGAGGTCCAAGAGATTAAACGTGGCTGCTTTGAAGGTGATCACCACGAAACAGTCAAACTAGATTCCTATGAGGGATGCCAGGTTTGAGAGGCTTAATTGAAAAATGGACCATAGAGAGTAATCGAGAGACTACCATGTCTGCAGAAAAGTGAAAAAAGTTCGGACATCACAAGTTATCGCAACATAAAAAATGAACTGATACGTTAATTGTTTGGGTTTTTCCCACCGCTGGATCCTTAGTTGTTATTATGTTTTCCACATTCAAAATGGTGAATGGAAATTGGAAAACCATATTTAAAAAAAAATGGAATCTGCTATTCCTCATTCTCGAAATATAACAGGGCATTATTGTGTAATTACTTCAGAACTTCTTAATCAGAATTGCTATAATTGCTTGTACTTGACTGTTTTTTTTTTAAATATAAGGATATTCCGAACTTCCGGTGGTGCGTACTCAGTAGCTAGTCAAGCGAGAATTTCTAGTGATTTCTAGTGATTAGTTTGACGAATCGCAAAGCTACGTTTCGGCAACCTAATCACAATCATGTGATGCAACCTCATATGAAAATAGAATTTTTGATGTGACGAGAACCCCCATTCACCATTGAGCCTCACTTCAAATATTAGATCCAACTTATTTCTGAAGCAGATTAACTTTTCAGGGCAAAACGAGTTTTAGAGGCTGTGGAATAGAATAGCTTAGGGTATAAAAACTTAGGCCTTTCTCCAAAACTCATATTCCTTCGTAAACAGTTGATCATACATTTTATTTCTGACTAAGCATTTCTGACTGAGCAACTTCCTAACCCTAATGTTAGGAAGTACCACAAAACGTCTCATGCGTTGAATCTAATTTAGATGATTATTGAACCGACTCAAGTAGGTATTGCCAACTGTGTTAATATTTTTTTAATGATCTGGCACGTTACCCCAGTTCAACCTACACGACATGGTAATCGTATTTAAAGTACCTTCATTTCGCTCTGCCATTTGATTCTTCGGCAAAAGGAGGTTAGGCTTCAGATCCAAATTCCCATAGGCGAAACGGTACAAAAAGCATCGGCGGAGATGTAAAAAGTTCAGAGACAACCGTCACCATCAGGGTCTCTTGATCAACAAGTGACCGGCCAATACAGCAATCGCCAGACCGGAAAATAGAAACGACCGCGACACTCCGATTAAGGGGTTACTCCCACTTGCGATTTTGAAAAAATCGATTTTTTTTATTGCGTTTTTTTGAAGTATAAGTATCTGTGAATATGTCCTGAAAATTTCAAGTCGATCCGAACAAAATTGACTGAGATATGAGCGTTGAAAGAGAAGAATCCGCGTTGAAAGAGCGTTGAAAGAGAAACTTTAAACGCGTTTTTCTCAAAATGGCATTTCTGAAGTCGGTGACCAAGATTACTCGAACACTAATGAACCGATCTTCTTGAAATTTTGCAGGCTTATTTAATACATAAAAATGTATTCTTTAATCGTTCGATTTTTTTTTCGAAAAAAAATCGCCGTTTTATAGCCAAAAAACGGCCGTTCTTTTTCGTTAAAATCGAACCATTAACTTTGACTGTCCGCCATTTTGTGAAAAATGAATATTTTTTAAAATCCTTCGATTAAAGACTAGTTTATACTTATATTTGACTAAATCCATCCGCATTTTTTTTTCAGATGATCCACTTCGCCGCAATGTTGGTCACCGCAAACCGTGTATATAAAAACATTATTTCATTCACGGCCATTTTTCACTAAACAATGTAATATTTTTCAATAAAAAAATTACTGAAAGTTCTTCAAGATGTGTTCTTTAAGATGGTATATTGATCGATTAAAAAAGTTTTGTAGTTGTCTTTTAAAAAATTCATGAAAAAGGCCTTTATTTTGCGCTACAAGTGGGGGTAACGCCTTAACCCTAAAGTAGAAATGAATAAGAACCAATAAAATAACTAATTATTTTATTAAAATAATGCTGAAAACGGTTTTCGTAACGTGATTGCTGTACTGCAGAAAACAGGAGCGCGAACATAGTAGATATTCGAAAAACGAAGAAAATAATTCGCGGATGTAGATAAATAGCATTGAAAATGGTACTTTTTGAAAAGATGAATTATTCTGTATTATGCATCAGGCAAAGCCCGCAAAGGGCACACTTTAAATACTTTTATTTCTAGAAAAATCCATTTTGATAATACACTTTGTATTTCTTTTTTAAATTAAGCTTTGGTCATTTAGGAACATTATTTTAAATATAAATCTTAAATAACAGTGTCGAAAAATATTTAAAAAGTCTTAAACTTAGAACTCGCCCCTTGCGCATTCTTAGGGTGCTGTGTTGCAAAGTGTACGCAGTGAGAACTTTTCATAGACGCTAAGAGTGCGCATGAGAGCGGAGTAATGATAAGGAATAGTGGTAAGAGTGCGCACTCTTACCAAATGCGTGTTTTTAGTCTACGGTCACTATAATTTTGGCAAGAAATCAAAACGGCGACATAACCTCTCAATAAAAACAAAATTTTGATCGCAAATTTCAAGTATAATTCGTTGGGTGCAAATTAGTCGCAAACCTTACAAAACGTGTTTAAACTTGGCAAAAAAAAGATCAAACGCATCGAAAGTCTATTATTAGCCATAAAACTGGAAATAAAGTTCAACACCTCGGCATAACATATGCCCCTGACCGGTTAGGTGATGTTGCCAATACAAGAAAAAATAAAACAATTAAAAGTCCTGCGTGCTCTTTGGTAGCGTGCAATCTTTGGTGGCTCTACCCTAGGCCGATAATGAAAGGTGCTAGAAAAGTAAAAAGTTACTAAAATATTGCGGCCATTTTAAAATATGGAGTATCTGTACTGAAACTTCCATACTTCAGTTCCCGACTGCGGGCATTCAAGCCGAACATCAAAACACGAATATAATCGGTGCGGATTCATTCGTGGAGATGGAAGTGGAGTCTGCTGATAGACATCGGAGCGATTAGCCCTCGGATTCGTTTATATCCGAAGGAAAATATATAGTGCGCGCAGTGTATATTATTTTAGAAAATCTCGCGTGTCTCTCGTGTCGCACGAAGAAGCTCTGCCTCGGTCTCCCGCAGCCCGTGCACGTAATCGCCGCGACCTGAATTTCACGAGGAGGGCTTTTCCTTGAAATAAACGCATCATTAGCCTGATCCACCGAGGCAAACGTTTATATTTGCTTTTAATACACCTACACGTGTCACATAATGCGAGTTGGACATTTTCAATTCTCGGACTTGGGCGATGTTTGTTTGTTGTTGCGATATCATCACGGCTAGTGAGTATAGAAAAAGAGTGCATTATCACTACCATTTATAGGTAGTAATGAGCGTAGAAAAAAGTCACCGTCGTCTACGCCCTGCTGTTAAAGGAACGGCGAGCTGGCTGTTTTAACGACGATTGATCTCTTTCACGCTGCCAAACTGCCGGAAACGTTCAGCTCTGGCTCCAGTCGTTTTTTATGTTCGCGTATCAACCTACAGCAGCCTGCGGAAATGAAGAGGTAGAGCACGTGGTGCCCTGATCATTAAGGGTGCTTCCGAATTCCTCGTTTTGATTTTATCTTCATTTTTGAATCTTATTTTGGGCGCATTGTTTCTGATTCCGGGTGAAAAACGGCTCCAAACTGTAGTTAAACATTTAGAGGGGACGGAAAGTTTTTGACGGTAGGATGTACACCCGGGCTGGATTTCCGCCTTGACAGCATTCTGAAATAGAGTCCTGAGCGATGATTTTTTCGTCTTCAAATGCGTTCCTTGGGAGAGCTTTCTCATTAAAAAGCGGACCGATCTTTCAAAATGAAATTTCCATTTACCATTTTTTACTTTAAGAACCCGCTTGCGAAATTTCAAGTTTTTAAGCGATGGGCAGTGTGTCCGTCGCGCCTCTATTTTGACAACCGATGATTTTATAAAGATGAAATAGTTCGTGGCAGTGACTAGATTTGCGATGAAAATTAGTTCGGTGCATCAACAAATTCAGGAGATATGAACAACGAAATTATCACTAAGCTGACTTCATGGAAACTCCATAAAAGATTGCGCTAATTGTGACAATAAATCACAGGTTTAGGTTGAACGCAAAATTGCAGAATTCCGCGTTCGAGATGGGGTGCAGGTTTTTTGGAATAGGAGTATCGCAAAATATATTCACCGTTCTCAACTTAGTTACGTAGATTATTATTATTAGGCCATTGTTTTATAAGAAAATGTAAAACTTATGATTATTGCTATAATCAGCTTTAATCAATTTTTAATCAGTCTATTATCAGTTTTAACAATTAAATAAATGGGTTATTCGCAAAAATCACAAACATAGGATCCACCTTCATAGCCGGTACATTCACCGTGCACCGAAATCTCAAACCTTTGCGCCCATTCTTCCCCCCTTCTGTCTTCACTATACTTCCCTTTGCAGAAAATACACGCTGCATCAGCTGCAGGGGTTGTTCCACCAAATGAAGTTTCTAGTTCTCCTGACGTATTTGACCTACGACTATTATAAGAGTTAGACGATTCCAACCTTTCAGTGTCATCATCATCGCTTTCAATAAGTCTTCGTTTTTTAGTCTTTTCATCGTTTGTTTTCCTATCTTGTCATATTTTGTCTTGGCGTTTTCCATTTCTTTTGTAGTTTTTGTCTGTTTGCTCTTTCCTTTATTTTTAGTGTTTTCTTGTCCCTGTCTTTTTAAGATTTCCCTTAAAGTCACAAGCCTTTCTCTTTTTTATACTAGTGGGATAAACCTAAATTTAGTTACAAAACTGATGGTGATTTGGCATATTCCAAATTATCATCAGATCGGATGTTCCAAATTAGCAACGAGATGTAGTCGGGCCTAACCTCAATTTTTTTGTTTACAAATATAGAAATCCATGAAATCAAAGCAACATACAAAGTCTATGGTTAAATGTACAGTACACATAAAGCTGAACAACACAATCATATGGAAATGTAGCGATCTGAACTCATTAAACCTGCACCTCGAAAGTTTTCAAAAACAGACCTTCCCAATTCGAGTTCTGGTCGCCATCTTAGAAAAGTGGCGAACGAACCGCGTGAACATATCAACAAGTGAAACCTGTTTTCAACATTTCACGGCCATAAAACCGAGATGGTGCTACTAGTTTCCGTGAAAACCTGCTATTCCAAATTACCAGCAGTATACCAAATATCCTTCCTTTCCCCTATGATTGCATATTATAAAATAAAATGAAAATGATTGGAACGTTGAATAAGTTCTTGCTGTTTCTTCGTTAAAGTTAATGCTTTATTTTCAAAAATCATTCCTAATGCTTTCAAACGTTTCGAAACTGTTGTTTGATCTAATCCCAATGATCCTGCAAATTCAGCTAGCGTCTGACATGAGTCTTCATGAAGTAATCAATTCAACACATAAACTCACAGCCTCCAATTCAACACATAAAAATCACTACTTTCAAAGCGTGTAAAGCAATCTCTGCATGCTGTTTCCGACAGAGCATGGTCGCCGTAAGACTCAACAAGAATTCTGTGTGCTCCAACTGCAGATTAAAAAAAACAAAGTATTGCGGTACCCCCCTCAAATACTCTTTTTGGCACGAAATTTGACATGTTTAACACGATGAAAAAAAAAGTTGTTTACACTTCGGCGAAATGGCGTACACTGAACTTTAAGCTTGCTTACAGTTCTTTTGTACAGATGCGTTATCATCTTAAGGCAGTAGTCTGCTTTACAGACTTCAAAAAATTGATTTGAAGAAGAGGAAGGATTATTGTATGGCCCGGGGATAGCTGATTAACATCTAATTAGTGTAAGTATCCAAAAACTTCTATTTTTTTGGACCGAAAACTTTAAAGCCCGTTTTCTCGAGTTTTCATTTTCACAAGTTTTAGAAAACGGTGCCGGCGATAGCAAAAACAATATATGTCCGATCGAAAAAAATCAAAGTGATTTAGCTTCAGTATTAAATTATCTTCTATTTGAACTAAAAAAGTTGGACAAAAGTACTATTTAAATTACTTGTTTTGCAACTTAAAGTGAATTTTTTTTTTCAAAAAAGTGAATTTTTTTTTTCAAACTTCGAAAAAATTTGGAATTTCATCATTTCTTCGGCATTTTTTTAGTTCATATAGAAAAGGAACTTATAAAAACTAAAAAAAAATTTGGTTCGACTGTTTCAGATGCATCGCACGACCTCCATCACCGGCACCGATTTACAAGTGCAGACTCCAGGCGCCCCAGAAAAATCGTTACAACTTTGAAAATTTTCAATATTTTTTAATAATAAAAATTGTTTTTTACAGCTTGAATATAATACACTATCGTCTCAAAATTTCGTTTACCGCAATCATTTCCTTCCCTTTAAAAAAAATTGCTGAAAAAACGCTTTTTTTTCGGCTTCTAAAGCTTCTAAAGCTACTAAAGCTTCTAAAGACTACTGCCTTAAACTACACGTACGCAGTTCTGGTAACGTCATCTGCTGAAAAACCGCGAGAACTTAGTCAACGTCCTAATAATATGCAATAAATGATTGTGGTCCAACATAATAAAATGGCAATAACTGCCCATTAGTTAAATATTGATACGACAAATGAATCTCCAACACACAATTTTTCTTTCCATTCCTCAGGTGAACAAATCCTCTCTGACGTTCTCATTGATCGATACATTTCCCTGGCTTTCCGCCCAACCATTCGCAAAACCTCCTCAATTTCGTCCGATTGTGAAAAACCAAAGTACGTCCGGATGGGATGAGCGCGGTTTCCACAGTGAATATACATCGGATGTACGAAGTTGCCGCGAGGGTTGCCGGAAGCAACGTACACACTACGTATGTTTACGATCGAAGGAACGATTCCCGCACGTGCGTGCGCATAAATGACTCGGTTATCACGCACAAATATGCATAATATATGAGGAACGTTGAGACCCGTCGTGCATTAAACCGCAAACACGAGCACAGTTTCGCATAATAGTGCGCAGGGTAGATGCCATTACTCCCGAGTCTCCACAGCCGATACGTCCTGGTATATCTTCGCAACTTTCTATATCTCGAATTTCATAACGATTGTCGAGATACGAGGACGCGAAATCCCTGGCGAGAACGCAGGCCCATCTTTGCTTGCACGGCAGAAACATCGCCGCAGTCGCGAATCGGACAGCGAATGGATGGCTTACATTGAACTGAATCTCCAGAAGAATGTTCCGAGCCTCGTAATGGAGTAATTACATTCGGACGTTACAGCTGTATCCGATGTATCACTGAAGTCAAAGAAACGCCACGTACGTGCATTGCCAGGGGCAAGAGTTCGCGTGTTCGGTACAAAGGCGAGACGATCAGCCTTAGGATCAGCCTCGGTCTATCTCTCGATGTATCTTCAAGAATACGGGCGTTATCGTAGCGTCAGAGCCTCCGGATATAAAATATTCGCTGAGGAAATTTTCCGGCCTCTTTTCCAAGATAGTTTCCAGTCCAATTAGGATAATGGAACAGACGAGTGAACGAGTGGGTATACATGGCGACGTACATAGCGAGGTGTATCACACAAGACACCCGTGAGCTATCGCCGCACTTACTCTCCCAAGTCTGTCCGGGTAGTCGAGCCATAATAGCGAAATCCTCTCATCCATTCGAGTCACGAACTGGAGAGAAGAGGAACGCCTATTCACAGTTGAAGCGCATCGCGCGATCGATGCGCGCAACTCTATGATAGAAGGTATACCAAAGCTGGACAGGCGAGAAACATTTACAGTTACCATTAGTCCTTGATCATCAGTGGGGAGCCACTGGGAGTTCCGTCGCGCTGGAACATCGGGGAACGAATCTAACCCGGGCCGACACTGACACGCTGAGAACATTTATATACAGGGTGTCAGCAGGGTCGATGCAATGCCTGAAGGGGGTGATAGGTCACCTGGTTAGGAACATATCTAACGTAACTTACCTTAGTCCAAAGTCTAAGGATTTCGAGTTATCATGGTAAGTATGATTTTTTGAAAAGAATCCCAAAATTAGGTAATGCCCAGGTAGGGAATCAAAAGGCTGACGATGGAAACAAACTTGTGCGAGCCTTGTTTCACCGAGCCTGAGTGAGACAGACCTGGGCCAGGTTTCATTGCTTCGTTTGGAGCAGCCTGGAACCAAGACTGGCTGCTTAGCCTAAACTCAGGGTTATTTCAAGCTTTATTCAGCCAGTGAATTTTAAGGCTAAAAAATCAAGGCTGGATGCAGGCTTGTTTCAGGTTGTGATAAAAGAAAAAAAAATTTTAAATAATATTTTTTCTGTACTGTTATGAAAAAAAAAATTAGCAATAAATTTGTCGGGTGCGAAGGCACGAAGAACGAAAGCGAAGGAGGCAGCTCAGAACATTTAAACATATTCTCTTATCGATATTTATGAGGTACACAAAAAAGTTTTTTTCTCGTCACATACACATTTCGTACATACTCACTCTCTGGGGTTTGCGTACACTCTGTGTATTACGTGTCCCATAAACGATAAATAAAATAAAGTATTGTGTTGAAAATATTTTATATATATTTTATAACAAATAATGTAATGAATAATAAATATATATAATAAATAAAATGAATTCTTTACAAATTTATTAAATGTATCCCAATGTAGAATATAAAAAACTAAAATACAGGCTTCATATAGCGTCGAGAAGAGTTTGGGATAAGCCTGGTCATAAATGCTCGTGAAAGCTTCATTAAAGCTCGTTTTGAACCTTGTTGTTTCGTCGTTTCAGGCTTAGTACAGGCTTTTCTACCAGCCTTTGGTCAAGCCTGTGTGCAACAGCCTGAAACCGCGTTATCATTCAGGGGTTCAGCTAGGCCTGAAATCAGGCTGGTGCTCAGCCTGAATTAAAAAATGTGAGCCGTGTTTCAGAGCTTGCCGAGCCCTTTTTTCATCGTCAATTCCTACCTGGGTGACTCGTTCATACTGTGCAAACAGACAATAATTGGTAACTAAATACTTATTTGCGTCTTAGC
This sequence comes from Ophion ellenae, assembly GCA_963210295.1. Taxonomy (NCBI): domain Eukaryota; kingdom Metazoa; phylum Arthropoda; class Insecta; order Hymenoptera; family Ichneumonidae; genus Ophion; species Ophion ellenae. The sequence continues at coordinate 18,045,677 of OY723391.1, read as the reverse complement.
TTAATGTACAACCTTGGCCAAAAGTTTGCGGCACCCTGCCATTTTTCTTTCCGGTCAAAAAACTGAATATCTCGGCCAAAAAGAACGGAAACCAATGTACCAAACGGGGTTTTGAAGAGAATAAAGTCAGCTTCAATTTGCTTTTTTAATTTTATTTTTTCGATTTTTTTTGTGCCCGGTACGTCATTTAAAAAATTTTGGTTCTTCATGATTTTCGCACCTTGCAAAGTCGTTCGCTGGACTTCGGAAAAATAGAAATCTCGCTATTTAGTGAAATGATCTTCGAAAAGGGAAGTGTTAGCTTTAGTCTCGTTAAAAAAAATGCAATTTTTTTTCGCAGAGAAATTTAGTTTTTCTTTAAAAAACGGCAGGTTTCCGTGGAGTCAGCATCGTGCAGCGTATCGTGGAAAAATATGGGGTTGAGAATATTTGTCCTGAGGACTAAAAAGTTTTGTTTTGTTATTTTGGAGTTGTTAAATTTTTTCAGATTTTTTTGGCAACATTTTTTTTCATTGTTGGTTTTGGTTGATCGTCGATGATTAATCTAATTAATTTATTGCCATTACATTGAAACGAAGATGATGACGGCTGTGGGTGGATCAACTAACTATTAAAAATATTGTTTAAATTGACTAATACATTTCAAAAGCAAAAAAAGTTCAATGGGATACCCTAAACTAGAAAAAGAAGGAAAACACAGGGTGCTTAATGCTTTTGGTCGAGGCGTAATTGAATTTGTACGTCACACTGATCAGACGACATTTTCTTTTGATTTTTAAGAGCACTTCTCACTAATTTTCGAATCTGCCGAAGTCTAGTTCCTTTATTTTTCACGATCATCTTTGATTTGAATGACAGTCAGTACTCATTCGGTTGACTCTGTATAAGCTCAGAACGTCATTTCATTCGTACGACGTACGAATTCAATTATGTCCGTTTTCTTGAAACGTTACTTTGAAACAAAGATATTTTCATTAAAACATCTTCGTTTCAATGTAATGGCAATAAATTAATTAGATTAATCGTCGACGATCAACCAAAACTAGCGATGAAAAAAGAAATGTTGCCAAAAAATTTGACATAAATTTAACCGCTCCAAAATAACAGCACAAAACTTTTTAGTCCTTAGGACAAATATTCTCAACTTCATAGTTTTCATGATACGCTGCACGATATCAGCTTCACGGAAACCTGCCGTTTTTTTTTCAAGAAAAACTAGATTTCTCTGCGAAAAAAATTGCAATTTTTTTTTTTATTCAAAACTAAAGCTAACTCTTCCCTTTTCGAAGATTATTTTACTAAATAGCGAGATTTCTATTTTTCCGAACTCTAGCGAACGACTTTGCAAGGTTCGAAGATCGTGAAAAAACGCCCTTTTCAAAATGACGTACCGGGCACAAAAAAAATCGAAAAAATAAAATTAAAAAAGCAAATTGAAGCTGACTTTATTCTCTTTAAAACTCCGTTCGGTAAATCGGATTCCGTTTCTTTTGGCTGCGATATTCAATTTTTTGTCTGGAAAGAAAAATTGCAGGGTGCCCCAAACTTTTGACCAAGGGTGTATATTCAATCGAAAAACACCAATACAATCATCCGTATCCACACAACTAACTAAATGGGATGTGTTAAATAATTATCAAAACCGCTAAAAAATTAAAAATACCTCTTTTATGTTAGTGCTATTTTTTTAATAGCATAAAAGGTAAACGAATTATAACCTGATTTTGGAAAAATTTTCCAAAATCATACTTTAGTAAGTATGATTTTGAAATTTTTTTCCAAAATCAGGTTCAAAATCAGGTTCTAATTCGTTCTAAAATTTAAGGATTTCGAGTTAGTACTCGAAATCCTTAAATTTTGGACTAAGGTAACCTGGGTTAGATATGTTCCTAACGAGGTGACCCCCTTAAAGCTTCGCATAGACCTTCCTAACACCCTGTATACATGCATGTATATTGCTTTTTCTGTATAAGGACACTCGCGTACTGCTATAGATACGTGGAGGGAGAGAGGGTGAGAAAGGGAGACAGAGAGAGGGACCAACGGGTCGGGAGACGGTCGCACGGCGACGGCAAGAGCTAATTATCGACACCTGCAATTAAGGAGAGTCGCGCGAAGTGAGTTGTAATTCACAGCTGCAAAGTGTCACGGCCTCATACCCTTCTCGCACAACGGTTGCTGTAGAAGTAAAACGTCCGCACGGGCAAATATCCCGAGGATGTCTAGGAGGATGAAATATTCGTGTAATCTTTTTCTGTGTTCCTTCATTGAGGGGGGAGAGATACCTTTAGGCGAGGATAACATTTCTGATTTTCATGATTTTTTTTTAAAGGAAAGATTTCTTCGTGATTTTTGAGACTTAGAGTATGTTTTATTACTACTCTTGGCTGTTACGTGGTATTTGAAAATTTATTAATCTTTAAAAATGGCGGAGGTATGGAACGGCCTTTGAAACCGGTTGCGGCGGATGTTGTCAGACGGCGTGACACGTAGCGTCGGCGGGATTAATCTGAAAAAAAACCAACGAAGATTTTTCTCTCATTAACACTCATACGCAGAATATGAACCAAGAAAAAGTGAGAAATGTTGAAAATCGATGAAGTGGTACGCTTTGAAACAAAAACATTGAATTTTCTGAAAAAATGGCCACGTCATGCAATCAAAAATATTTTTTTTTTTTATTTTCAAAACCATTAAGGGTCACTTTTCAGACAATAGTGTTAGTAAGATTCCTACCAAATATCATCCCAATCGGTCGATTAATTTTTTAGCTGTACGTCACGCCAGGTTTGAAAAAGTAATTTAGAAGACCGTACCATACTTCCGCCATTTTTAAAGATTTCTAAAAATAAAAAATACTATGTAACAGCTAAAAGTGGTAATAAAGTATATCCCAAGTCTCAAAAATGGTAAAGAAATCTTTTCTTAAAAAAAAATGAAAATCAGCAAACTTTTTCGTCGTGGGAAGGTTAAGCTTGGGGCCCAGCAAACACGTCGATTTTCAATATTTTTTTCTGTCGAGAGTATTGAGAAGTCGTGGTCGGGATTTTACACACAGTTAATGTATAGCCTTACCAAGTTTGAGTGTTTTGTTGAAACATATGAATAAACAGGGGAGTTATTATAATTTAACCAAAGTTGCAACTGCCAGGACTACCTACACCGATTGCCCATGTTGCAGGGGGATCTGGGATTGATAGCAAACAAATGTACGTTTAGTATAGTAATGAAATTTTTGTATGACCGGATACTTTTTGGAAATTTTGAAAATTACGAAAATGGCAATCTGTAGAAATCAATTTCGGACGCGAAAAAACACTTTAATCATTTGCTATCAACAACTGGATGAGCATATAAAAAAAACATCCAACCATATGATAGAAAATGTTATAAACTACGATCTGCCCGAATTTGAAACGAATCGGACGAATAGATTTTGAGATACTACTTACACGGTTTCATAAAGCATAGTTCCAAGAAGCACCCAAAAGGAAAAAAGGCGGTGAGAGCACTGACTTTATTAGAAATAAAACATGCCCATTCTAGCCACTCAACTCCACACCAAGCCGGACTAATTCTGATCCTCCAGTTCAATCGGTTGGGGCCACTCTTAATTCGTCAGCCACATAGATTCGGTAATATCAAATACTTTTTTACGCAGTACTGTTGTAATTTTCGTATATAAATTTTATACAGACAGCCGTGCAACAGTCTTTTCAAAATTATTTACAACATTTTTTCTAACATACAAAAAAGCGAGAAATTTGGAACGTAAGGAAAGTTCTTATCTTAAAATGTGAAAAGCTGCTTTTTTTTTCGAAATTCGAAGATTCGAGAGGTATCATGTATTTTCGTCAGAGGCCAACGTCCATGAACATGAATAATTTATTGTTAAATAAGTAAAGAAAGAACTCATATAGCGAACGTACCTAACAATCAATAATGTATGACGTATATTTTACCAAATTTTTACCTACTGACCCTTTGAAAGAAAATCACGAAAACGTCGTTTTTCGATCCGCTAGGTGTACCCAATTCATTACGGGGGGAGACATCTTTAGACGAGGAAAAAGTTTACTGATTTTCACCATTTTTTTCTAAAGAAAATATTTCTTCACCACTTTTGAGACTTAGGGTATGTTTGATGACTACTTTTGGCTGTTACATGGTATTTTTTAATTCATCTTTAAAAATGGCACATTTATGGCATGGTCTTCTAAACTACATTTTCAAAATGGGCATGACGTATAGCTAAAAAACTAATCGACCGATTCTGATAAAATTTGGTATAAATCTTTCCAACCTTATTGTCTGAAACATGACCGTAATTGTTTTTGAAAATAGAAAAAAAAAGTATTTTTTATTGCAAAATGTAGCCATTTTCGCGGAAAATTCAATTTTTTGTTTTCATAGCGTACCGTTTCATCGATTTTCAACCTGTCTCACTTTTTCTTGGTTCAAATTCTGCGTAGGAGTGTTGATGAACGAAAAATCTTCGTTGGTCTTTTTCAGATTAATCCCGCAGACGCTACGTGTCACGCCGTCTGACAACATCCACTGCAACCCGCTTAGAAGATCGACATTACACGAAGTGCAACTATTTCATGGCATTGAAAAGGTAATCAGACTTTTCAGGTAATAAAAAACATGTAGATAACATGAGTTGGTAATTATTATTTTTTTTTTAAATATTGATACTTTGAGGTACAATATTTTTTAAATTAATAACAAGATTAGAATTAAGTGGGAAGGGCGCATTTTTTAACCAATCACAGGCATTCAGCATGTCGCAGCTCCCTCCACTCTGTTACAACACAGTGGCAGTGGAGTGGGGGTAGCGTTTGTTTCGTGTGACATCCAGCTAACTCAGACCCCTATACCCCAAGCCTACCTCAACAAACATATACAGTTTTAAAAGCATTTCCAATGCCAACATTTTCAATGCTAAAATACCATGTAACAGCGAAAAGTAGTAACAAAACATACACTAAGTCTCAAAAGTGGTGCAAAAATGTTTCTTAAAAAAAAATAATAAAAATTACCCATTTTGTTCTCCCCTAAAGGTATCTCCCCCCTTAAGGGGGCACGCCTAAAGGTATTTCCCCCCTTAAGCGAGGAGATACCGTTAAGCGAGGAAAAAAGGCTGGCTTAAGGCAGACACGTTTAAGCCCTTAAGGGGTTATTTACAGTGAGGAGGCCCAAAAAGATCGGTTTTTCAAGCATTTTTCTTGAGAAGACCTTTAAATATATTAACGTAAAAATTTGCACACATATTATGGTAACTTTTAACTGTATTTATCATTTTTTATTTGTAAAAATAATTATTTTGAAAGCTGCTGTAGCTGATCTCCGGGAGCACCTCTAAAAAAAGGCGTCGTGCGTTGAGCACGATATCTCTGGAGTGGAGCATCTAACATGAAAAAACCAAAAATATTTCGTTAATATAATGGATTATCTTGTAATTGATCGAAGGAATAAGCGAAATAATAATTTTTGACAAAATGGCGGCTTCTAAAAAAAATCGATTCTTGACAAAAATTTAGGCCTTAAATTGTTTATAAAATGGAAAATATTTATCGGTGAGAAAAAAACCTTTGATTAATTACTAAAAAAATATACTTCAAACGATTGTGGTAAAATTTGAGACTGATCGATTCAGCCGTTTCCGGGAAATCTTGCTCACTGGACTTTAAAAACTTGCGATTTTGAAAAAAAACGATTTTTTTATTGCATTTTTTTGAAGTATAAGCATCTGAGAATATGTCCTGAAAATTTCAAGTCGATCCGAACAAAATTGACTGAGATATGAGCGTTGAAAGAGAAGAATCCGCGTTGAAAGAGCATTGAAAGAGAAACTTTAAACGCGTTTTTCTCAAAATGGCATTTCTGAAGTCGGTGACCAAGATTACTCGAACACTAATGAACCGATCTTCGTGAAATTTTGCAGGCTTATTTAATACATAAAAATGTAGTCTTTAATCGTTCGATTTTTGTTTTGAAAAAAAATTGCCGTTTTATAGCCAAAAAACTGCCGTTTTTTTCGTTAAAATCGAACCATTAACTTTGACTGTCCGCCATTTTATGAAAAATGAATATTTTTTAAAATCCTTCGATTAAAGACTAGTTTATACTTATATTTGAGTAAATCCATCCGCATTTTTTCCTTCAGATGATCCACTTCGCCGCAATGTTGGTCATCGCAAACCGTGTATATAAAAACATTATTTCATTGACGGCCATTTGCCACTAAAAAATGTAATATTTTTCAATAAAAAAATTACTGAAAGTTCTTCAACATGTGTTCTTTAAGATGGTATACTGATCGATTAAAAAAGTTTTATAGTTTTCTTTAAAAAAATTCATGAAAAAGGCCTTTTTTTGCGCTACAAGTGGGGGTAACGCCTTAAAGTTTCAAAAGCACTTCCGAACGCTCTGACACGTAAATACAAATGTGCGTGTAACTTCGAGAATATTCGCTAGCTTGACAAGAAATTTTCTGTGTGTACTTAAATATATGTACATTACGATTTTTTTTTTCTAAATCGTTGTTTCGAAAATTTTAGCTGTATATCACCCCTTAAAGGGTCAGCATTTATTAGGGCTGTTCTAACAATTTTGACAACAGAAATGATATCGAATTCTGAGATTCTTCAGATATAAATCAATCGACGAAGCCACTAATGCGCAGGGATATGCACCGTTGACGAAACAGTGATAACGAAATTATGAGTGACCAAGGGAGAAATAAAGAGCGAGCAAGAGTGAAATCCGATGTGAGCGATGAGATTTTGGTGTTGGATTTTGGCGAGTTACACAGTGGTCAGGATATAGGTACACGAAGTGTATCACAGTAGGGCACAAATGATAACTCATGTACGAGGAGACGTTATTGCGTCGTTGGGTAGGAAGACTCTCGCGCGTTACCGCTGATGAACGCATTACCGTGATTGCCAGTTAGTATAACGACCGCGTACTCGCTCTCTCTTTCTCTCTCACCGCTCTCAAATTGTCTTCTAACGCGTACACGTACCGGACTCGTATCTCGTCCTACACTACGCTTATACATGCATAACCGGCATAAGCGTGCGTATATGAGAGTATAAACATAAATGTGGGAGTGCACGATATGGCTTTTGGTACGGGAGGTCGGCGACCCGTGTACACGCAGGTCTCGTTTCGAGAATTCACAATCGAATCAACCCCGCTCAACCCAGTTGAACTCTTGCCCGCCGCACATATGTACCGCACAACTTTTGCGTGCGTACGTTAAGCCTGTCACTCATAATCACGAGAAATATTATCATTTGCTTATTCCGTACAATAATTCTTCATTAAATCCCGCGCGTTTCGCCCTAACTGGTTTTCACAAACGCCCATTCGTGAAATTGGGCTAATCGAATTCCGCAGTTGAGCCAGTTTCCCCATCATATGTCTAGACATTCGTGACGATTTGCAAATATCGGCCCTATGATTTTTAGAAATCGGTCCTACGATTTTTAAGAACCGACCCCACGGTTTTAACGTTTTAGTCTTACGATTTTTGGAAATCGACCTTCAGTTTCTAGACCATTGCAATTTTTAGATATTAGCTCTATGATTTTTAGAAATCAGCCTTACGATTTTTAGAAATCGGTTGCACGATTTTTAGAAATCGGTTTTACGATTTTTAGAAATCAGTTTTACGATTTTTAGGACACAGTCTTGCGATTTTTAGAAATCAGTTTTACGATTTTTAGAAATCGCTCTTACGTTTTTTAGAAATCGGCTGTACTATCTGAGAAAAGTGGTTGTACGATTTCGGAAAATCGGTTGTATGCTTTTAGAACGTCGGATGTGCGATTTTAGAAAATCGGCTGTACGATTTTAGAAAATCGGTTGTAAGATTTTGGAAAATCGGCTGTACGATTTTAGAACATCGCGATTCTCAGGTATTCCCCCTCTCAGGTATTCTACCCTACGATTTAAGGGGGGATTGTCTTTTTTTTCGCAAAATTTACCGCTTTTTGGGAATTTTTTTGTGAAAAAAGTATACAACGGAAAACTTGTGAAACTTGGCATATAGTTTTATTGATCTGTTTACTACATACAAAAAAATTTTTAAACAATTTCATCAAAAAATTCGCCTCCCACCCCCCTCGACGCGCGATGGTCCTTTTTTGATGGTGTGCACGATTACAGCCTTCACGTTCATCCTGCAACAAAAACCCAAAAAGCATTTTACTTTAGACACATATAGCTATCGTTCGATGAAGGGGAAAAAAAATTGACGATTTGGTGACGTTTTGAACTTGAAGTATCGATTTTTCGAAAAAAAATTGATCGATTTTTTGTTATAAATAAAAAACTATTAAAAGTATTGCTTTTTTGCTTCATCAAACGATAGCTATATGTGTCTAAAGTAAAATGCTTTTTGGGTTTTTGTTGCAGGAAGAACGTGAAGGCTGTAATCGTGCACACCATCAAAAAAGGACCATCGCGCGTCGAGGGGGGTGGGAGGCGGATTTTTTGATGAAATTGTTTAAAATTTTTTTTGTATGTAGTAAACAGATCAATAAAACTATATGCCAAGTTTCACAAGTTTTCCGTTGTATACTTTCTTCACAAAAAAATTCCCAAAAGCGGTAAATTTTGCGAAAAAAAAGACAATCCCCCCTTAAATAAATCGGCCTGACCAACCGTTTCTAGAAATCGCCCCCACGATTTCGTGAAATTGGCCGTATGGTTTTTAAAAATCGGCTGTACCATCTTGGAAAAGTGGTTGTACAATTTCAGAAAATCGGGTGTACGATTTTAGAAAATCGGGTGTACGATTTTAGAAAATCGGGTGTACGATTTTAGAAAATTGGGTGTACGATTTTAGAAAATCGGGGGTACGATTTTAGAAAATCCGCTGTACGATTTTAGAAAATCGGGTGTACGATTTAAAAAAATCGGGGGTACGATTTTAGAAAATCTGCTGTACGATTTTAGAAAATCGGGTGTACGATTAAAAAAAATCGGCTGTACCATTTTGGAAAATCGGCTGTACGATTTTAGAACATTGCGATTCTCAGGTATCGACCCTACAATCAAATCGTAGCCTTACTTACCGTTTCTAGAAATCGCCCCTACGATTTTGTGAAATTGGCCGTATGATTTTTAGAAATCGGCCCCACGGTTTCCAGAACATTGCAATTTTTAAGTATCGGCGCTACTTCGCCGAATTTCCAATCGCCATTCGCCATTTCAATTCGGCAATTTCGCGAAATTGGCCCTTTTAGAAATCGGCACAATAAAATGCGGAAACCGACTTTTTTATTTATAGAAACTGGCTCTGTAAAAGACGGATGGCACTTACATGTGTGAATGTCATGAGCATGCGAGAAAATATCCGCAGCCACAGGAAGAATAAAAAGTTGGAACACCCACTTATCGGTGCACTAATTGTGCGAAGAAAATTACTTGAGCTGACTTATTGTTAGTACATCAACAGGAGATGCCAGCAAATAATTCAATAAAAAAATTGGATATTACTTTATTTTGAGAACTATTAACTCCATCGACCTAGCGAATACTCGAAATAATAAAAGAAATCAGTGTCTCATCTCAATATTTTGTTGGTCAGCTGCCAATGAATAATTTCGTTGGTGCAAGTAATTTTTTTTCTCTGTGTGGATTGGAGACAGATGAGCATCAGGATCTCGATTGGTGCTTATTACGTTTATTACGTTTATTAGGTAACTCCTTCGGAAGCTCGGATCGACCATCTAATATGAGTTGATACTATATCCTCTTCTCCTTGATTCTTTGATTTCCTTCATTTCCGCTCAGCGGAGCGTATATGTTTCTCGACTCAAAAATTGACTTAATTCGAGCATTTTTTAGGGTAATGATATCAATTGCATAGATAGAGGTTAAACAAATTGTATTTAGAATCTTCGTTATTGATGCCCCTCTTGCGACCACGCGCCGTAGATTCCTCACGGTATGTAGCGTTTCAGGGTGCCAGAGAAAAGTCCTCGCAGAGAAAAATCATCTTAAACACATCAAAACGAAAGGCTTTTTGAGCGATATGTCAATACATGTTAAATTTTTGAGCGCTTGATATACCCGGTTGTGAAATCTCGACATCTGCACTAAGGTAGAACGAGCGCGCGCTCTCGATATCTATAGATTTTTTTCAAATTTTAACCAGGTATTATTCATATGATTATGCATGTTTGAGTGAAGTTTCAGAACAGTCGACTATTTAGATCGGGAGATAATGGGTTTAAAAACTGCAACTTCCAACACTGCAGGGTCTGCATTGATCGAGAGCCAGGTCACATAATTCGTCGTAAGATTCTATTGTGTTTATAAAGTTTGAAAAAAAAACATTATGTGTAGATAGATAACTAGTTAGGGAAAGAGTGAAAAAAGTTTGGATTGCCTTTACTATTCAGTTTTGCTAAGAACGTTCAGTAAAGAAAGAATAATTCTTCGTAAAAAATATTTGTCCCCTATAATAAGAAGACATATGGCAACACCGCAGAACAGTATTGTTCAATATTTCGAGAAAAAAAATTATCGTGTTCCTAAAGTTTAAAACTTTTATCATAAAAAATGGCGTTATAAATATTGATATTTTATATTGTTTATGTTATCTTCATTAAAAAATAAAAGTGTTGCTTAATTCATAACTAATTAAAAACTTCGTTCGACCAAAAATTACTTCCAAATAAAATCTTGTGTTGCAGTATTATTTTAAATATGCCGCGCAAACTCACGTCGTTGAATACGTGGACCGATGTTGTCCCAAGTAGCAATTTTCAAGAAGTTGTCCAAGAGTCGTTTAAGTGGGTACCAAATGTCCGCCCGGAAGCTATCTTACATTTAACAACCATCCAAAAAGATAACTGTTGGACACATGGTAACTTATAGGTAGCTTCCAAGCGGACATTTGGTCCCCATTTAGACAACTTTTGGACGACTGTTTGGAAATTGCTACCTGGGGTGTTGCCATATGTCTTCTTATTATAGGGGACAAATATTTATCACGGTAAATTATTCTGTCTAAATTTCAATGCAGACCCTGCAGTGTTAAAAGTTGCAATTTTAAAACCCATTATCTCCCAATCTAAGTAGTCGACTGTTCTGAAATTTCACTCAAACATGCATAATGATATGAACAATGTCTGGTTAAAATTTAAACAAAATATATAGAAGTCAAGAGCCCGCGCTCGTACTACCTTAAGGGGAGAGATACCTTTAGACGAGGAAAAAATTTGCTGATTTTCATGATTTTCGACATTTTTAGGCTTAGAGTATGTTTTATTACCACTTTTGGCTATTACATGGCATTTTTTAAATCAATCTTTAAAAATGGAGGAGCTATGGCACAGTCTTCTAAACTGAATTTCAACATTGGCGTGAGGTATAGCTAAAAAACTAATCGACCGATTCTAATGAAATTTGGCATAAATTTTTGGAAATAAAAAAGCAACGTATTTTTTTATTGCACAATGTAGTCTTTTGCGGAAAATTCAGTTTTTGTGTTTCCTAGCGTACCATTTTATCGATTTTCAACACTTCTCACTTTTTCTTAGTTCATATTCTGCGTATGAGTGTTAATGGAAGAAAAACCTTTGTTGGTTTTTTTTTTCAGATTAATCCCGCTGACGCCAAGTGTCACGCCGTCAGACAAAATCCGCCGCAACCCGTTTAGAAGACCGTGCCATACTTCCGCCATATTTAAGGGTACGGTAGGGGTTTGCACTTTTGAAAAATTGATTTTTTTTGTCTTTTCTTATAGTTAAACATTTCAAGAATATAATCCCAAAATTTCAAGTCAATCAGAGCAAAACTCTCGAAGTTATTGACTATTTAGTCCCGCTCCTCTAACACTGATTCATTTCAAACTTGGTACACACTTTCTACATATAAAATACCTCCCCCCAACGGTTAGTTTGAGATTTTTTTTTACATTGAGGGGGTTTTCCACCCCCAAAATGGCGGATTTTTTCGTGAAAAATAGCACTTTTCACTTTACATGACCACCCAAAATTCAGAAATGAAAAAAAAAATTATCAAAGACCGTTGGGGGAGGATTTGGTGATACTTTGATTAAATTTTAATGGTACTTCATCAGTTAACTTGGAAAAGCTTTGTCACCGGCTTGTTTGTGGATACTTTCGAGTACAAATTTCACGGAATGTGCTTGAAATAACACTTAACAATGTACAAAAGGTTTCAATAAATGTACTCTATTCATATAGATGAAAAAATCGCAAAAAAGTGTTTTTTTCACGCTGAAACCCCTACCCTTCCCTTAAATATTACTAAAAATAAAATTACCATGTAACAGCCAAAAGTAGTAATCAAACATACCCAAAGTGCCAAAAATGGTGAAGAAATGTTTTCTTTAAAAAAAATCACGAAAATCAGCTTTTTTTTCTTCGCCTAAAGGTATCCCCGGTATTGTTGTTGAACCAAATTTTACAACTTTTCCCGATAAAAAAAGATGTAGGTATGCAAAATTGACATTTGTTGAATTCAATAAGTCAAGGCCTCGAAAATGTTATAATCTTTCATTTTTTTAAACAACAGTTACATCAGTTAATTCCTCTTATTCTTGGTACCGACTTTAAAAACATGATTTCAAGAAAAACGCATTTAAATTTTCGAATTACCTTAGCAGTATTTTTCGTACCCACCAGATTTACACCCCCCCCCCCCCCCCAGCGATAACGATTGCAATTTGATTGCTTCTGTCGCTTCATGTAGGGATATGAATTTAACGTTTCGTTCAAAATGCGTCGCTTGATTAACAAAAAAAAAAAACAAATTCGCACGAGCGCAAATTGGGTGCTGGTCCACTCGAGATAAATAAACCGGCCATAGGGAGAATCGTTTCTCGTTTTTGACCGAGGCACTCTTAGAGCGTATGCTGGTACGAGCGTGGCCACCGGCGTGTGGAATTATTCGTGCGGCCACTCGAATAAATTTGCAAGAGCCGAGTAATAGGAGAGGGTAGCGCGAATTGCCTTTTGCCGTCTATCTTGCTTCTCCGTTTCCTCCCTTTCTTTTTTCTCTCTTTCCTCTTTCGTCTAAGAGGCTTGCACTCGTTAAAAAAAATCTATCGCGCAGACCGACCGCTTTTACGATACGCGTTCCAATTTACCACGTTGCTTCAGCGCTCTTCTTCTTCCTCTGAAACCTCTCTGATAAGACCACGAGGAAATACGTGCTTGGAACAAAAATTAATTCAATTAGTTTCAATTAAATAAGAGTGCTCGTGTAATCAATATATTAAACTGATAAAAGTAGCGCGAATTAGGTTTCAGTTGCTTTTGCGAGGGATGTACATCCGTAGTTTCGTGTTTCGCGTTATGTTTGATATATTTCACGTAATCTTCCAGACAGAGAGAAAAATCTCCTCGATCAACGAAATTGTTCGTTTATAAGTGGCTAAAGTTATATTAAGGGAGGTTTCTATAGGGTGATTCCGGGGGAGTTTGCTATAAGGGGGCGTACACAAATTACGCAACGCAAAATTTCCCAAATTTTGACACCTCCCCCCTCCCCTCCCCACGTAACGGAACCGTAACGCTTGGCCAGAACCACCCCCCTATTCCGTTACGTAACGGGTGCTTTGTCGTCAATGATTGCGATTTTTTTCATAGACATAACTAATTATGAAAGGATCGGGTTTATATTCATTTTATGAAGTATATTTTCATCGAGTTTTAAACCAATTTTTATGACAAAATCTTGAAAATTCACCGAGATTTGATTTCACGATGAAAAAAATAATTTCTCTTCATTGTCCCATCGATATCTTCATGAAAGGTTATCTGTAAATTAGAAGTAAACAATTTATCGATATCGATGCAAATGTAGCTATCGTTATGCGTAGTCGTTTCTTTATTTTGGTTTTTTTTCACAAAATGCCGACAGTTCGGACATTTTTCTCTATTTTCAAGGCCCTTTTTCTGTATTCAAGCAGTCTTTAAAAATAGTAATTATCAAATGTTAAAAACGCGGATACGTACAGCCTTGGTCACTGCGATTACAAAAATGATTTTAGAAAAATTGAAAATCGGTTGATAAGTTTCAAAGTTTTCGTTCCGTGTTTCTTCATATAAAGTTATGTTTTTTTTAGAATATTGATACTTACATTGGAGTATCTCGTCTCGGGCGATATGACGGTTCTTCATCTTCGTGATAGTCCACAAAATAATAACGGCCTGTACTTTATCTATTGTAAATGATGCCACACCTGTAGGGACTGAGGGCACTAACCGGTCGCGCTACCTGTTCTTACTAAAGTGACTATAACTCCGTCAATTTTCGGACTTGTGAATAAAAATGTTGCCAACATATTTTTCAATACATGTAAATACTTTCAAGAATTATAAAAAAAAATTACGTTAAAATTGCACGCGGGGTTTAAATAAAAAACTTGAACATGGAGAACTTTTGCTATTTCTGGCAGTTTTAAAGTCGTGACGTAACGCAAACCTTGACTCCCCCCCCCGCCTAATTGCGTTACGTAATTTGCGTACGGCCCTTAAGGGAGAGATGGCTAACATAAATGTTTCATAGAACCGCGGACTAGATTTCACCTGTTACTGCTTAATTCGCTTCCCGTCGTGCGCAGTTGTAAGTGTACGAGTAATTATTATTGTAATTATTCTGTCTACTGCTAATTCTTTTTGAAGGCTTCATGTTTTACATTGCGGTGATGTTATTTTGTAAAAATATTGTTTCTTTTTGTATTTCTTAAATAGTTCACGAACGGTGCTTTGTTACGACCTCGAGATTTCGCATGTATTGTTTCTACTTTTTTACATTTTAGATGTGGCCATCTCTCCCGGGAGATTAGGAGGGATGGCCACGTACAGTCGGTGTATGACGGCTATAGTCTTAGTTGTAATGTGTTCAAGAAATAATTTCTTTTTATATTTGGTTTAGATGCCTGATAAGTACAAGAGAAAAGCAATTGCTCTACGAGGGAGCTGGATTCAAGAATCATTAAAAGCAGCCATTAGGGCTGTTAAAAATGATGAATTGTCGGTTCGTGCGGCCGCTAGGATCTACGAAATACCTAGAAAGACCTTAAAAAGACGATATAAGAACAATGACAAAAAATGTTGCGGAGAAAATTATTATGAAACTCGTCTCATCGACGACTGGCTTCAGTGGATAGCGTGCCAACTTTGGGTATACAAAAATTATACTGATTTCGATTATATGTGTTCTAGATGTGGACAAAAGAAGAAAAAAATTACAAATCAAAACATGAAACTAAACAGAAAACCGTCTATGCATAAAACTTTATGCAAACATAAAACTAAACAGAAATAGTCCTATGGCCATCACACCCGGGCACTCCGAGAGAGATAGCCAATTGTGATTCAAAACAAATAGTAATTTGAAGGTTGATCTGATACGAACTTTGTTTTAATTTCGCAAATTACCTTAAGGGGTTACCCCCACTTGCGATTTAAAAAAAAAATCGATTTTTTTCATTGCATTTTTTTGAAGTATAAGTATCTGAGAATATGTCCTGAAAATTTGAAGTCGATCCGAACAAAATTGACTGAGATATGAGCGTTGAAAGACAAGAATCCGCGTTGAAAGAGCGTTGAAAGAGAAACTTTAAACGCGTTTTCCTCAAAATGGCATTTCTGAAGTCGGTGACCAAGATTACTCGAACACTAATGAACCGATCTTCTTGAAATTTTGCAGGCTTATTTAATACATAAAAATGTAGTCTTTAATCGTTCGATTTTTTTTTTTCGAAAAAAAAAAATGGCCGTTTTATAGCCAAAAAACGGCCGTTTTTTTCGTTAAAATCGAACCATTAACTTTGACTGTCCGCCATTTTGTGAAAAATGAATATTTTTTAAAATCCTTCGATTAAGGACTAGTTTATACTTATATTTGACTAAATCCATCCGCATTTTTTTCTTCAGATGATCCACTTCGCCGCAATGTTGGTCACCGCAAACCGTGTATATAAAAACATTATTTCATTGACGGCCATTTGCCACTAAACAATGTAATATTTTTCAATAAAAAAATTACTGAAAGTTCTTCAAGATGTATTCTTTAAGATGGTATATTGATCGATTAAAAAAGTTTTGTAGTTTTCTTTAAAAAAATTCATGAAAAAGGCCTTTTTTGCGCTACAAGTGGGGGTAACGCCTTAAAGTTAAATGTTGCAAGTTTAATTACAAATGAAGATAAGTTAAGAAACGTCCGTACTTTTATTTTGACGGATCCTCGAAGAAACGGTGGCCACCTATCGCGGACTTACCATACTTTTTTGGGGGCAAAGAAATTGATTTTACTGTATCGGAAAGAGCCAATGCAACAGGAAGATGTACTCTGTAGCTCTGGCATAGCGTATTAGGTGTACCGTAAAACGTGGTTACTTTTACATCAAGGGTAACTTTGATACTTTTTGGGTCTACTTCAACAAAACGCCAAAATACGGTTTAAGGGGAGGGTCGGGATTTGCACTTTTGAAAAATCGATTTTTTTGTTTTTTTCTTATAGTTAAACATTTCAAGAATATAATCCCAAAATTTCAAGTCAATCAGAGCAAAAGTCTCGAAGTTATTGACTATTTAGTCCCGCTCCTCTAACACTGTAGCTCCGACTTCTGTCAACTTCGAAGGTGTTTTTCTCGAAACCACTTTTTCAAAGTCCGTGTTCACTGCCATTTGAAAACTACATGACCGATTTATTTCAACCTCTGTACACACTTTCTACATATAAAATACCTCCCTCCAGCGGTCAGTTTGAGTTTTTTTTTCATTAAGGGGGTTTTCCACCCCCAAAATGGCGGAATTTTTCCTAAAAAATGGCACTTTTCACTTTACATAACCACCAAAAATTTGGAAATTAAAAAATAATAGTCAAAGTCCGTTGGGGGGAGGATTTGATGATACTTTGACCAAATTTTAATGGTACTTGATTTCAGATAATTTCGAGCTGAGATACAGTGAACACCGCAAATCATGTTTTTCCAAAGGCGTTCTTGGAAAAGCTTTGTCACCGGCTTGTTTGTGGATATTTTCGCGTACACATTTCGCGGAATGTTCTTGAAATGACACTTTACAATGTACAAAAGGTTCCAATAAGTTTACTCTATCCATATAAATGAAAAAAATTCGCAAAAGTGTTTTTTTTTTCACGCTAAAACCCCTACCCTCCCCTTAAATGTGTGCGCAGCCAGCCCGCGTGACCTTCTGTGGCGGGCGGCGGGTGCGGGGAATCAACTCGAACAACAATTTGTTGTTGAAGGTTATTATAATGTTGCTAAAGTTGATTATAATGTCGCTCAAGTTAATTTTGATCTCAATGATTATTATAGAACTGATTAGGTGCCTATAATATTACCTTAGGTACTTGATATTTTTATGTAAAATGTTTCCTTAAGGGAGGACAGCACTTCAACGGCCCATTTTCAACCGTTTTCTTTGGAATTTATTTAGAGAAAGGATTAAACATAACAGGTCAAAAGAACTTTTAGGTTTTATTAGGTGTACATTGAAGTATGCAAAACAAAATTCATTGTCAAAAGAATACATTTTTAAATAATAATAAAAAAAATAGAGTCAAGTTTGAAAAAAAGTTCGTTCCTTCGACCATAATTTTCATATCAAAAGTGACATATTTTTTACAATTTTTTATTAATCGATAAAAAGCGCTCATATTTGACTGTTAACTCTTTGCGGCGTAGTGTAACACTGGTGTTACACCCAATTCAATTCAGAATACTAAAACTACTACTAAAACATACCTATTAAATTTTTATTTTTCACTTAACGGGTGTCATCAATAACGAAAGTGCAAAAAAATGTGCACGTAAAGAAAAATGTATGCACCAAACGGTTTAAGCAATCTAAAAAGCTACAATTAAAATTTCAAGTCGATTGGACAGAAATTGTTCGAGTTCTGCTGCGTGCCGATTTCAAACATGGTTTTGAGAAAACAGTTTTTTTCGTGTAATTTTTTTAAAATTTAATTGTTTACGGGCAAGAGCTTTAAAGCATTATTTTTATGAGAACAAAGATCGTAATTCTTGGGTTAGTAGTGTGAGGTACATTTGAAAAATCTGTTTCTAAAGAAAAACGATTAATTGTTTGGATAATTTTACAAAGCGTCAAATTTATGAGTGAGATGAGTTTAAAAAATTAGCGAAAATTAGAAATTTCAAAGTTGTTGAAGGACCACTAAATATTCATCGACCGGATAGAGCTTTTGCGAGGTAAATTAAAAAATTATAAAGCGTAAAATACATGGGTGAGAAGTAACCGGAAAAAAAACGATTTTTCAAATGAACTTTTGACTTTTTGAGAGGCTTGAGCGACCTCTAAATATTTGTCGACCGCTCGCAGATTTCGCGACAATTTTTTGTTTTCTTTAACGAAGATAATTGGATGGTGAGAAAAAGGGGAAAAAATAGAGGTTAAATTTGTGCCACCCTAATGGGTATAGAAGCGTTTCTAGCAGCTATTATTGAATAGAATCTATTCAGATCACCTCACCACATAGTGCCTATACCTCCGGGTAGGGCTCTCGGCACGTCATTTTTGAAAACTGACCAAAATCACTACCCATGTAGAGGTTGCCATGAGTTGCCCAATGTTACGATTAGGTCAATATTGGGACCATCGTATAAGCCAACAAAAGAGAAATGATATTGGCCCATTAATGTTCCGCTCTAAACTGAAAACTGGTACAATATCGGCCCATCTCTAAAGCCTGTCCTGGCCCATCTTTAAAAACCAATAAACAGCCGTGATAGTTAAACTAAATTTGCCAATTTAAAAACTGGGTATACTAAAATACTGACAATTCCATTGGCCCAATAATGTTCCGTTATAAATTGAAAACCGGCACAATATCGGCTCATCGTTTAAAACCAATAAATAGCCGTGATGGTTGAACTATATTTGCCAATTTAAAATACAAGCAATTACATTGGCCCATTATTGTCCCGTTATAAATTGAGAACCGGCACAATATCGGCCCATTACTAAAGATTATCCTGGCCCATCTTTCAAAACCAATAAACAGCAGTGATAGTTAAACTAAATTTGCCGATCCTAAAGCTGGCAATCCTAAAATACTGGCTATTACATTGGCTCATTATTGTCACGTTCTAAATTGAAAACCGACACAATATCGGCCCATAGTTGAAACCTATCATGGCCCATCTTTTAAATTCATTAAACAGTCATGATAGATACACAATATTTGCCAATTTTTAAACTGGCGATGCTGAAGTACTGCCAATTACATTGGCCCATTATTGTTCCGTTACAAATTGAGAACTGGCACAATATAAGCCCATTAAGAACCTATCCGGGCCCATCTGTTAAAACCAATAAACAGCCGTGAAAGTTCATCGAAATTTGCCAATTTTAAAACTCGCAATGCTAAAATACTGGAAATTACATTTAATTAATCTAAGCCCTTTATTGGCTAAGTGGGTCGGACCATACCTGCTTTTATTTTATTTAAGCCTTGGGTTATTCATTATCTGTATATTGTGCCAGAATAAGCAAACAACTGGCACGTCATATATTAATCGTCTACATTTTGTAGTTCAGTTTTTGTAATCAAGTCTTGGCCTATTATTGGCATTTGTAAATACCAAACATAAGTCAGTAAAATATGTCAATTTTGAAACCTGTCATATACGCAAATCACCATTTATTTCAAGGTTATTCCATGAAATATGTATCCATAAGGAACAATCTCGGGCCAATCTTGGCCCGATATAGGTTGAATATTTATCACGCACCCAAACAAACCTACGGCCCAATATTCTAGATAGACTAACTTCTAGATAGACCAACTGTGGAGGCCCATCATAGAGCCAGTGGTCAATTTCTACATAGGCCCTTTAAGAGGGCCCACATAGGGCCAAGTGCAATCAACAACTTTGGCGCTACAATGAATTAAATCAGTGGCCCAATAATTGTTGGCTCTGTTGGCCGATATCGGGCCGTTCTTATCATTTCTACAAAGGCACCTCATTGGTAAATACTCACGGCCCAATATTCTAAAAAGACTAACTGTGAAGGCCCGTCCCAGGCCCAACGGTCAATCTCTACATGGGTAACTGCATCGTATTCTACAAGTTTCAAACTATAAATTTAGACACTGTAAAAACGCATTTTTCAAGCCTCTGTATGGAGTGCCCCTCTAAAGCATTATCATGTTCAATAAAGACCGCATAATAAACACACAATTTTCAAAAATCTGTATCTAATATTTTTCGCATAAAAAATTGGTGAAAAATCGAACATTTTTCATATTGAAAAAACACCGAAATATTCGATTATTCCGCGTATTCATTCGTACGATAGAATCAATAATTCTCAAGATAACCCAACATTCCATTGTTCCAATAAATAATTCGCCGGTATCCCAGTTACAGAAATAAAATCGTTGTCCGCTTTCACCCGGCGTTAAAAAATCACGAATGCGCGGAACATTCAAGGATCAACGATTATCGAAGTTGGCGAAACCTCGCGAGCAACTCTATACGTGCACCGGAACTGTACAGATATGTAACTAAATATACAATTTTCTTATACGCAGTTACGACCTAGAGCAAAAATATACATTTGTTTCTCGGACCGTCACGCACTTACATCCGACACATGTTTTTCGCGCGGGCAAAATGTTTATACCGTGATGCACCATACGCGTACCATGTAGGAACGTCCAGCATGTGTTGACTTGCACTTTACTCGTACGGTTATTACATTCATTTCTTATCGTTCAGTCATCGACGAGAAAATGTCACCTCGTCGACCAGGACTCGCTTTTCGAGCATACTTATTGTTTTTTTTTGTTACTTCTTCTCTGTTATTTCATCCACCGATATTCATCTTCGTGACGAAAGAATGATGGCCATATTGAGCGACAGTGTGGATGGGTGGTCGGGGTTTGGCTCCGGCGGTACTTCGGGTTTTTTGCCTAGTTGGAATAGTAGGAAAATCACTTTTTTAAAGGGGTACACCTAGTAGGAATTTTTGAAAAAAATCGATTTTTCATTTTCAACGGATTCTCATAATATAACCTTTCAAAAATATTTTGTTTTTTTTTAATTCATCTTTAAAAATGGCGGAGGTATGGCACGGTCTTCTAAACGAGTTGCGGCGGATGTTGTCAGACGGCGTGAAAAAAAAGTAAGACTTTTCTTTCGTTAATACTCATACGCAGAATATGAACTAAGAAAACGTGAGAAATGGTGAAAATCGATGAAATGGCACGCTTTCAAAAAAAAAACATCCGGAAAAAAGGCTACATTTTGCAATAAAAAAATACGTTTTTTTTAAATTGTTAAGAACAGTGAGAGTCATGTTTTAGGCAATAAGGTGAGAAAGATTGATACCAAATTTCATCAGAATCGGTCGTTTACTTTTTTTAGCTATATGTCACGCCAGTTTTGGAAATGCAGTTTAGAAGACCGTGTCCTACCTCCGCGATTTTTCGAGGTTAATGAAAAAATACCATATAACAGCCAAAAGTAGTAATGAAAAATGTCTTAATTCTAAAAAATAGTGGAAAAAAAAATTCTCATAAAAAGATATGGCAATCAGCCAATTTTTTCTTCGATTAAAGGTATCTCCCCCCTTAATTAAATGGAAAATTGTGGTAGAAAATCTTGGTTTTCGATTCTGGGCACTGCTATTTAAAAAATTCTCTCGATCGCATAATCCCGCATTGTTTTTCAATGGAAATCGTTTAAGAAACTAAAGTCCCAGCAGTGTTGGGACGGGTAATGCTTCATGTGGACTGTCGCGCTATTGAAAACGAATATTAAATTGATCTTGATTAAAATAGCCTTCGGCACTATTTAATTAAACGACTTGCTTTCTGTACGCGGGTTTGCTCTCTCATCTTTATTCAGTTACTCTGATCTCTCTCTCTCTCTCTCTCTTTCATGATCTTTGTCCCTTCCTAAATCGCGTCTCCTTACACTCATACTCAATAATTGCAACCAAAAGCACCCGTGTTCTTTGAAAATCGTCAACTGCACACGGGGCACTTGCATTATTTTCAACGTGTGTGTATTTATTGTCCCCTCGTGTAAAGCACGCTTGCGCACGTGGCGTTGTTATATTTTTCTTTTGCTCGACCAGATGCCCCTTGCGCTTGTATTTTTGGAGCACGTGCTCGAGCCTTCCGATGCTTTTGCCCGAAGCTGCGTTCTCGCCCCAAAAAAATGACTTTGAAATTATGCAAATACTCGGTTCATTTGTTCATACTATTTTTTTTACTTTTTTTATACTTTTTTTTTCATTTTTACGATGGATTTCATACTAAGCCAACAATTTGGTGGATCTCAACCGCGTGGAACTCGCTAAGTAGTTGATTAGGGAATCAACTACTTAGCGAGTTCGCCGCGGCGGAAGAAGAATGATAACGAAGAGTGAAGGAAAGGGAAAAACAAAATTTTGTTTAAGGCCTTAGGCCACAGTAACGGGTATAAAATCATGTGCGAATTTAACAATTTGTTTTCGTATGAAAAAGTGATTCTCTCATTAAATTAATTACACATCTATTTAGTATGAATATCAGGCTGTTAGAATTTTTTTTTCGATGTACAAAATGACCGACTACTAATATTCTCTTTTATGTTTTTTTAGGCGCTCCGCGGCGTGACGGTTAGCAACCACAATTTTTTACCTAGAACAAAAAACAGAAATTATCGTCAATCTACATTAGAATAGCTAGAGTGCGTACGGGATTTGAGAAATATTGTTTTGTTCAAAAGTTATAGGTATTTGAACTTAAGAAATGAATTTTCAGTGAAAAATTTCGTTATGACTGCTCATAAACTGCTCATAAAATGAAAAGTTTTCGATTGAACAGAAATTCCGTACGTACTTCTCTGCGAAATGCAATTAGGAACATAACTTTTAAATTTGACGTAAATCGGGTGAAAATTGTTGAAGTTATTTGTCACGCCAATTCGCTGTTTCGAGAAGTTTCGCCAAACAGCTGTTTCGAGAAGTTTCGAGTAGTCGGCCATTTCGGACATAAAAAAAAATGTCTGACGGCTTGATATTCATACTAAATAGATGTGTAATTAATTTAATGAGTAAATCACTTTTTCATACGAAAAAAATGGTTAAATTCGCAGATGATTTTATACCCGTTACTGTCGCCTAAGGCCTTAAGTTAAAACGATTTTTTATTCACTAAGACGAATTTATATTATATATATGCCACTTGAAAAATATATTTTATGCTCGTAAGAGGATGCTTCTTGTAATATGAAGATGTATGTTTGACTCTAATAGCATTTTATTTCATTCTGACAGTCTCGATGATTTTGTCGAATAATACTTTCGCTTTTTGGGGTTTGCCGATAAAATTTCGGTCTGTAAGGCTTTTTCGAAATTTAATAAAATCATGTGTTAACTTTAGCATTTTAACATTTGTTTCATTTTAACATGTTTAGCATTTTAACATTTGTTTCATTTTAACATTTGTTTCATTTTAACATGTTTAGCATTTTAACATTTGTTTCATTTTAACATGTTTAACATTTGTTTCAATTAATAAGAATGAATTATATAGATAACTATTGAGTTAAGTCTAATTTACTTCCAACCAGGTAGACTTTTTTTTCAACTTCAATAAAATTATCGATTTATCTCAATCAAATATTTTATTTCGTCATACATTCAAGCCTGATTATTTATTCATTTTAGCCACAAACATTTTTGCACCACTTGCGCACAACATTTCGGAACCTGTTACCATGAAAAGGCGGATCCGAAATGATGACTTAAGGGGGTACCCCTTCCTGGAAACTTAAAAAAATCGTTTTTCTTTTTGCATATTGTTATAGTGTAAACTTTCAAGAATATTTGAAGATCAACCGGACCCTGAAATTTTTAAAATTAACGAAGTTACACCTATTTTGGTGGAACAGTGTGCGCCGGGTTTACCGCGATCTGTCGAGTTTGAACGCGATTATCTCGAAACTCCATATCTTGACTCGGCGGGATTGATATCTTGAGTAACTTTCACACTATTGACTTGAATTTGCACAGTGAGCGTTCAAACAGTAGTCATTTGCAGTTCACGATCGCATTTTTTGATTGGACGAACCATTTGTTAATGACAATGATTCAGCATGCTGTTTTTCAAGAGGAAAGTGAGGTGTTTTTTTGGAGAAGCTGTCATTTTTCGTATTTTTCGAAATTTCGAAAAGGTGATCGTGAACCCATAGCCAGTTGGATATATTTAAAGAAATGTTTTGTGGTTTTTGTTTCAAATTACATTTGAGTTCAAATTGGGCTTCCAGAGAGGGATACCCCGTTAAAATTCAAACCAATCACTAGATTTGTATTAAGGAGGTACACCAGCTTCAGCAAAATGGTGATAGATCAATAAAAATTGGTGAATATATTCTTTAGTATTATTCATGTAGATACAAATTTTTTCAGATTTTTTGGTTGTGCCGTTTTCTTACAAATAATTCACAAGCGTTTATTCTTATACCCGGAATATATACCTATATCTATAAAAACGCTATGCTTATACACGTGAACTTCAATGTTCAATTACTCGATAACGGCACAATGAAAAAATCTGAAAAAAATTGTATTGACATATATAATACTAAAGAATATATTCACCAAATTTTATTGATCTATCACCATTTTGAAATTTTACCATGGTTTAGCATGGCAACATTGTATTAAGCTGGTGTACCTCCTTAAGGGAAGATACCTGAGTCAACGGGGAGAAAAACAGGTAAACCGGAAATTTTTATCTCAAAAACTAATGTTTCGATTGGATCCGGGTTTTTTTCATTGGAAAATATGTACATCGAGGTATGTTTAGGAATTTTTAAAAATAAATTCGTTGACTGGAGGCGATTCAAACGCGATTATCTCGAACCATAGTTTTCAAAGTCGACGCCAGATGTATCTCGAAAACGGCTTGTCCGATTTTGTCCAAATTTGGAGGCAATCTTCTTCGATAGTTTCTCTCGTGCGCGACGTACGATTTTTTTGAAATTTTCATTTTTGACGGAATTGCGACCGTTTTAATTTAACATTCGTTTTTCGTTCACAATTTCCTACGATTTTGGATTGCTTACACATTGCATAAAAAAGCAATGGTTCACCAAATGAAAAACCCCTACGTGGCGAACGAGAAAAACTATCGAAGAATATTCTATCCAAATTTGGACAAAATTGGACCAGCCGTTTTCGAGATACATCTGGCACCGACTTTGAAAACTATGTTTTGAGATAATCGTGTTTGAAACGCTTCCAGTCAACGAATTTATGTTAAAAAATTCCTAAACATACCTCAATGTACATATTTTCCAATAAAAAAAACTCGGATCCAATCGAAACTTTAGTTTTTGAGATAAAAATTCCCGAAGTTTTTCCTGTTTTTCTCATCGTTTACTCAGGTACCTCCCCTTAACACGAACACTAGCCAACACTCTGTTTCGCTTCAAAATTTATTTGTCCCAATGAATCATTCCCGGATAACTAAACTTTCGAACTAAACATTTCTTTCATTTTAATATACGATTTTTTTAAATGTAACGCTCACCCAAAAATAATTATTTTCAAACCTACTCATTCGATTCAGTCCAATAAATATTTAGATAGAAATAAATCAGAATTCGTTTTTCGTTCGCAATTTCCTACGATTTTGGATTGCTTACACATTGCATAAAAAAGCAATGGTTCACCAAATGAAAAACCCCTACATGGCGAACGAGAAAAACTATCGAAGAATATTCTATCCAAATTTGGACAAAATCGGACCAGCCGTTTTCGAGATACATCTAGCACCGATTTTGAAAACTATGTTTTGAGATAATCGTGTTTGAAACGCTTCCAGTCAACGAATTTATGTTAAAAAATTCCTAAACATACCTCAATGTACATATGTTCCAATAAAAAAAACTCGGATCCAATCGAAACTTTAGTTTTTGAGATAAAAATTCCCGAAGTTTTTCCTGTTTTTCTCATCGTTTACTCAGGTATCTCCCCTTAACACGAACACTAGCCAACACTCTGTTTCGCTTCAAAATTTATTTGTCCCAATGAATCATTCCCGGATAACTAAACTTTCGAACTAAACATTTCTTTCATTTTAATATACGATTTTTTAAAATGTAACGCTCACCCAAAAAGAATTATTTTCAAACCTACTCATTCGATTCAGTCCAATAAATATTTAGATAGAAATAAATCAGAATTCGTTTTTCGTTCGCAATTTCCTACGATTTTGGATTGCTTACACATTGCATAAAAAAGCAATGGTTCACCAAATGAAAAACCCCTACATGGCGAACGAGAAAAACTATCGAAGAATATTCTATCCAAATTTGGACAAAATCGGACCAGCCGTTTTCGAGATACATCTAGCACCGATTTTGAAAACTATGTTTTGAGATAATCGTGTTTGAAACGCTTCCAGTCAACGAATTTATGTTAAAAAATTCCTAAACATACCTCAATGTACATATGTTCCAATAAAAAAAACTCGGATCCAATCGAAACTTTAGTTTTTGAGATAAAAATTCCCGAAATTTTTCCTGTTTTTCTCACCGTTTACTCAGGTACCTCCCCTTAACACGAACACTAGCCAACACTCTGTTTCGCTTCAAAATTTATTTGTCCCAATGAATCATTCCCGGATAACTAAACTTTCGAACTAAACATTTCTTTCATTTTAATATACGATTTTTTTTAATGTCACGCTCACCCAAAAATAATTATTTTCAAACCTACTCATTCGATTCAGTCCAATAAATATTTAGATAGAAATAAATCAGAATATAACTGCTTCAAATATCAAGTACGTTAAACGTACCACGGTTGGTTCGAACGAATCATTTCTCTCGACGTATCTTGTTACGTGTAAAACGAGTACCGTGCAAAGGTATGAAAAACGAGAGTCCATTGGCATGGATGCAAATGGAGCTGCATTGCATCTCAGAGAATCGCTCTGCACTTGAGAACTGATACGCCATCTGCACAAATAATGTTCGCCCCGAGTACAGAAAGAGCGACTTCCTTTACAAATTTTTCCGAACTTCCGTTCTGTAAATTACTCACTCTCGTGTACGAATACGTACACTGAGAGAGGACTGTCTGCTCTCGTATGAATGGATTTGCCGAACTGGCCCTCGGCGAGTATTATTGCAGCGTCGAGATCTTAGCCCGATATTAATTGGATGACAAATTGAAACCGGTTTAACACGCGGTATGCTAGCTGATGTACGGTAAATGACGCCGAGTAGAAAGAGTGAAAAGATGGCTAAAGAGAAACCGGAGTGACATTAGCGAGACTAAATAGTCGTTAAGTCTATACGCGATTATTGAAAGAGCGAATGGTTGTAAGATTGCCGTTTTTTTTTTACAGCGATAGCCATCGTTATGGCCCGTCAATATCAAGTTCTCCCAATGATCAATCGAACGTGCCATTTCCGAAGGTAAAACTTACCAGGGAGGATACGCGCAGATTGATAGCGCGCGACCACTCGTTCCTTTCATTCCGCACTCGAGACTCAATTAAGGCAGTAGTCTGCTTTAGAAGCCGAAAAAAAGCGTTTTTTCAGCAATTTTTTTGAAAGTGAAGGAAATGATTGCGGTAAACGAAATTTTGAGACGATAGTGTATTATATTCAAGCTTTAAAAAACAAGTTTTATTATTAAAAAATATTGAAATTTTTCGAAGTTGTAACGATTTTTCTGGGGCGCCTGGAGTCTGCACTTGTAAATCGGTGCCGGTGATGGAGGTCGTGCGATGCATCTGAAACAGTCGAACCAAATTTTTTTTTAGTTTTTATAAGTTCCTTTTCTATATGAACTAAAAAAATACCGAAGAAATGATGAAATTCCAAATTTTTTCGAAGTTTGAAAAAAAATTGACTTTTTTGAAAAAAAAAAATCACTTTAAGTTGCAAAACAAGTAATTTAAATAGTACTTTTGTCCAACTTTTTTAGTTCAAATAGAAGATAATTTAATACTGAAGCTAGATCACTTTGATTTTTTTCGATCGGACATATATTGTTTTTGCTATCGCCGGCACCGTTTTCTAAAACTTGTGAAAATGAAAACTCGAGAAAACGGGCTTTAAAGTTTTCGGTCCAAAAAAATATAAGTTTTTGGATACTTACACTAATTAGATGTTAATCAGCTAGCCCCGGGCCATACAATAATCCTTCCTCCTCTTCAAATCGATTTTTTGAAGCCTGTAAAGCAGACTACTGCCTTAAGGGGTCTTCTCACTTTACACGCTGAAAATACTATTTTCATGATTTTTTTAATAGGTTCATATTGTAGATATTGATATCAAAGTTGTTACACTTAATAAATACACTTTCGAAATACGTTGAAAAAATTATTTATCTAAGTCACTATTTATAGACAGAAATAGTACCTAAAAAAATATCCTAAAACATTGTGGGTTTGCGCTGTTGATGGAATCTCGGAAATGGATCATCCGGAACAAAAAAATCAAACAGTTTTAGATTCAGAATGTTAACGGCCATAGCGTGTATCATACGATTTTTGATATATGCAAAAATAACAAAATGGCGGACAATTTTCGAAAAAAAAAACAAAAAAAACGTGTTTTTTTCACCGATTTTGGCGAAAAGAATAGTGAATATCAAAATTTTAAAAAATCCTTGATATGCGCTATACCTATAGTTGTAAAGAATATGTGGTTAAAATTTCGTAAGGATCGGTTCAACAGTTTCGAAGATTTTATCAACAAGCCGTCGAAAAACGTTTTTTCGAGAAAAACGCGTCCAAAGTTTGTTTGGGTTACATAAAAACATGAGATTAAAAAAAATGCATTTCGAAAGTGTATTCATTAACTGTAACAACTTTTATATCAATATCCATGATATAAACATACCAAAAAAATTGATGAAAATAGTTTTTTTTAGCGTCTAAAGTAAGAAGACCCCTTAACCGCGATTGGTCACAATTCAGCCCCTTGGTTAATTAATGCAAACGATTTATTGAGACGGAAACGACGTCACTAATTAAATACAGTTCGAGCGAGTGAATATCAGACTCTATTTTTTTCACCAATACTACGACAATTACACCACACTTTACTGAGGGAATAAGCCCGTGTAATCGTAAACATGATCCCCAAGAAATTTGTGAAAACTATACTTTTCGAACGCGTATATGAGGCATTCTTCATCAACTGGGCCACTTTTTTTCGACCTGTCCAATTTTTTTTCAAAATCTGCCAGTTTGAAATATTAGTCAAAAGGACCGTCTGTGATTTTTTAAAGATTTTTTAGGCGCCCGTTCGGGATTTTCCGGGAAAAAAAATAAAAACCCTGCGAAATCTCATATAAAAAAAATTAAAACCCTGCGAAATCTCATAACCGCATATAACCGGTTATGAGATTTCGCAGGGTTTTAATTTTTTCATCCTAACCATTGCAGGTACCATTCTGAAATTTCTTCGCAGACTCCTTACCCAATGACGACCTGTAAAATTTGTACCGAAATCGAAAGTGTGTTGTTAGGTTTAAACAAATCTCATTCTCATTTTTTTGCCAAATTTCAAGTTTCTCAATGCAGAAAAATTATGATTTTGATTTTTTTCGACAAAGCGGAAAAAATCAAAAGTTTTTATACTCATGTTTTTTTTTTTTTGGTGAATATTTTTTCGGATACAGTGTTCGTAATGAAAAATTGGAAAACCTAAAAACGGACGCCTAAAAAAATCTAAAAAAAAATCACAGACGTTCCTTTTGACTAATATTTCAAACTGGCAGGTTTTGAAAGAAATTGGAGAGGTTGAAAAAAAAGTGGCCCAGTTGATGAAGAATGTTTCATATGGTAAACGACAAAGACTGGGTAGCGAGAAAACGACGAGTACAGTTTTTCTAGCTAATGGAAAGAAGGGGCCTAATCAGATAAAGATAATTGATAACTTCCCATCTTTTACCCCCCCCCGTATCAGTACCGTAACGCCTGGCCGGACCCCCCCTTCTATTCCGTTACGCAACGGGTGCTTTGTCGTCAATAGTTGCGATTTTTTTCATAGACATAACTAATTATGAAAGGATCGGGTTTATACTCATTGTATGAAGTATATATTCATCTAGTTTTATACCAATTTTTATGAAAATATCTTTAAAATTACCCGAGATATATGCCTTGATTTGATGACGAAAAAAAATGTCTCTTCATTGTCATATTGATATCTTTATGAACGGTCATCTGTAAATAAAAAGTCAACAATTTATCGATATCTATACAAATGTAGCTATCGTTATGCGTAGTCGTTTTTTTTTTCTTACAAAATGCCAACAGTTTGGCCATTTTTTTCTATTTTCAAAGCCCCTTTTTTTGTATTCAGGCAGTCTTTGAAAATAGTAATTATCAAAATTAAAAACATCCGCTACGTCCAACTTTAGTCACTGCGATTACAAAAATGTCAAAAAATTGTAAATCGGTTGATAAATTTTTGAGTATTCGCTGGGACAAGGTCGAAAAAAGTAGGTTCGAGAAAATTGCGTTCGAAGTTTTTGTTCCGTTTTTCTTGATATAAAGTTACGTTTTTTTTTTCTAGAATATTGATACTTACATTAAAGTATTTAGTCGCGGGCGATATGATGATTCTTCATCTTCATTAAATTTCACAAAATAATAAAAGCCTGCACTACATCACATGGATAAAAATGTGGCCAACGTATTTTTGAATATATGTACTTTCAATAATAATAAAAAACGAAATGTTTTTTCCAATTTTGATTGGGGAATGTAGGAAAGCTACTGTGCAAGGTCTTACACAGTGACGTCACCCTTATCTGACATTTCGTATGGAAAGGTGACACCTTTCGGCGGTAAAATTGCACGCAAGTTTTAACCCTTAGTAGTCACACTTAGCTAGAATCACGTTATAGTCATACTAGATCCATGGGACCCAGGCGTTTTTAAATTGTTATAAATAATGAAATAATGCATTGAGCGATATGAAAAAAATAGTGAGGTATAATTTAAACCTTGCTTAATACAAGGATATCGGTTAGAAATCAAAACTTAAATTCCAAATATGTAAAAAAATTATGCAAAAAAAACGTGAAAATGACTTTTTTTTACAAAAATTGCTGTAACTCTTGTAATTATTGACAAAAAAATAGTTTTATAATCTGGAAACAATGTACTTTGAAATAGACATAGCGGTTTCTGTGGACTTTTCAAAAAGTACATTTATTTCATCCAACGCAGGTGCGATTTAGAAGGAAAGAATGAAACGCTTACGCATATAAAAAAAATTTATGTTTTATTTTGAAAAAAAAAAGTTTTATGGCATCAAAATAGTTTGTTTGGGTCCCGTGGACCCAGTGTGACTATTAAGGGTTAAATTCAAAACATGGACATGCAGAAATTTTGCCATTTCTGGAAGTTCTAAAACCGTGACGTAACGCAAACCTTTACCCCCTCTCCCACGTAGGTAGACCGTAACGCCTGGCCGCACCCCCCATTTGCGTTACGTAATTTGCGTACGCCTCCTTATGCTTGATCTTTAGTCCCGTAGAGTAACCTCTCTATACAAGCCTTGCAAACCACACCACCAAATATAAGCCTGTGAAAACATTACTTCAACCGAGGTAAGTTGAAACACCTTGTTTTAACCCTCCTAGGTGTAAAAAAATGCGATGCCACTTGATTCGGAACTCACTACCGATAAAGACCGACTGCAAACCGACAAATTCAATATGACAAATCGAATGCTAAGATAGTAAGCTTCAACAAATGCATATCCCATATCATCAAATATATAAACAAGGTAACCAGAGCTTAATGAAAAATACGACAAATACTTACTTTTGCCAATTGTGTTGGCGCGAGTGTCAATGTGACGCAACCGAACTCGTACGGGCACAGGAGTGAACTGACAAGTGGCGTGTGTCGTAGGAATGAAAGAATGGCATTGTTGCCAGCTCGCTAACAATCACATCTACCGAGACATTGACATTGTTTCAACTCACCTCTGTTTCAACCCTCCTAGGACATTCAGATATTCTTTTTTTCTTCCCATTTCCGAAACAAAACTTTGCCTATGTCGCGAACAAAGGTTTTCCCTTGCGGTGGGTCATTACCGTGTGAAGCGTTACATTATAAATCGACGGCGATGAAAAAATGGCCGAAGCGACCTATCCGAGGATTTCTCAGGCACTCGTATGGATATGCGTGATCTCGGACGACCAATTGGCTCATAAAAAAATCAACGGGTACGTCGTGCAGTCGCCAATTGCCTCCGCATCCGCGATCTATATCAGCGAGGCAAAAAGTCGTACTACCGCAAAAGGGACACTGGAAAACCTATAATCATCCCATTATTTCGTGTCGCGTATAGTTTTACCGAAACCCTCCTCTATGCACATGTTAGATCGTTGAACTCGTTACTTATGTTATCATTTATTGAAAGGAGCATAACGTAAGGCGATGAAAAAAGTTGCTTGGAAATTGCGATCAGTGCCTCGAGTGCAGTCGATCGTTCGCGATGTCCCGACCCTCTCACAAATCGAGCAAAGATCGAGAACAGAAATATTAAAATCCTTTTCGAATAGACGAAAAGTCTTTAAGGCGTTACCCCCACTTGTAGCGCAAAAAAGGCCTTTTTCATGATTTTTTTTAAAGAAAACTACAAAACTTTTTTAATCGATCAATATACCATCTTAAAGAACACATCTTGAAGAACTTTCAGTAATTTTTTTATTGAAAAATATTACATTGTTTAGTGGCAAATGGCCGTCAATGAAATAATGTTTTTATATACACGGTTTGCGGTGACCAACATTGCGGCGAAGTTGATCATCTGAAAAAAATGCGGATGGATTTAGTCAAATATAAGTATAAACTAGTCTGTAATCGAATGATTTTAAAAAATATTCATTTTTCACAAAATGGCGGACAGTCAAAGTTTATGGTTCGATTTTAACGAAAAAAAACGGCCGTTTTTTGGCTATAAAACGGCCATTTTTTTCGAAAAAAAAAATCGAACGATTAAAGACTACAATTTCATGTATTAAATAAGCCTGCAAAATTTCAAGAAGATCGGTTCATTAGTGTTCGAGTAATCTTGGTCACCGACTTCA
This sequence comes from Ophion ellenae, assembly GCA_963210295.1. NCBI lineage: Eukaryota > Metazoa > Arthropoda > Insecta > Hymenoptera > Ichneumonidae > Ophion > Ophion ellenae. The sequence continues at coordinate 18,012,555 of OY723391.1, read as the reverse complement.
GAAATGCCATTTTGAGAAAAACGCGTTTAAAGTTTCTCTTTCAACGCTCTTTCAACGCGGATTCTTCTCTTTCAACGCTCATATCTCAGTCAATTTTGTTCGGATCGACTTGAAATTTTCAGGACATATTCTTAGATACTTATACTTCAAAAAAATGCAATAAAAAATCGATTCTTTCAAAATCGCAAGTGGGGGTGACCCCTTAAAACTCGAGTGGTGTATTTTCAAATGTGCGGACGTGTATATAACAAAATCCGAAGAATCTTTTCCTCCAATAACCTCAAGCATCACGATCCACGTGATGTCCGCAGACGTCTTGACCTTACCATTTGACCAGAATTATCTAACGATAAATTGACGCCTAAATGGATTATCCTGATCACGAAATTTCTTATTCGCGGCCCTGAAATGACCAATTGGGTGATTGGCGATTGATAATTGGAGACGCATCTAAATTGGTTACGAATATCCATCGCAAAGAAGAATTCGATATTGCCACTCGATCGATATTACCTCGAATTACCGAATTACCGATCGATTACCGAAAAACTTCAATATGTGGTGGCGATGACTCGATCTCGAAATCACGGCCGATCTGCTCAATTGGGAGCGGCGGCAGCGTTGCAATAGAGAATTTGGTAATTGTAGGGAGGTGACGATCAGGATTAGCGTTCGAGACCAATATGGAGTGTACCAATATTGAGGTTAAGGGGTCTGCATAAGCTGGAAATTTCAAAAATACGATTTTTCCGGGCCTCGTTTTATAGCCTAGGGTCTTAAGTTTCAGTTGCAACGAAAGTTTTGTAAAAAAAATTAAAATTGATTGCATTATGCCTAACGATTTACATTTAATTGAATCCAATGATACGTTTTGCTAATGATCCGAGTGATGTGATTTACAATCGGGCCCTATGCATATGGAAAGTATCACAAAGTTGATGCACAGCGCATAGGGATGGCTCACAAACGTGCACTTGAAGCATCGAAAGAAGGACGCCAACTTTGTCGGGCAGCCCAAAAAGAAGCTGTAGATATTGCTGCTGCTGCTGTGGCAGAATTACTTTATGGCACGGGAATCGTAGATTGAAAGTTAAATGATTTTATTTGTTTAATTAATTTAAATGTAATTGTTTGAATTGTGAACGTAATGAAATAATGAATTATCGAAGAAAAGCTTTTAATAAAAAGTTCCTTGAACTATGTCGAAATCGATGCAGAATTACCTCTTTATTAACTTTTTATTGCCTCTAAATTTATACGGAAAGTATAGACTTTACTACTTCTTTTGTTTTACGTTTTTCTCGAAACTTTATTTTATGAAGCAGTGGCAGACGTATGTCAAAATCTATCCACTCCGCATTCGGACAAAGCGTAGTTTTTAACATTTTATACTGTATGACTGTATGATTTTTCGATACGTTTATCCATTTGTTGATAAAATATGATTAAAATTATTCGTTTTTGTCGAAAGTCGACCTTTTTTATACAGCTTGCTATTTTCGTAATTTTCAAAAAAATATCTAATCTTACGAAAGTTTTATTAGTATATTAAAAGTATTTTTTCTCATTCTTTACTTCAGATCCTCCTAATTTCCAGAACCACCTACGCCGATTGGCCATGCAGCAACGGCAGCACTCTGTTTAAATAATAATATCTTCATTGTTTATCAATATTTGCCAATAAAAAATAACTTAAACTTTGCACGAATATGTATTAATGGTGCGTAATATCTCAACCCCGTTATCGCAATACTGTCATCAGAAAAAAATATTTAAAATCAACCGATTTTTTAGCTTATAGCTTATGCAGACCCGTTAGTAGAGATAATTGGAATTAAAACATATAATATATTATAACACATATTATTAATGGTATATCTTATGCTTTTTAGGAAATATCATATTATATATGCTATTATCATGAGTTACATAGTCACTGTAATACGTATAATTAATCGTACATATTATAGTTTTTATGATGCTTCATAGTATGCACTATTAATTGTATATATTAACGTATATATAGCTATCTATCGTGACGAAATCACAATTTCGACCATACGAACCTGCCAGCTATTCAGTTGGACTTTTATCGTCATGGTCCTTTGGTACTGTTCCTTCAGTTCCGCAAACGTCTTTTTTTATTCGCACGACGACATGGAGAAATTGTCGAGCAGGTAAATCCATTATCGTGCGTAACTTTATAATGCATGTTATGCCTACTCACATGTCCCGTATTTGTGAAGTTAGATTCATCAGAAAAAAGCACATGACTCAAAAATGAGACATCTGTGCGCATTTTTCTACGAATCTAGTTACAGAAATTGACGCGATTTAGAAAAGCATTGCCGTACAGATCCTGATGTAATGACATACGATACGGATGGAACTTGTGTTGATGTAAGATTCTTAATACAGATCGCTGACTAATTCCACTCTCTCTTACCATTTGCCTGCTGCTCGCATGTGCATTTAGTGCAGCAAAAACTAAGATAGCAGCCGCATTATTTTCATTAACAATCGGTCGACGTTTGACTCGTGTTCGTTTCAATGTACCGAAGCGACAGAAACGGTCAGCTAATCGCTTAAAAACCATGTGCGATTTTTGTTGCCTATCCGGATAACGAGCCGCATACAAATCCCGGGCGTTTCTGTAATGTTTACGGCATTCCCCCAGCACCATCAAGATATCAAAAGACTCTTGAAAATCGTTTATTTTCGCGATCCGATGTACTCACATTAGATGGTAATGCATGACTTAACTGATATGTCAACAGAAAATGCGTACTTGCTGCCGATAAGAAACATTGGTATCGTAAGAAATGAAAACAACGATCAAAAAAGTGCTTACAAGTCGAGGGTCATTACTTCGAGCATCTTCTGTAGGTAGACCCAAACCAAGGTTAGTGGGTCCTTTGAAAGTGATTGTTCCGATATTTTTCGATTTTTCGACAATTTTCATACTTTGCGTGACTAGAATGACCTTGTATTGTAGGTCGCTGAATTTGTCTTAAAATTGGTAATAATGTCATCGAAAAAAATACATGGTTCCATTAAAAAAAAGTGGAGTTGACCTTGACGTAGCTTCAGCGCCTGCACAGATAAAAAAATCGGGTGGTCCAGTATGACGGCCTTCTCGAACACTTTCGTCTGCAATATTTTTGGATATGATCAATAGTTTGAGTGCTATTGCTCTGTAACACTTTATGTGCCTCACCCTGTATACTGATTGTATCCGATAATTTGCTTCTCACTGATTGAAATATGTTTATACTACCGTGTCCAAAAAATAAGGTGACATTTGAATTTAAACTGCGCGCGTCGAAGGATTTGGAGAATTATTTTTTTTAGGTTGGTAGTACTGTCAGTGACATCTATGTCAAATTTACATGTCAAAATATTCATTAGTGTTTGAGATACGCGTCGTTTTGTGAGCTGCTAAAAGTGATTTTTTCGTTTTTTGCGATGTCTTGGTTTTTACACCACGATAATGCACCATCCCATACTGCACTCGTAATTCGTGATCATTTCGCCAAAAACTCAACCCATATCGTTCCGCAACCACCGTATTTACCTGATCTGGCGCTGTGCGACTTCTGGCTGTTCAGCAAGCTCAAAAGATCGCTCCGGGGACACCGTTTTGATACGATAGAGGAGATTCAAGCCGCAGCGAAGACGGAACTGAAGGCCATCCCGGAAAGTGACTACAATCAGTGTTTCGAAGATTGGAAAATTCGTTGGCATAAGTGCATTGCATCGGGAGGGGATTACTTTGAAGGGGATGAAATTGATTTGGAAAAATAAATAAAGAATTTTCGAAATAAATACAATGTCACCTTATTTTTTGGACACAGTAGTACTTGTGGCATGTGAGTCTTTCACAGATGCGCCAATCTCGTTCAGAGTATATTCAACGACACATTGCTGGTGCAGTTCGTTGTAAGCCTCCTGGTCATCACCATGTCTGGCTTTCAAATACGCGGTGTAAGTATGTCCTTGGGTCCCGAAAACTTCGTGAATCTCATATCCGCCGGACTTTTTTGCGAATTGTAACGATTCAATTGGGATAAAAAAGAGAGAAGAAGTCCAACTAAAGTGATTTTCACGAAGGGTCGGAAGTTGAGCCGGAACGAATTGATCGACTGCATGAATTTTTTAACGACCGCCTTCTTTCAACTTTTTCTTTACTGCTGGTTTGGCGCGAATATCATTTCGAAGGTGAGAAAGATACGAAGATCGATTACGTATCAATAATCTATAACGATAGAATTTGTTGTAACGAATTAGCACTGATTCGACTCACCTGTGAATCGAAGTTGAGTAGATCCTCTCGTTATCGGGCACTTGATCTGCCGACGGAAAGTTAAAGGCCATGCGGTGAAAGTTGCACAAAATATCACATTCTATTTGTAAAAAAGTCTCATTTCAATAAAATGTCGATGAAACCAAATTTCGATTCGATCTCATTCCGCATATTCGTCTACAGAGCGAGGCCATAAGCTTTTCCGGGTATTACTCGAAATGGTACGAGACTGACGCCCGATACAAGCAGTCTCTGAGCATTATTCTTCAGCGCGGACAAATACCCATTGTATTCCGAGCTGGTTACATTTGCGAATTATCCTCGCAAACCTTTACGAATGCAAGTACATCCGCCAGTTCCTAGCGCCATTTTGTTATGAAAACACTCGCAAGTTTGTGCGTATCACATTGATCAACGAGTGCTCAATGTTGATCCAAGTGGAACTCTCGATAATGTATCTCCGCGGATAATAAGCAAGTGTTACTCGAGCATGGCTCTTTTGAAACGAGTCAACGAGTGATTCAAACCGCCGACGTCAAGTCCGTGGAAAAAGAAGAAAATTGTGCCATCTAGCGGGCATGGAAAGCAGATTCACTTTGGTAATGAATATGGACGTCTCTTGTTTACCAATTCATCGCGTATTTATTTTAAAAAATGTCTATTCGCAAATATGTTAATAAAATAATTCGAAGTTGTATTTTGCCGTTAATTTTATCCATATGTATATGAAGCAGGCGAACGAAACCAGACTTGTCCACACTACGTCCATTTACTTTTTTCGTATTCTTCAATCACACCTTTATTAGCTCCTGAAGTATTTGGAACCAAATCCAGTTCTAAGCACCTCAAAATTTGTTAAAAACTGCCGTTCCTTACTGAAAAAGCAGTTTTTAGGCACGACACGGAAAAATTTGTGCAGTGTGGACAAGTCGGGTTTTGTTTGCCTGCTCTTCATATATTATTATAACATTTTTTAAAAATTATAAATCGTACTGGGATTTATTAAAAGAATTGGATTAAATAAAATAAAAAATTAGACGTACACTGAAAAAAATGTATGTATATAGCAAAAACATACATATTATGACGCAAAAGTTATTTATACGGCTGGTAGGTACGGAAAATTCTATGTCTCCCCGAGCTTTTTCTCCAACATGCTTGCCAAGACCTTGCACGGCATTTCCAGTGCACTTGTGCGGTTCATAATTTATATTTTTCTATAATGGTGATTTCATTTTTTTATTATAATAATGTCATTTTTCAAATAAAAAAAAACATTTTCAACCCTCCATATAAATTGTTGACTTTATGGTAGGTTTTAATCAATTAAAAAAACACGTATTATTTAGTTTTCGACAAATTCAATCAGATGGCTAGTTTCAAAGCAATAAAGGGAGTGCGACAGACATGTTACATTGCGTCGTAACATTCCTTTATGATATATGGAATGCTTTGAAGCAAATGTTTTGCTTGTTATAGCACAAAGCAACGCCACATTTTTCACACACCGTTTGTGATACACCAGCGGTGTCGATTTTAGCAAACATTACGCACACTCGAATCTTGCAATTGCGCGATAAGTAAACTCCGAACAACTAACACCATCTACTTTGCATGAATTGTACTAAAAATCATAGAACGGTTTATAGCCGCCGTATGACATTGATTTTAAAAATGGGATGGGTCGAAAAAGTCAATTTTTACAATTGCATTTTCCGAAAGTATAATTTCTTCTGAATATTTTCATTTTTGAGCCATCAGAAAATTCGAAAAATTGACCGAGTTATGGGCCTTTATGGGGGTCGCGGCAATCGGAGTAACTATATCCCTGACCTGCACGGCGCGCACGACTTTTTTCGAGCGCCCTATCCGCCCGCTGTCTATTGAGATTTATTATTATTATTCCAACACACAGTTATACTGTACAGCCTTTGATTTCTGCAAGTGGCAAGTTTTTCGCACCTGTGTTGGTCGCTTTAAACGAACCCATTAGTCAATTTGGACCTCGAGCGGAACAAACTATGTTCAGAGCCGAAAATATATTTCTGTTGGCTTAGAAATCTGGAAAATTGACGACTAATCATTTTAAGCGTTGGTTCCAAAACGTACTTCTCAATAGCGGTCTAAAATCGATAATACTTCTGGATTCTTGGAGCGGTCGATGTCCAGATACATTCAAAGAACTGAATATGCAAGGGCAAGATATTAAAGTTTTAACCATTCAAACAGGTAAATATATTGCACTATCATTGGTTTGATCAGTTCTGTAGACGACTAGCTTACATTATAATTGGCAATTGTTGCAGATGCAACGGGAATGATAAATACCCTTGCTGTTTATGGCTTCCGTGTATGGAAAAACTACGTCAAACACTTCTCTGACATAGTAATATTATAGAATGACGTCGTCAATCTGCACCTGAGAGACAATTTTGTTCTCTCCTGAACGGATCACATTTCGGACAAAAGAAGAGATAGCGATTGTTCACTGTCAAGCAGAGCACAACGAGTATGTTGTTGAACATTTGCAAAACCCATTCGCATGTTATTCTTCCAAACGCTGCGGTTTCCGACCTGTCAAAAAACAAATTGTTCGGGAAGGATGTGAGCACGGTCGGTAAAAACAGAACGATGCGAGCTGCGCGCCGCCAGTGAGAAAACAGATGTACTAAATTTTCGTGACGGTAGGTAATATTTTGAGGTTTGCTCATATATTTTTGCTACGATTATGTGAAAACTTTCAAAATGACTTTTCTCCTTCTTTTTTATTTCACAAACTAATTTTTTTTTCGAAATTTGGGAAAATGGCGAGAACGATCCCCTCGGAGCAAGCGCCCTGCATGCACACAACAAATTTCATTCCAATTGGTTGTTCCGTTTGGAAGAAAAGTTATATCAAAATTTAGAAGTGGTCGGAGGCGTGTGGCATATTTAGGGTATGTTTTATTACTCCTTGTGGCTGTTACATGGTATTTTTTTATTATTAATATTTGAAAATGGCGGACGTATGGCACGGTCTTGTAAACTGCATTTTCAAAACTGGCGTGACGTATAGCCGATAAACGAATCGACCGACTCTGAGGAAATTTGGTATAAATCTTTCTAACCATATAGTCTAGACCATGACCCTCAATGTTTTTGATAATAAGAATTTTTTTATTGCAATAAGTAGCCATTTTTGCGGCAAATTCAATGTTTTTGTTTCCAAGCGTACCACTAAATCGATTTTCAACATTTCTCTCTATTTCTTGGTTCATAATTACAAAGAGTGTTGATGAAAGAAATACATTCGTTCGTTTTATCCAGATGCCGCCCGGCAACATTCGCCGCAACCCGTTTAGACGACCGTGCCATACCTCCACCATTTTCAAAGATTAATAATAAAATAACATGTAACAGACAAGAGTAGTAATAAAACATACCCCAAGTCCCAAAAGTAATGAAGAAATCTTTTTTTTCAAATTCATCATAACCAGCTACTTTTTCCTCACCTAAATACATCTCCCCCTTTAGGAAACTTAACTAGGAGTGTACACTGTCGAGATCGATTGCAATTAATCCTGCAATATTCTTTTGATGATGATACGCTTCCCGTTCACATTACAGCCATTTTATGTTACGAAGTGTATAAACGCGTCAAGATAAAATGATCTCATTATTATTAATGCAGCGTGTCATCTGGCACATCGGTATAACATTTTTCAAGGTGGTCCCGTCGTTAGGGGGCGTACACAAATTATGTAACGCCAAATTTCCCAATGTTTGACCCCCCTCCCCTACATAACAGGACCGTAACGCTTGGCCGGAACCCCCCCCCCCCCCTACTCCGTTACGTAACGGATGCTTTGTCGTCAATAATTGCGATTTGTTTCATAGACATAACTAATTTTGAAAGGATCGAGTTTCAACTCTTTTTATGTAGTATATATTCATGTAGTTTTATACCAATTTTTATGAAAAGATCTTTAACATCAACCGAGATATATGCCGAGATTTTACGACAAAAAAAGTCTCTTCATTGTTCCATCGATATCTTTGTGAAAGGTTATCTGTAAATAAAAAGTCAACAATTTATCGATATCCATACAATATAGCTATCGATATACGTAGCCGTCTTTTTTTTTACTAAATGCAGTTTGGACGTGTTTTTCTTTTTTGAAAGCACTTTTTGGATTCAAGCAGTCTTCAAAAATAGTAATTGTCAACATTTAAAAAATCGGCTACGTACAAACAAATCACTGCGAGTACGAAAATGTGAAAAAAACTTAAAAATCGGTTGATATGTTTTTAAGTATTCGCTGGGACAAGGTCGAAAAAAGTAGTTTCGAGAAAAACACACTTGAATCTCTGTGAAATTATTACGGCGCACCTTCGTATTGGACTTCGCCCCGCGCCGCCCGCCCCGCGAATCGACAATCCCCGTGCGGAAAACTGATAGAGCATCCCTAATAAAAATAACGGACTTTCAGGGCTTCTCTAGTGCTTTCCCTAGTAGGGATTTCCACAATGGGCCCAGACTTGGCCATTATCGGGATAAACTTGTAGGGATTTCCATAATAGGCCCCGATTTGGCCATTATGGGGATAAACCTGTAGGGATTTCCACAATAGGACCCGCCTTGGCCATTATAGGGATAAACCTGTAGGGATTTCCACAATAGGTCCAGCCTTGGCCAGTATAGGGATAAACAAGTAGGGATTTCCACAATATGCCCAGATCTGACTATTATAGCGATAAGCCAGTATAAATAGCTTAGGCTACATGGTTGTTGGTATTTAAATTATTCAAATCGATTATATACATCGATCGAATAATATTATCGAACGCAAATTGGGAAAAAGCATAAGGGCATTGACAAATAAAAAATCAACGATGAACACAAATATGCAGACAAACATCAGGCAGTATTTATTTATCAAATTAAAGAAACCTTTTACATAGATACAAACAATTACTCATGGTTTCACTCATACATGGAGTAATGCTAGGGCATAAGTGTGAACAGTCCCAACCGATTTTCTCCACATTTTTATAGCAACTAATTTCCGCTCAATACTAACCATAGGGAAAATTATTCCTTCTGAAGACTTCGCTGATATTTCCCATTCATAAATTTTATCTGACTGTGTAGGATAAGTAAATAAATTGGTCTTTGTTTTCCAGATCTTTCCCTCAATGGAAATAGTTTCTAGTGATTCAGTAGACCCATATACTTTTTTTTATTTCTACCACACATCCATTCCTTAGAATGGATTATTTTTTGTATTAATTTTGTCATGGCAGTTTGTCATAAAGGCTCACATGCAAATACGCAATCACATTTCTACGCGCGCACACATACATACACATGTACTCACGCCCACACCTATGCACATGAACAATTACATAAAAACAAATACAGATATACCCTGACGCATTTAACATACACGTATATCCACTGATACGGATATTTTATGGCGCTGAAATGGTTATGATAAGGCGCCGTTGAGGCATTTTCAGGGCGCTAAAATGGTTTCGATGAGGCGCCATTGAGGCAACTTATAAGGCCCCGGTCGTTGCGCCTTCAATGGCCCTTGTTGACAAAGTGTGACCGGCCGCTAACGGGCCTCATGTGGCTTCCAGATTAGGGCCCGAATAAAGTTAGGGGAATATTATTGGGGCCCGATCACAGCCCCAACCCAATTTCCGCACGGGTAGCTATAGCGCATATCAAAGATTTTTAAAATTTTTGATATTCACTCTTTTTATTTTGCCAAAAACGGTGAAAAAACACGTTTTATTTTCGAAAAATGTCCGCCATTTTGTTATTTTTGCACATATAAACAAATTTCATCAACAGCGCCGATCCACAATTTTTTAGCACATTTATTTAACTACCATTTTAGTCTGTAAATAGTGACTTAAATAAATAAAATAAATTTTTTAATTCATTTCGAAAGTGTATTTATTAAGTGTAACAACTTTTATATCAATATCGATAATATAAACCTGTCAAAAAATTCATGAAAATAGCCTTTTTTAGATTCTAAAGTGAGAATACCCCTTAAGCTTAGGTAACTTTTATTGTATACTATCAGTTGCAATCATCGTTGTGTTTAAAAAATGTCCATTTTGTTATTTTTGCACATATAAAAAAATTTCATCAACAGCGCCGATCCACAATTTTTTAGCACATTTATGTAACTACCATTTTAGTCTATAAATAGTGACTTAAATAAATAAAATAAATTTTTTAATTCATTTCGAAAGTGTATTTATTAAGTTTAACAACTTTTATATCAATATCTATAATATAAACCTGTCAAAAAAATTCATGAAAATAGCCTTTTTTAGATTCTAAAGTGAGAATACCCCTTAAGCTTAGGTAACTTTTATTATATACTATCAGTTGCAATCATTGTTGTGTTTGTGGCTTTATAGTATGCTAAATTTGGGTTTTGGTTGGCGCGGTAACAGTGGAAAACTTACAGATTATGTTACCGAGCACGAATGAAAAAGTTGAGTTGGGGGCAAGATGATTCCCTTCCAGGTATACAAGATGTAGGTAGGTCATTTGTATACAAGATAATGCCCTAGGCATGTGCGTAGCCACGGTGGGGCAGGGTGGGGCACTTGCCACCCCTCCCCCCTTCCTGGAGAGTCAAGCGAAATATATACGAAACAAATTACAAAAATTCAATATTGCCAATTAAAAGTTGGCGCGCGACGCAGATCAAATACAGTTGTGTATTTCTCACGACGCTCCCGATGCTGTGGCTTTTTCTCGAAGCAGTGGCGGCTGCTTCGCCACAACTTTGGGAAACAGCCGCTGAGCGTCGGGTCGATCGCAAGACCGACAGTGCTGGTTCCAGGCAGCGGCAGCGAAAGTAAACAATTCGATTTCGCGAAATAGCAGACTAACCGTCTTCGTCAAGAAGAAGATAGAACAAAAGAAGACAGTACTTCTCCGATTACCGAAAGTTGATTTTCATTCTTTCGTTATTTGTTTGGGTTACTAGTGATATGTTCTAAATATATTAACATAATTTGAATTGGATATCTGAAATGGATAATAGAAACTTTTTTAGCACAAAAGGTATGCACCTAATATTAGGCACATACCTTTGGTGCTAAAAAAGTCTCTAAACACAATAAAAACATGTATTTTATTGTGTTTAGATTACTTAGGATGATTTGTGCAATAAATGGTCGAAGTAACCCTATAAGTATGCTGAAATAAGCTCCCTTGGAGTATTCGGAAATAGAAAAAGAAATGCATTTAAAAAACAAAAAATCTGTATTTATTGTAGAAATTAGATACAGAAAAGGTAGATAATGTACAGCAATTGGAGGGAACCCGTTCGAGGTTGAAAAAAACCTTCTACGAAGCTTTGTTGCAACTAGCGTAGCTTACTTTAAGTTACGTGGCGATGACAAGCGTCAAGTTCGTGGAAGATAACGATCGAGGGAGAGAGAGAGAGAGAGATCGGAAGCCTCGAAAGGGCCAACTCTCTAGTGCGTCGCAGAGGGACAAGTGACGAAGTTGTCGAAATTCGTGGGCTCGGGAATTCCTCGCTGAGCGACGCAACGACCATTTCGACAAACCTAAAAAGATATGGAGAAATTTTGTTAAATCGTTTCTTTTGTTTTTGTTTTCTTCAAATAAAGGAATCCCTACGAGAGGGGGATAAAGAAAGAATATTTACCCTTCGTAAACCACACCAGGTATTGTAGTCCGCTTTGCCGAGATTCACGTAACCACGGGTCCTAGTCTGGCATCTTATATTCGAGCACGTGTTTTCCGCGGTATCCTAATTAAATAATTCCTTTGTTAGTGAAAACTATATCAGGAATTTAAAAAAAAAGGAAATAATGAGCGTTGACGTACCCTGCAAGCAGCGACGTGTCCTCCCGTTCTACAAATCTGGGCAGCAGTTACCCCCGCCGGTGGTGGTTTCGGCTGCAACGATTTATTGCATATTTATTGTTGATCGTTTTGTGGCTTATTGATTATCGGGGTATTATCGGGACGTCATATTTACCAGACGCGATATTGAGCTCGTGAAATCGACAGCAAGGCTTAGGGCAACGAGCGCGAAGCATGCGAGGAGGAAAAGTGTGGCTTTCGACATTGTGAATTTTCTTTTCGCGATACTACGAGTCACTGAAACAAAATAATTCGCTGCAAAATCACTCGAAGTTTCGTCGATACAATATCCATAGTTTCGATGACATTATTCAAACATAGGTCTTGCGTGGGTAGTTGAAAACTTTCCGAGTTGGAGAAAAAGTCAATTGCGATAGTTACCAGAGGATTCAGCGTGTGTTGTTGGAGACAACCTGGGATCGAGTACTGATACTGACGGTACCATACGCCAAGTATATATACCCGCTCGGTAACTACCTAAATCGCTAATGAATTCGTCAAATGGAATTCCGGGACACTAGCTCCGCATAAAATACAATGGAAAAATAGCATATGTCCCGATAAGAACCATCTGTTTGTTAAAAAATAGTGGTTCCATGGTTCCGTCGATATCTCTTGAGAGACAGTAGGTAATTTTTACCACTCTACGGATGTTCCCACCTGTATGAAATTACCGAAGCCTGTTCCTTCGAATCCTGTTTAATTCGCTTGTTTGGCAATTTTCAATATCGGATCTTTTTCAATCAACCGCTGTCTCACAGAATTCACAAGTAATTTTACCCAAACGGACGGGTTTACATCCGTGAGAAAAGTAGAGGAAGTAAAACCCCAGACATCCATCGTTTCATCTATTATGGATATCCGTTTATCACGAGTCTTCAAATTGTCTCCAAAGCATCCCCAAATCCCATGTATGTTTCGCCAATCGAACCGTGACGGACGATAATCGATTACTCAATTGTACGCCAATGCTCGGCTGAGTATTGACTAGCCAACATTGGTTTGCCGATACGAGGCCGATGTTTGGTGAAGTAACGCATGATCGAACCGCAAGTCGCATATTGACGATTCATTGTTACGCGGACGTTACTCTTAACAAATATACTACCAAATCAATGCACTCATTGTGGGCCGTATTTTTGTTGGTTTTATGAACCATTCTACACTGTCAGAAAAATCTATTGATATTAACTTACCGCGTCTATTTAATTTTTTGTAGTTTGAATTAACTAGATTTTTTGTGAAATCAAATTTTTTCTATTTCAGTCCATTATTAGAATTATTCATTTTCAATATATTTCTTTATTCAAATTAAATTCTATTCAATATCGTCTGATTATTGAATATTTTATGTAAGCCTAATAAATCTGTGATTCGGTTTCATTTGTTCAAAAAACAATTTCGTTGACTACACTAAATGGACCTATTTGATTTTTTTTTACATTTAAATTAAATAGCATTTTCTTAGAGTCAACCATTCTTCTATTTGATTGAACTAATGGTCTGTCTTTATTGCAACACACTAATCAAAGGGGTGTGGGGGTAGGGAAGGTGGACAGAGAGGAATTATATATATATATATATATATATATATATATATATATATATATATATATATATATATAGGGTATGTTTGAAAATTCTATAGCATGCCATTCGATAAAACCCTTTAATTATCACAATGATATTAACTAATTGATATAGTTTATGTAATACAAATAATGATACGAATCCATTTGGTCTTTTATGCCATATCTTACAATTACAAATTACGATAAAAAAAATAATTAATTTTTTTTGGCCGTGCAGGGCCAATTTTGGTTATCTATATCGGATCACAATCATCCGCCAAGGCTCGGTCGATAATCGGGCCAAGCTCGAGTGCGGATGATGGCAATCTTGACGGGGACTTATTGTTGGCTGATTCTCGAACGTACTCATACGCGATGCTCGGCCGATTCTCATAAGCCATTCTAGGGCCAATATTGATTGCGAATATCGAGCCACACTTACCATCCGAGGCTCGGTCGATGATCGGGCCAAGCTCGAGTGCCAATGTTTTCAAGCTCGCCGTCGAGCATCGGCCAATCATTGGCCACTACCGTTCACCCTACATGGGAAGCTGGGCAGATCAATGAAGAGTCTTGTCTTTTTTTTCTTGTCTCTGCTAAGGCGAACGCTTCGCTCATTGTAGCTTCCATGTATGGGGTATTTCCCTTTGGGGCCGTCCATAAATTACGTCATTTTAAAATAGGGGGGTCTAGGTATTGGATGACGGTAACGATAATTACATTATGACCATAGGAAGGATAGGATGATTTCGGGGGGGGGGGGGGGGGGGGGCAAAAATCAGCAAAAATCGATGACGTAATATATGGACGGCCCCTTTATTACATTTCCCACCATTTTCTCCACTCCACATCCCTAATCGATCCCCACCTTGCGGCCGCAGCCAACTTCCCCCTCCGTATCGCATTCACCATGACATTTTGTGCCATGGGTATAGGGAAAGTGCGGGAAACCTATACCAATACGGCCGGTCACGAGTTCGCTCACAGGCTACAGCCATACACGCACGACACGCACACGTACCCGTCCATGTGGGGGACATCCGTGTAGAACTGGAGCTCCACCACGCCCGTGTTTTTATTTTTCTCCGCGACCTCCCGATGTGCTGATTTCAGAGGCAAGCACGCTAACCACTAGACCAGCACATCGGTTATGAGGAGTCTTCTCTTTTTTTTTCTTCTTTTTTCTCCGAGTCCAAGAAGAAATCGTAGCAACATTCGCGAAATTCTCATTCTTTCTCTGATGGTCAAAGAAAATACTCGTTAGGTGAGAATATATACTTGTGAATTCTGCGAGACAAGGGTTGATTGGGGAAAATGCAATATTGAAAATGGCCAAAGCAGCTAATAAGTTAATATTAAATAGAATTCGAAGGAACAGGCTTCGGTAATTTCTTACAGGTGGGAACACCCGTGGAATGGTAAAAATGACCTAATGTCTATCAACAGAGATATCGACGGTATAATGGAATTACAATTTTTCCAGAAAAAGATGTTTCTTATCGGGACATATGGTACCTACTTATCCATTGTCTTTTGTTCGGAGCTAGCGTCCCGGGATGCCGTTAGACGAATTCATTAGCGATTTAGGTAAGTATCGAGCGGGTATGTTTGGCGTATGGTCTCGTCAGCATCAGTACTTGATCCTAGATTGTCTCCAGCAGCATGCGCTGAATTGTCCTCTGATAATTATCGCGATTGACATTTTCTTCAACTCTGAAAGTTTTCAACTATCCTTGCAAGACCTATGTTTGAATAATGTCATCGAAACTATGGATATCTTATCGGCGAATTTTCGAGTGACTTTGTAGCGAATTATTTTGTTACAGTAACTCGTAGTTTCGCGAAAAGAAGCATTTCACAATGTCGAAAGCCGAAACGTATACCCTTTCGGGCTTTTACGTATTACCCTTCCTAATTAAACTTCGCTAATCTAACCTAACTTCTGTTGCGTCCACAGCCGTCTTCGTGTACACTGTCAAGTTGACAATATAGATATGGTTGATTCAGTGCCATTCTACTAGTTTAATTAGTTGTATTTTTTATTTTCATAAGATTCGTTTATTTATATAATATATATATTATTATATTGACCCGGTAGGTTGGTCTAGTGTTTAGCGTGCTGGCCAGCGGATCGGGAGGTCGCGGGTTCGAATCCCAGTCGCGTACTTTCGTCGTGAAATGTTTTTCTTTGACATTTTTCGGCGAAAGACGACTAGTTTCGTGACTGGGAGGCCAACTTCTGACCGGCTGTATCGGTATAGGTTTTCCGCAGTTTCCCTATGCCCATGGCAGATATGTCATGGTGAATACAATACAGAGTGGGTAGTCGGCTGCGGCGGCAAGGTGGGAGGGGGGGGGGGTGTCATGAGAGGTAGGGGAGAGTGGCGGAATGGGCGATAAGGGGGTGGCTATGTGGAATGGGGGGTAAGAACGAAGTTGATGTGAATTGGGGCTTGTAAAAAGGGAAAGACCCTGTACGGCTAGAACGAACCAATAATTAAAAATACATATATTATATCTTAATCTTAATTATAAATTTGCTTATATAATATTTTTAGTTTTTATTTTAATAAAATATTTAAACCATTTATTTATACCAGCAGAACTATTACAAAAGGCTTGACCATGGCATGCCTTTTACAATAGTAAATAATGATGTCGGGGTTAATGCGTAGTCTAACATTCCACCCAAAATACATGTTTAGATATACTTTTCTCTTATCGTCGTGTTATTCATATTATGATTGCGATGTCAACAAACTATAACGAACTGTATTATCGCCTCTATTACAATGAGCATTTGTTGTAAATACCATGGAATTTTTCTCTCGGCGTACTTATAGGGTTGCTTCGACCATTTATATGTACCTAATATTAGGTACATACAAATACAATAAAAACATAAGTTTTTATTGTATTTGTAATCTATAAAATTTGTAGTTTGGTAATTTGACTGTGGAGGTTTTATTAGGAGCACGACAGTACTTGCTAAGCTTTTTAACATATGGTGTTGGTCGTACCTATGTATCTAAGTAAATTAATCTAGTAAAATCGAATAAATGAGTACCCAAAAATTTTTAAAAATATTAGAACCACATCGTCAATTCAGCAAATCCTTAACCCGAATGTTCAAATTTTACTGATTGTCCCCAAATGATTATTATTTTAGTCTTGGGATTGCCAAAGTGAACATTTTAACGGTCAACTAACAAGGAACATCCCTCAGGTGACACCCTTCGATTTTGTTGAAATTTGAAAATGTTATAGAGCACCGAAAAGTAAGCGATACGTATTTTTTTTCGACGGAAAAACGGTTTTAAGGGGTGAAACTACCCCTCGAAAAAGGCATCTCTAGGGGTAATATAGCAGTTTCACACACGAGGAGTCCACCGATTTTAATGAAACGAAAACGACAATTCTTTTAAACATGAGAATAAGAAATAAGTCGCTAATGAATTCGTCTAACGGCATCCCGGGACGCTAGCTCGGCATAAAAGACAATGGAAAAGTAGGTACCATATGTCCCGATAAGAAACATCTGTTTCTGGAAAAATTTTAATTCCATTATTCCGTCCATATCCCTCTTGAGAGACATTCGGTAATTTTTACCATTCCACGGATGTTCCCACCTGTACGAAATTACCGAACCCTGTTTCTTCGAATTCTATTTAATATTGAAGTATAAGCTTCTTTGGCCATTTTCAATGTTGGATCTTCCCCAATCAACCCCTATCTCACAGAATTCACAAGTATTCTCACCTAACGAGTATTTTCTTTGATAATCAGAGAAAGAATGACAATTTCGCGAATGTTGCAACGATTTCTTCTTGGACTCGGAGAAAAAAAGAAAAAAAAGACAAGACTCCTCATTGACCAGCCCAGCTTTGGGGACGCTTTGGAGACAATTTGAAGACTCGTGATAAACGGATGTCCATAAGAGATGAAACGATGGATGTCTGGGGTTTTACTTCGTCTACTTTTCTCACGGATGTTAACCCGCCCGTTTGGGTGAAATTACTTCTGAATTCTGAAAGGCAACGGTTGATTTAGAAAGATCCGATATTGGAAATTGCCAAACAAGCGAATTAAAGACGATTCGAAGGAACAAGCTTCGGTAATTTCGTACAGGTGGGAACATCCGTAGAGTGGTAAAAATTACCTACTGTCTCTCGAGAGATATCAACGGAACAATGGAACTATTTATTAACAAACAGATGGTTCTTATCGGGACATAGGCTACTTTTCCATTGTATTTTATGCGGAGCTAGTGTCCCGCAATGCCATTTGACGAATTCATTAGCGATTTAGGTAATTGCCGAGCGGGTATATATGCTTGGCGTATGGTACCGTCAGTATCAGTACTCGATCCCACATTGTCTTCAACAACACTCGCTGAACTATCCTCTGGTAACTATCGCAATTGACTTTTTTTCCAACTCGAAAAGTTTTCAAGTATCCACGCAAGACTTATGTTTGAATAATGTCATCGAAACTATGGATATCGTATCAACGAAACTTCGAGTGATTCTGTAGCGAATTATTTTGTTTCAGTGACTCGTAGTATCGCGAAAAGAAGATTCACAATGTCGAAAGCCACACTTTTCCTCGTCGCATTCTTCGCCTTCGTTGCCCTAAGCCTTGCTGTCGATTTCACGAGCTCAATATCGCGCCTGGTAAATATGACATCCCGATAATACCCCGATAATTAATAAGCCACAAAACGATCAACAATAAATATGAAATAAATCGTTGCAGCCGAAACCACCACCGGCGGGGGTAACTGCTGCCCAGATTTGTAGAACGGGAGGACACGTCGCTGCTTGCAGGGTGCGTCAACGCTCATTATTTTCTTTTTTTTTAAATTCCCGATAAAGTTTTCACTAATAAAGGAATTATTTAATTAGGATACCGCGGAAAACACGTGCTCGAATATAAGATGCCAGACTAGGAACCGTGGTTACGTGAATCTCGGCAAAGCGGACTACAATACCTGGTGTGGTTTACGAAGGGTACATATTCTTTCTTTATCCCCCTCTCGTAGGGATTCCTCTATTGGAAGAAAACGAAAACAAAAGAAACGATTTAACAAAATTTCTCCATATCTTTTTAGGTTTGTCGAAATGGTCGTTGCGTCGCTCAGCGAGGAATTCCCGAGCCCACGAATTTCGACAACTTCGTCACGTGTCCCTCTGCGACGCACTAGAGAGTTGGCCCTTTCGAAGCTCCCGATCTCTCTCTCTCTCACTCTCTCTCTCGTTCTCCCTCGATCGTTATCTTCCACGAACTTGACGCTTTTCATCACCACGTAACTTAAATTAAGCTACGCTAGTTGCAAGAAAGCTTCGGCGAAGGTTCTTTTCCACCTCGAACGAGTTCTCTTCAATTGCTGTACATTGTCTACCTTTTCTGTCAAATTTCTACAATAAATACAGATGTTTTATATTTTAAATGAATTTTTTTTCTCCTATTTCCAAATACTCCAGGAGAGCTTATTCGACGTTAAACTCTCCTCCAATTCCGATCACTTGCGGATAAATGGGACAAGTGATTTTGCTTTTTTTACATGATTTAAAGTAACGTATTATTTACATTATTGAAAGAAACGTAAACAAGGCCGGGTCGGAGAGGAAAAATTTGAGAAGCGATAGTAGTTGAGGCGAAATTGTTCGGCATGCTGTAATTACGCTAAAGTACGAGAGATCATTGCGGAACAATTGAACTTTTGTGAATGTCGTCAGGTTGAAAAGAAGAATTTTATTCATTTGGAAGAATTTAACTCTTGAACAAAATCGGATGATATTTGTTAATAAGAATAAAAGTACAAAAGAACCACATTATTTATGAAATACCCTCATATATAAATTGTGACGTGAATATTTTACACGTCCACCCAGAGTAAGGGGTCGGAATGTCCCTCCGGCTCGGGGCCGATACCGCGACCACGACGAGTTCCCATAGGGCCCTCTAAATACCGTAATGCTGATTTCAAGCCCTCCCCGCTTGCTTTTCTCCTTTCATTTGTTGCGGTCGCGTGGAAGAGCGAAACGTCTTGGGCTACTAGTCGAGTCGAAATAGGATTTCACCTGGAATTAATTCGGGGCTTCGATTTTCTTTTTTTATACTTGGGGGGGGGGGGTGGTTGGTAGTGTAAATCTCGATTTTCGGGAAAATCCCCCCGTTGCGTTTGCCGCCATCTTGATTTAAAGAGGGATTTTTTTTGTTTTTCGAATAACTCGCTTATTTTCAACCTTAGAGTGAAAATGACGGTATTCAAAGTTGTGGGAAATGTAATTCCCCACAAGTTTGATAATTGTAATTTTTACCCAAGGATTGATATTTTTAGAGTTAGACTGCTAAAAGGGATAAAAAACGTTTTTTTTAAACTTATCTCGTTTATTATCAAGTTTATTGTAAAAATGGTAATGAATAATCACATAGAAAATTTTATTTCCTTCAACTTTGGTTATTAGCATTTTTACCCTCGGATCAATATTTTCGGACTCATACTTAATTTAGGGGTGAACTTTTTTTTATGTTCAGTTATTTCGTTTATTATCAAGTTTATCGTAAAAATGGTAGGAAGTAATCGGGTAGGAAATTTTATTTTCTTCAACTTTGGTTAGTACCATTTTTACCCTAGGATCAATATTTTCGGACTTATACTTAATTTAGGGGTGAACTTTTTATTTATGTTCAGTTATTTCGTTTATTATCAAGTTTATCGTAAAAATGGCAATGAATAGTCAGGTAGGGAATTTGATTTCCTTCAATTTTGGTTATTAACATTTTTACCCTAGGATCAATATTTTCGGACTTATACTTAATTTAGGGGTAAACTTTTTATTTATGTTCAGTTATTTCGTTTATTATCAAGCTTATGGTAAAATAGTAATGGATAATCAGGTAAGGAATTTTATCTGCTTCAACATTGTTTATTACCATTTTACCTATACGGGATTAAAATTGGAGGTACGTATCTTATGGAAGGAAACAACATTAGTATGCATTTGACGTAAGTTTCAAGTTAAAAGAACTAATCAGGTGTTAAAATCCACAGGTTTCTACTTGCTGGAATGGCTCTTTGTAACGAGAGAACACAGCCAAAGTCGAAGAAATCTGAATTACGTACGGTTGTCCATCACTGTTTTTATAACAAATTCAATAATAAATTGAAGAAAAAAAATGAAAAAAATTGCACCCCTATTTTAATTATAACTCCTAAAATATTAATCCTAGGATAAAAATGGTACTAACGAAATTTAAAGAAAATTAAATTTCCTACCCGATGATTTATTGCCATTTTTACGATAAACTTGATAATAAACGAAATAACTAAACATAAAAAAAAATTCACCTCTAAATTAAGTATAAGTCTGAAAATATTGATCCGAGAGTAAAAATGCTAATAACCAAAGTTGAAGGAAATAAAATTGCCTACGTGATTATTTATAACCATTTTTACAATAAACTTGAAAATAAACGAGATAATTAACAAAAAAAAACGTTTGTTACCCCGATTTGCAGTGTAACTCTATAAATATCGATCCTAGGGTAAAAACCATAATCACCAAACTTGTGGGGAATTACATTTCTCACAACTTTTGATATGATCATTTTCACTCTAAGGTTGAAAATAAGCGAGTTATTCGAAAAACAAAAAATCCCTATTTAAATCAAGATAGCAGCAAACGCACCGGGGGGATTTTCCCGAAAATCGAGATTTACACTACCAACCCCTCTAAGTATAAAAAAAGAAAATCGAAGCCCCGAATGAATTCCGGGTGAACCGAATTTTAGACCTATCTCGACTGGACTATACGAGCGCGCCCGAATTCAGCAAGGCGGAAGGGGCGATAGGCTCAGTCCCGTCCTCCCAGCCTCCGCGTGTTTTCACCGTTGCGTCCGCGAATTAATTCTGGTAGCGATTGGTCCTTGCGCAGCCTACCTCATTGTCGCCGAGCTCGAGTTCAAATTGCGCGCGTTGGTCCCGCGGCGTAACACCAAAGTACGCGCTCCCGCCCTCTATAGCGGGAGCCACGTGACCCGCGTAAGAGAGAGCCGGCACGTTAGCTCGCGTGCCGGAGACGGGAGCGTCCTGCGCGGTATCGAGCCGGACGGACGTGGACGGGTAGAAACACGCGATCCAGCGAATTATTTCGGGTAAGCCAAGCGGCGCTTTCTGATTCCAACTCGGTAGCTGTCGACTGTAAAATCGATCCTCGATCTCGGTGCTATCGCGGCCGCGGCCTTTTTCGCGTTTTGTTATGAAGAATCCCCAGGGGAGGGTCGAGCTAGCGCGTCCCGCCGAGGGATTCGCACCGTGGTCGCGCGCGGGAAGTCTCATTTTTCGCGTCGGGCAAGTTCCCGCAAATTATCGTTATCGCGTACCTGCGTGAGCGTGTATCGTGAGTATGATCCCCGCCGGCGATCTTCCGAATCCGCGGTCGGACCTGAATGGGTTCAGAGGGGAAAATTTACATCTTTTATCACGAGGACTGGGAATTTCTTAGGGGAGAGTTGGCTTTCCGGCTTTTAGCGGGACGAGAGCTCGAACCCGTGCGGAATCCCGACAGCTCGACCCGATATAGCGGGGGTCCCTCCGTCCCGTAGTGGATAATCCCGGTTTCATCGCGGAGGGCGGTCATCGGTCGGGAATCACGGGAGTGAATGACGACCGGGAGAGTTTGTTCGGATAATTAATTAAAGCTCGGCCGAGTAACCGAGTAGCGGGGTCCCGGTATTGTTTTCGAATCCTTAAGGCGGCCGTTAGGGAAGCGAGAGGAGAGGCCAAGACGAGCTCGCGATAAAATGTGGGAGAGTGCCGGTCCCGATCGTGTACGCGTGTGAGTGTGCCCGTGTAAATATTTGTCGCGTCGTCCCGTTTCGGGAATATTTCGTTTGTCATGTATATTTTCCTCTAGAAACGGTGGAAATAGAGAATCGTAAGACGAATTTTATCGCTCGAATCGGACGTTACAATTTTATTTTCGTAATAGTGATTTGTGTACCGAACCCCCCTCTCTACCATTTTTGCTAGGGCTGCGGCCACGCCGGGCATTCCCGTCCTCCCTCTCTCCATCCCATCGAGCCGATTTTCGGCTGGCGCCCTATAGAAATAAATCGTCGGGAAGGACGAGGACGGGATTTTGTGGCCTCTTGAATATCCGAATACTCTTCTCCCTTTTACCCTCGAAATTTTGGTCATAATATATATAAATATATATACACATATACACCCTTGGCCAAAAGTATAAAGCACCCTGTAATTATTCTATCCGGACAAAAAATCGAACATCTCGGCGAACAAAAATTGTTAACCAATTTACCAAAGGGCGTTTTGAAGAGGATAAAACCAGCTTCATTTTGCTTTTATATTTTTGCGATTGTTTTTGCACCAGGTAAGTCATTTTGAAAATGCCGGTTTTTCACGATTTTCACGTGCTGGACTTAGAAAAACGTAATCTCACCATTTAGTGATGAGATGTCTGAAAAGGAAACCGTTAGCTTCAGTTTAGTCTTTTTAAAAAATTGTGATTTTTTTGCGGAGTAATTTCGTTTTCTTCATGAAAAAAAAACAGCAGGTTTCCGAAAAGCCGGCATCGGGCGGCGTAGCTTGAAAACTATGAGATTTGGAATATTTAGTCTAAGGAGTAAAAAGTTGCATTTTGTTATTTTAAAGTCACCAATTTTTTTCCAGAATTTCTTCGTATCGCTAGTTTCGGTTGGTAGTCGACGATTTCTCTCATTAATTTATTCCCGTTACTTTTAAACAAAGATGTTTTAATGAAAATATGAAGAGGAGAACAGATACATAATTTATTTAGACAATTGCTACCTGGGTTGTTTATCCGCGAAGTAAAGAAGTGGCGTTCGCGTGTCGTACAACGAAAGGTTGGGATGAGCCCCTTCCCCCTTGCGCTCGCGCACACGCTGCTCGAGACGCCTAATATAATATCGCTGAGCGAATACGCATCCATTTGGCAGTACCAGCGCCTTATTGACTGTGTGTGTCTCTTTGAACAAAACAATCGGGGCGCGTCAGGACTAGGGATGGGCGATGTTGTTCGATTAATTGAAAGTGTCGATGTTTTCGATGAAATAATCGATTATATTTTGTCGATTTTTTTGGCGATCGATTAATCGATTCTCGATTTTGATAAAGTAACATCGAAATACATATATGCAATGCCTTCTCCCAGGACGTGACGCGCGGATTGGTATATAACAGGCAATAACAAATCATCTTGTCTTCGCATCTTTTTCAACACAAACCTACAGGTGAATTCTGATTGTTGGACTTGGCATACTGTACGCGATACCGGATGAATAATGCGCGAGATCCAATGAGAGATGAGGTATATACCAAAAAGTCTATACTGAAGCGGAACTTTCATTGGATATCGCATATCGTCAATACAGTGACAGCGTCAACCGTCACCCGCGTAACATATTCACCACTGGAAAGAAATACAAGAGAGCTCAAAAACGCGTGAACCGTAGTAAGTGCCGAAACCCCGGTCTACATTTTGCAGAAATATCGGGTTCAGGATTCGAATTGCGGGGACGAAGTGGCGCCCTAAACTGATCGCTGGTTCTCACGTCCATTTTCGCTTTTATTTACTCAACACCTTCATTAAAATTTTTATTTTCAGTCAAAGAACAGAATTATAGAGAGAAAAAATGTTTTCAGGAAGTCGGATTTTATATACATTTCCAGAACACATCGGTCGTTTGCGTCCTCGACAAATTTTTACGGCTTGCCAGCTGAAGCTGAATTAACCGATTCTGGCGGACCCGGGGCAGTGAAATAACGCTATCCCAAACTTTTTTTGAATAAGAACATGAACGCCACCTTCACGGAATACCCCATTGATGAAATGTCGAGGATGCAAACGACCCATGGATCTCTTAAAATATTTAAAAAAAAGGGGGTATGCCGAATTTCCGATCGAAAATCGATTTCCGCTTTTCTGAAGTTTATCCGACTGTAGTTATGAAATTTATGTTTTAATAATGGCAATCTTTTCCAAATATGGCATCTATGGATGCAACTGGACATATTTCCACATATGGATAGAACTGAATAGTAAATTATTAAAACAATCGGGTTTGTACGACGACGAGATTTAACAATATAAGAACCCCGTTCATGGTTCACCAATTTTTTTTTCATACTCGATTAATCGAATCGTCGATTGTTTAGAGGAAAAAATCGATTATCCATAACGATACTTCGAAAAAATATCGATTTCTTAATAATCGATTATATTTCGAACATCGCCCATCCCTAGTCAGGACACGGGCTCTCACCAAGCCGATGTGTTAGGCCGAGTTATACATATATGCTGCGTCGAGCGGCGACGCGCTTCGTGTAAAAAAGAAGTCCCTTACACTTCGTTATAACGTAATCGGCATCGCGTTAACGATCCGAATTATTCGCGTGACCCTTTTCTAGTTAACGTTAAAAACTGCTTTGGCGTACAACGGGACAGTACATTTGAGAATTATTCTATCGTTGACAAGAAAGACCAGACGTAAATAGGTAACGAACGCGAACAGCGTATACCTTAGGGAAAAAAAAAACAAAAAAAAAGAAAGACCAGACTGCAAAGGTTGCGAGGTCGATCTCTCCGATTTCGATGAAATTTGGCATGCTGGTAGAATGGATAAAGATAGGCAAGACGTATTTTTTTATGCCTGCGGATCCCGATTATTAAGTGGTGAAATGCACCCTCGGGTATAGGGGTGTTTTTCGTCTTTTGTCGATACCGTTATCGTTCTCGTCTCCAATGTATACTACACGGAAAAAGAAACATTGTTGCAATTTGAAAGTTTTATATCTCGTACCGTTAAAACGTTATCGACGAAAAAAGAAAATCACCCCAATTTTCGAGGGTACATTTCAGCCCTTGAAAATCATGTTTCGCAGATATAAAAAAACGCCTGTCGCCTATTTCTACCCATTCTACAAGCATGCCAAATTTCATCGAAATCGGAGAGATCGACCTCGCAACCTTTCTTTGTAAGAGAGACGAGCGAAGCCAGGCAAGACGAAGGCGCAGTGAATCAGGATGCTCCAACAATGCAAGAGTTCAATGAAGATATAAACCGCAGAGAGGATGATTTAGAACGACAGAGATTTAGTAGAAAATCCGACGAAGCGAGACTCAGGTTAATTTCCCATGGAAATATTAAAATTATTCTCTATTAGCAATCTTTGAAATAAAATTAATTCAACGGGCATTCACGAAATTCCGTTATTTTGAAAATTGACGAGGTCAAGTAGTTTCAAGGAGATGATTTCATTAATTATACCGAAACTTCATATTTTTTCATCGCTGGGCGAGACATTGTGAAAAAATTTAATTTACGGTACACTCAGAAAAATGATTTACTCAGATGTCTTGGACCGCGCCACTTCTTGAACCAATATGGTAATCTTTTTACAAAGTTTTATAAAGTTAGTTCTTTATGAATATGTATTTGCCTAATGTTGTTGAAAAATATCTATCCTCTAGAGCTACAAACGTCGACTCGACCTGATTGTATGTAAGTTATACGAAAGTAGTATGACATGACATCATACATTTGCCTATATACCCATTCATTTTCAGCACTGATGAAGGAGTACTTTCGATTCATATTTGAGATTCGTCGTGATAGAGCTGCGCAATGAAATTATATCCTCGAGACGAACCTTCCAATGCGATTTGAAAGAACGGATGAATGAGGTCAAAAATACAATTATTGCAGGTGCGATCGAAGTTCCTAAAAAAATGATGTATCGGATGCGGAAACGACGTTGGGTATCGCGTTCCCGATTTCATCGGTAGATTAATTTACAGCATTCGGCGAATCGGTGCTGGATTCTGATGAAAAGCGAAATGCAATGCTAAGTTTTCATAATGTGTACAATTTTTTTATAATTCGATAGAGCAACGAGTGTTGCTCTATCGAAAAAGACTTTATAAATGTATGGCTATAATATTGAACTACAAAAGTAAAAAAAAAATGTTTCCATTCCAACGCCAATAATCAACAAGGCGACGACAAAAAAGGGATGAATTTATTTGAAGAAAAAAGTCTAAAGGCGTAATTATTTCTCAAAGGCGTACAAAAATAAGACTTTTAACATATCAAAGTTGTTAAGGCTGTGGCCTTTAACTATCTCATATTTTATAATCTCTGTAAAACTTCGGGTGCATGTGTTATGTTATGACACTGCTTGAAAAAATGTTTGTGAAACAAGAAAAGAGATCTAATAAAAATAAAAAGTATTTTTAAGTTAAAGCTATGTAAATTCATAAAATTGCTGGAAAAATACATGTTCGTAAAAATTTATGTTGTATTGATGTATATCTCCTTATTGGAGATAATGTGAGAGTGAATATTACTGGTTCATATATGACGGCGGATATTCGTACACATCCCGTGGCCCGATATCATAAACCAGCAATATTTCGACTATCATAGATTGATGTTGGGCCATCAAAGGTGACCAGTACTGGGCTTCTGTGTCTGGGCCATAATATCAACCAGCATTACTAGGCCTATGCAAAAAATCTTTGCTGGTCCCATGTAAAAAATCATTGCTGGGCACATATAAAAAACCTTTGCTGGGCCAATATATACGATTGATGATTGGCCAAGTCTCAGCAACCATTAATGGTTTACCATTAACAACCATGCATGCTGCAGATTTGGCCCGCTTACATAGCCAATACCGCGCCGTCTTTTTTTGTCTCTGGCAACCAGTCGTGGTCCGTTACTGTCCCTATTGTACAATCCTATTCGGGATGTAACAAAATAATTCGCTGCAAACCACTCGAAATGTCGTCGGTGCGGTATCCATAGTTTCGATGCCATTATTCAAACAGAGGTCTTGCGTGGATACTTGAAAACTTTCCGAGTTGAAGAAAAAGTCAATTGCGATAATTACTAGAGGATAATTCAGCGAGTATTGCTGGAGACAATCTGGGTTCGATTACTGATGCTAACGGTACCATACGCCAAACATATGTCCCGATCAGAACCACCTGTTTGTTGAAGAATCGTCATACAATCTTTCCGTCGATATCTCTCTTGAGAGACATTAGGTAATTTTTACAGTTCCACGGATTTTTCCACCTGTACGAAATTACCGAACCCTGTTCCTTCGATTGCACTTTAATTAGCTCCTTCAGCCGTTTTTAATAGCGGATCTTCCCCAATCAACCTCTGTCTCGCAGAATTCAAAAGTTTTTTTACCTAACAAGTATTTTCTCTGACAATCAGAGAAAGAATGAGAAATTGGCGAATGTTGCAATGACTTCTTTTTGGACTCGGAGAAAAAAAAGAAAAGACTCCTCATTGATAAGCGCAGCTTTGGGGACGCTTTGGAGACAGTTTTAACACTCGTGATAAACGGATATCCATAATAAATGAAACGATGGACGTGTGGGGGTTTACTTCGTCTACTTTTGTCACGGATGTAAACCCGCCCATTTTGGTAAAAATACTTGTGAATTTTGAGACAGCGGTTAATTGAGGAAGATCCGACATTGAAAATGGCCAAACAAGCGAATTAAAGAGGATTCGAAGGAACAGGCTTCGGTAATCTCGCATAGGTGGGAACATCCGTAGAGTAAGAAAAATTACCTAATGTCTCTCAAGAGACATCGACGGAACAACGGAATAACGATTTTTTAACAAACAGATGGTTCTTATCGGGACATATGCTACTTCCCCGTTGTATTTTATGCGGCGCTAGTGTCCCGTAATGCCGTTTGACGGATTCATTAGCGATTTAGGTAAATATCGAGCGGGTATATACGCTTGACGTATGATACCGTCAGTATCAGTATTCGATCCCAGATGGTCTCCAGCAACACTCGTTGAATAACTGGTAACTATCGCAATTGACTTTTTCTCCACTGGGAAAGTTTTCAAGTATCCATGCAAGACCAATGTTTGAATAATGTCATCGACGAAATTTCGAGTGATTTTGTAGTGAATTCTTTTGTTACAGTGACTCGTAGTATCGCGAATTGAAGAATTTCACAATGTCGAAAGCCACGCTTCTCCTCCTCGCATTCTTCGCCCTCGTTGCCCTAAGCCTTGCTGTCGATTTCACGAGCTCATCGTTGCAGCCGAAACCACCACGAACGGGGGTAACTGCTGCCCACATCTGTAGGACGTGAGGATACCTCGCTGCTTGCAGGGTGCGTCAACGCTCATTATTTTCTTTCTTTTTATTCTCGATATCGTTGCCATTAATAAAGGAATTATTTAATTAGGGTACCGCGGAAAACACGTGCGCGAATATAAGATGCCAGACTAGGAACCGTGGTTCCGTGAATCTCGGCAAAGCTGACTACGATACCTGGTGTGGTTTACGCAGGGTAAGTATCCTTTCTTTATCTCCCTCTCGTAGGGATTCCTTTATTTGAAGAAAATCAAAACAAAAGCAACGAGTCAACGAAATTTCTCGATATCTTTTTAGGTTTGCCGAAATGGTAGTTGCGTCGCTCAGCGAGGAATTCCCGAGCCCACCAATTTTGACAACTTCGTCACATGTCCCTCTGTGACGCCACAGTTGGCCCTTTCGAGTCTCCGTTCTCTCTCCCTCTCTCTCCCTTTATCGTTATCCTCCACGAACTTGACGCTTTTCATCGCCACGTAACTTAAATTAAGCTACGCTAATTGTAAGAGGGATTCGTCGAAGGTTCTCTCCCACCTCGAACGGGTTCTTTTCAATTGCTGTACGTTATCTAATGTTTCTGTCAAATTTCTACAAAAAATACAGATGTTTCACATTCCAGAAGCATTTTTTTTCGTATCTCCGAATACTCCACGAGAACTTATTCGACGTTGAACTCTCCTCCGACTGCGACCAATTACGGATAAATGGGACAATAATGTTGTCTTATTTCCATTATTGAAAGAAACGTTTCGAAAAAGGGCCGCGAGGAAAGGAAAAAGTTGAGAAGCGATAGGTCTTGAGGCGAAATTGTTCGGTGTACTGAGTTACTCACAAGTACAATGGACCGCGCTCGATCGCATCCTCGAGCTTGGTATGTCCTCTTTGCGTAGAACGCGGGACCGCTTGTGCTTGTACGCACATTGCGGCTTTTCGTGTTCCGAACCGAATGCCAGAGGCGTTCGCGCGATATTGGTTTCCAGTGCGCCTATTTTTGTTTCCGATGAAGCCCTTCGAGCGTCGAGTGTGTCGGTGGCCGGCGATGAGATAAGTACGCTAAGGTACGAACGTTCGTTGCGGAACAATTGAACTTTTGTGAATGTCGTCAGGTTGAAAAGAAGCGTATTATTCATTTGGAAGAATTTACCTCTTAATCAAAATCGGGTGATATTTTTAAATAAAAATAAAGGTACAAAAGAACCGCATTATTAGTGACATGCCCCCATACACACACGCACACACACACATGTATACATACCCAGGGTATCAAGAAGGTTGATGCAAAGCCTCAAGGGGGTGACGAGTCACCTCGTTAGGAACATATGAACCTAGGTTACCTTGGTTCAAAGTCTAAAGATTTCGAGTTATCATGGTAAGTATGATTTTTGGAAAATTTCGCAAAATTGGGTACTAACTTCTTCCTCTTATGTTGAAGCTATTTTTTAAAAATAGCATTACCAGAAGACAAGATTTTTATTATTGAACACGTCCCATTTAGTTAGTTGTGTGGTTACAGATGATTGTATTGGTTTTTGTCAATTAAATACACATTAAGTCAAGACGCAAATAAGTATTTAGTTTTTAATTATTGTCTGTTTGGACATTATGCACAAGTTATTACCTAAATTTGGGAAATTTCCGTAAACCATACTTACCATGTAAACTCGAAATCCTTAGATTTTGGACTAAGGTTACCTAGGTTACCCGTGCAGAAATGTGACCGGGCATTCCCCACTTCGTGTCTGGCTCTGTCCAGACTTGCCTTGTCTGATTTACCTGATCGGGCCCTCCGGTGGAACAAACCGGGAAGATCGCAAAGTCGGTTTTTTACAGCTTACCCTCTATGTTTGGAAATTACAATCTTCTGGCCGAGATACATTGCGAGCAAGTCCATCTTCACGTAATGTCTACCCGGCCAGAACATTGACATGATCTGTAAAGTGGAGCGTGTCTTTCAGAACTAAAGAAAAGCTACTTTGCTTTTCACCTCATCGAAGATATTTAATATTGATTGGGATAAAACGAATGCATCTGTTGTAATTCTGTTCACCATCAGAAGCATTCATTTCATCAATGATTATTGAAGATAACAATGCTTATCATAAACACCGGGATTACGATAACTATTGATTTGAGCATAAAGAATAGTTAAGTTATTTGATGAGGCAAAAAAGCAAAGCCGGTCATTTGTGGTTTTTGAACGCCTTGTCGCCATGTTGGGAAGCATCACTGTTCTGGCCGGGAAGCCGTTACCTGAATGTACTTCGCCGACAATCCGCCAGGTGGCTACAAGCGAAGCGCTTCGCGTAAGCAGGGTACCATCATACGAGGATAAAAATTCGTCCTGTGAGTTGTACCACGTACAACTATGCTTACGGCGTGTACTTACGCTTATGATTTTGCGATACTTGTGAAATAACCCTTTGCAATCTAGGCCTTTTTCGCTCGGATGGTGATCTGAGTACGTTTTTCCGTCTCTTTGCCTATCAGGAAATGCGAGCAAGCGTATGTATACACGCATATACTACCTTAGCAAGTAGATAACCAACAAACAATATGTTGTCGAAATACTAAATTGAACACACTTCCAATTTTACCTCTCCAAGGATTCCAAAAACGCTGAAACGTCGTTTATAATTTCCCCGTTTGTTCCTGGTTATTTCCCTATCTATTCCCTACA
The DNA here is from genome assembly GCA_963210295.1 of Ophion ellenae. Taxonomy (NCBI): domain Eukaryota; kingdom Metazoa; phylum Arthropoda; class Insecta; order Hymenoptera; family Ichneumonidae; genus Ophion; species Ophion ellenae. Next base: position 17,980,917 of record OY723391.1, on the reverse strand, counting down.
ACTTTCCTGGTCATTTACCGCTTATTCCCCGACCCGTTCCTGATCAGTTTTGCAGAAAGGGAACGGCGGATCGGGACCTAGCCTTAGACCCATTATATTGCGAACCTATTCCAGGGTGGAATGCCCGACTAGAGCCTGATATTATATAGAGTGACCTATCACCCCTTTAAGACTTTGCATCGACCTTCCTAACGCCCTGTATATATATATGGGAGCATTAATGCGGGTCTTGTGTACTTTTATTTTCCGAAATTGAGATAAACATAATTCTTTCTTAGATTATTGAATATACTCTACTTCATTTTCTACAATGCCCTTCCATCTTTCTGCTAGACTTTCAAGATGTGTGTGTGTGTGTGTGTGTGTGTGTGTGTGTGTGTGTGTGTGTGTGTGTGTGTGTGTGTGTGTGTGTGTGTGTGTGTGTGTGTGTGTGTGTGTGTGTGTGTGTGTGTGTGTGTGTGTGTGTGTGTGTGTGTGTGTGTGTGTGTGTGTGTGTGTGTGTGTGTGTGTGTGTGTGTGTGTGTGTGTGTGTGTGTGTGTGTGTGTGTGTGTGTGTGTGTGTGTGTGTGTGTGTGTGTGTGTGTGTGTGTGTGTGTGTGTGTGTGTGTGTGTGTGTGTGTGTGTGTGTGTGTGTGTGTGTGTGTGTGTGTGTGTGTGTGTGTGTGTGTGTGTGTGTGTGTGTGTGTGTGTGTGTGTGTGTGTGTGTGTGTGTGTGTGTGTGTGTGTGTGTGTGTGTGTGTGTGTGTGTGTGTGTGTGTGTGTGTGTGTGTGTGTGTGTGTGTGTGTGTGTGTGTGTGTGTGTGTGTGTGTGTGTGTGTGTGTGTGTGTGTGTGTGTGTGTGTGTGTGTGTGTGTGTGTGTGTGTGTGTGTGTGTGTGTGTGTGTGTGTGTGTGTGTGTGTGTGTGTGTGTGTGTGTGTGTGTGTGTGTGTGTGTGTGTGTGTGTGTGTGTGTGTGTGTGTGTGTGTGTGTGTGTGTGTGTGTGTGTGTGTGTGTGTGTGTGTGTGTGTGTGTGTGTGTGTGTGTGTGTGTGTGTGTGTGTGTGTGTGTGTGTGTGTGTGTGTGTGTGTGTGTGTGTGTGTGTGTGTGTGTGTGTGTGTGTGTGTGTGTGTGTGTGTGTGTGTGTGTGTGTGTGTGTGTGTGTGTGTGTGTGTGTGTGTGTGTGTGTGTGTGTGTGTGTGTGTGTGTGTGTGTGTGTGTGTGTGTGTGTGTGTGTGTGTGTGTGTGTGTGTGTGTGTGTGTGTGTGTGTGTGTGTGTGTGTGTGTGTGTGTGTGTGTGTGTGTGTGTGTGTGTGTGTGTGTGTGTGTGTGTGTGTGTGTGTGTGTGTGTGTGTGTGTGTGTGTGTGTGTGTGTGTGTGTGTGTGTGTGTGTGTGTGTGTGTGTGTGTATTAATACACAACTTAATTATGGGTTTAGGCTACTTTGAAAAAGACGAACACTCGTTCGTCTCTTGAGGCGCCTCAAATTGAAGAGGGCGATCTACCATACGGTGTAGGAATCACAGATTAAAGGTAAATTTATTATTACAGCGATAGAACTATTAGTAAAACTATAAACACATTTTTCTCGAATCTATGTTTTTCAAAACGGTGCACACCATCTCTCGACTGCTAAAGACAGAATTGACTTGGAATTTAGTACACTTATTTAGTGTGATAGTAGTAAAGGCTTAGCCGAAGCTTTTCTTTTTAATTTTTTTTTCATCAGTTTAACAATAATTATGTCGTTTTTCGTTTGTCGTGTTTCCTCGACAAATCCAAAAAGAAATTCGAATTTTTTTTTTGATGATTACAACACGATAACTAAAACGCTCGGTCCAGTCTTAGCCAATATTATCCATTTTAAGAAAAAAACTGTTTTTTTTTGTTTCAGATTAACCGGGTAGCCAAAATCAAGTACACCGTTAAGCCTCTCACGTTCAAAGGTGCTGCACGAGATTGTTCGTAACTTCTTTAATTATTGATATTTGTTTATGAAATTTGCTACACAAGTTTGTTATTGTACATACAAATAAATGTTCAAGGGATTTTTCAATCATCTTACTTATTGCTTCAAAATTCTTTTTTTTAGATAACCCTGTTATTTGGTTCGTCACAGTAGCCTAATCTCTCAAGAACATTGAATAAAATGTACACCTTTATGAATATAGTTTCAATTCATCAAATTGTTCGGGATAAAAATATCTTGAATGAAATTTTCAAGGTTAAATATTATTTCGAATGAAAAAGTTTACGGATCTAAAAATCGAGGATATAAAAACCGTTCAATTTGCGGATCATTTTCAAGAGGGTCAATATATCCGTCATAATATGGGTATCAATCAATCGTGTCAATTCACCTCAGGATATAAACACCGAAAATAATGTTTACATTAAAAAATTCTACAAAAACGATTTTGTTGTTTCTCGTATTGGACGGAATATTTACAAATAGTGAATTCGACTCCACAATCTTCACTTTAAACTCGTATTAATTGAACATGGAACATAAAACCGATTGGGCGATGTGTACAAAGATATTTCGAAAGTCCACGTGTTTGAACCATCACGAAGTACGCTGAAAAAATAGTGACTTTAGTAGCAGTTGTTGACGAAAGCATAGGGCAGTTTGGCGATGTTTTCTCAAATATTAGGATCCTAGAAGCGCAATCGTAAAAGCAGCATCAGCGCTACCGAAACACAGCCGATTATCCGCGTCCAGGGAGCGCGTGTTCATACAGCTATCTGACAGGGGTCTCGTGTCAACTTCCGGAAACGAGAGCCACCGAGTATCATATTAGACACGGAGGAGACCGAGGGGGAAAAAAAATCTATTCTCGCTCTAGTTTTTCGGACTTTTTTTCGCCACGTCGTTCTCGTTGTGGCAGCTTCTTCTTCAAGATTATCTCGCGGTGATTGAAACGCCCACAGTCATGTGGGATCCTACTCGAGATCCTTCGTTTCTCTCTCTCTCTCCTTTTCTCTCTCGCTCTTTCTCATTTTCAGCCCCATCTTTTTCTTCTTCATTTTTCCCTTATGTCTTTACTCGGTCACGTGACACGGCCCTCGAGAGTGATCTCTTTCCCCGCTGCGGGTATTAGTACTAATAGACATCCGAGGAGAGTGAGAGTAACGAAAGAGCACGCACGCGCCCCTCGATGTATAGGGTGTCTCAAAATGACCAGTCATTTAAATTTATTAATAAAACGTATTATTTATTTGAAAAGTACGATTATTTTTATTCAAATATAAGGTACAAACATGAAGGTTATGTGTGGACTATAATATCCGATATATGGCCGCCTCGTCCCTGTTTGCAGACGTTCACCCTTCTGACTAAATGTTCAAGAACATTTTGGCATAATGGCGAACTAATTTCATTAAGGTAGTCCTATCGCTCCACACTAGTCATACCACTGATCATACTTGAGACTTGTACAATTTATATTTGTATAATATGCACAAAAAAAAATCGTAAGAACTAAATTTTCCATGCGTAAACTGTTTAATTAATGTTCACGTTTAATTGGAAAAATGAAAAAATAGTTATTCCAACGAATCGCGCAAAATTTATAGGTTTGACATTTGGCAATATTGGTTCTATTTTCGTCTCTTTATACTCAACCAGGCGAGTTTAACTGCCATGCTTTTCAACGTCGCTCTGTCGAAATAATGTCAGGTGCGGGAAATATGAAGCATTGTATACGGGGCACGACTGGTAAAAAGCGTGGAAAATTTGTGTCAGCGAAATATGTCGGTTAAAAATGGAATATGTATGAAAATTCGAATGAGTGAGATGAGGTTAGGACTACAGTCAGCTGTTGCCTTGCTGTCACGTCTCTTTATCGTAGCAAGTGGTAATAAATCCAATACCGGAAGTTCAAATTAAACTTGATATTACATAAAAATTAGGTCAGTAAACGTAATTTTTTCTGAGAGCACTGGATTACTACAAGTTTGAAGTATGTAAATCTGATTTTTTTTAAGGGGGGATTGTCTTTTTTTTTCGCAAAATTTACCGCTTTTTGGGAATTTTTTTGTGAAGAAAGTATACAACGGAAAACTTGTGAAACTTGGCATATAGTTTTATTGATCTGTTTACTACATACAAAAAATTTTTTAAACAATTTCATAAAAAAATTCGCCCTTAAACGCGTTTTTCTCGAAACAGCTTTTTCACAACTGGTGTGCACGATTTCTCAAAAACTATTCAACCGATTGCCTTCAAATTTTGACAGAATGCTCAGCTGACATCCTTTTATCGTTTGATGAAGCAAAAAAGCAATACGTTCAACAGTTTTTTATTTATAACAAAAAATCGATCAATTTTTTTCGAAAAATCGATACTTCAAGTTCAAAACGTCACCAAATCGTCAATTTTTTTTTCCCTTCATCGAACGATAGCTATATGTGTCTAAAGTAAAATGCTTTTTGGGTTTTTGTTGCAGGGTGAACGTGTAGGCTGTAATCGTGCACACCATCAAAAAAGGACCATCGCGCGTCGAGGGGGGTGGGAGGCGGATTTTTTTATGAAATTGTTTAAAAAATTTTTTGTATGTAGTAAACAGATCAATAAAACTATATGCCAAGTTTCACAAGTTTTCCGTTGTATACTTTCTTCACAAAAAAATTCCCAAAAAGCGGTAAATTTTGCGAAAAAAAAGACAATCCTCCCTTAAGAATCTGACGGATTCCCACTATAATATACACTTTTGTAGCGACCGGAAATTAGGTTTTTGTATGTCGTCTCGGAATTCCTTCACAAAAATACGCAATTTTAATATTTATTTTCTCTGTAATTAGGTCGATAAACGACCCTGAAATTTTACAGACACGATTATAAATATATTTAGTGAAGCTCAAAAAAAAATTATGAAAATCCTATGGATTGAAGTCTGGCGATAGGACTACCATAATGGTGCGTCGAATTGCTTCCTTGAGCTCTGAAATAGTCTGTGGATCATTGGCATACACTTTTCTTATCGGAAAATCCCAAAGAAAGAAGCCCAATGGCGTCAAATCGCATGATCCTGGTGGCCAATTCACATCGCCGCAGCACGAGATAACACGACCATGGAACTTCGTCTGCAATCACAATGCGGTAAATAAACGATTTCTATGCATTGCAATAAAAAAAAAAGTTTTCTTCCAACGATCCAAACGTTAAACACATCATTATGAAACATAATATTATAATCAATTACGAAAACAAAATAGCCGCATTCCAACGATACCAACACCAACTCCATCTAATTTTTGTCGTTTGTTTGTTATTTCATCCCTTTTTTCAAGCTCGCCTCATTTAAAGCCGCATGTATATAAATATATATAATGGGTGTCTGAAAGTGATCCGACATTTAAATTAATTAATAAAACGTATTATTTATTTGCAAAGTACGAATATTTTTATTTCAATACAAGGTCCAAACATGGAGGTTATGCGTGTTCCACACAATGGCACACACATGTTCATGTGTCAATTGGATCTTGTAAGCATGCATATGCAGATGTTTCGTCACAATTCAATGCACAGAGCATCTTGAAATGTTCAATTGCCAAGCACGATGGCGAATCGAGGTGAAAGGACTTTCATCAACACTCGCACTTACTGCGGCTATGTTTTCAGTCGACCGACCGGTACGAGGACGGCCACTGCTTTTCGCAATCATAATTCAACCACTAACCTCAAATTTTGCGATTAAATTCACCACAGTGTTGCAAGATGGTGCGCTGTGACGACTAAAAGACGTGCGGACTTTTCGAACCGTCTGTGCAAAATGTTCGCCATTTTTTGTGAGTGAATTTTCACCATTTCTATGCGTTGCTCGATCGTGTAATTCTCCATGACTAAACCTCAATACTTCCTGATGACAGCTGTCAAAGATTAGTACTCTATGTTCGCCACAAAAAAATGGCGCGCCATTTAAAATGTCAGGTAATTTTGAGACACCCTTTATGGAGCCCCGCTATCGGAATTATACGACACCGCGGGTCCCTTGACTTTTCTACGGGGCTCTTGCTCTCTCGTCACGGCGAGAACTCGAGCCGCGTTGAACGCCACCAGACGAAAGGGTTTCGATACAGCGGTCTTAGGAAGTTCCCGAAATAACGCGTACACGTGCGCACCGCAGGTCCGAGTACACACATCGGACGAGCACACCCGGAAGGCAAGCCGAGATGGAAAAAAGAATCACCAGTGACAGTAATGCGAGTTAAACTGGTTAATTATCCTGTCGCAGGGAAATCCGAGGTATCCCTCATGTACAAACTCTTCTTTTCTTCGTTCCTCAATCTCCCTCGTAACGCACTTCGGAACGGAAACGAGCATGTCTTGAACCATCTTTTTTTTCATCTTCCTTAATTGATATTCGAAGCACGTCCTATGTTTTTTGCCGCTGCAATGATCAGGTTCGGAAAATAAATGAAAAAATGGCATCCTCGCTGGCGGGATTAAGCGGTCGAGATAATTTTCGCCCCAAAGGTGAAGCTTATTTCTATAAAATCGAAATAAATCCTCTAACAAGGAACATCACCTAATAAGGGGGGAAATCCCTATAGACTCCCGAAAATGAGTCATTTTTCATGCTTTCTCTAAAGGTTATAAAATGATGGCATCATTTTTAAATTTTTATATTATCTTATTACAACTTTCGAGTGTTACATTTTTCTTTTTTAAACGAAATAAAATGACAGCGTTATGGGGTATTTCTTTAGGCGTCTTTTGAAAAACTGCTCATGCTGTAGCGCAAAAAGTTATTGATCGATCGGGCTTAAATTTTGGGAGGTTTCTCACTGTAACCTTATTGGAACGATGTACCTGTAAAAATATTAAAAAGTATAAAATTAAAAATTGAGGGTCTGTACCAGCGTGACACTTTCAAAAAATCGATTTTTTTGCCCTCTTCGACACTTTATACTTTCAAGAATATCCTGTAATTAGCAGTTTTTATGGTGAAAATCATTTTATCTTGCTAAAATCGATAGTTAAATCTTTAAACGCGTTTTTCTCGAAATGAGATTTTTCAAATTTGCTGACATTGTAACTCAAAGAGCAATTATCCGATTGCCTTGAAATTTGAACTGAGTACTATTAAATATATTTAGTCTATAATAATGATATTTTTGATTGGATGAAAATTGACAATTTGGCATTTAAAAAAACGACCATTTTATACGCAAGAAAACAGACTTTTTTCATAACTACACCATTTTGATGTTTTTCGAAAATCCTACGTCATTATACAGGAAATACCTTCCAGTTTAACGACATTTTTTCCTTTTTCGGTTTCAGCTACTCAGTCGGCCGGAATCATGTCAGCAGTGGAGGAATTTTTTTTGCGCCTCCGAAGGCAGCGCATAAGTCGCTTGGATCTCAATATTTTTCTATAAAAAAAATATGTAATGTAGGTCAAACATAGCCAAATATGTTTTTAATTTTCCGAAACATTCAATTGAATACTTGTCTTCCAAAAAATTCCCGCAAATCACCCAAATTTTCAGCGTTCACACTGGTATAGCCCCTTAAGTAGGCCTTGTAATCAAATTTTCGTGTTTTTGACCATTTTCTCGACAATTTTTACCGCAAAAAGTGATTTATTTACCCGATAACCTTAAAAGGACTGAAAAAAAATGTAGATTGACTTATGATAAGCCAATCTAGTCTTTTTTTCTCAAATTCAGAAAACTTGAGGGGAAGACAGCTGTTCGTCTATCTATTTGACGTCGTTTGGCAAAGTTTCGACGGGATCTGAAGAGCCGTTTCAGAGATTTTTGGGAATCTATAATTGTTCTACCATACCGACCGCGATGAGGTGTCATTCCCTCTTAAGACGACCGACATGTCTTTTTAAAATGGGACCATGCATTTTTTTCACCAAAACATTTATTAGGCCACAACTAACAACTTTTGTAGGAAAAGGTTTTTGATCCCGTTCATAATTTTGAGGTTAGAATATAATTTTTTTACTATTTTAGCGCTATCCAGAATGTACCACGAGGAGGTCAAGTCTTCAACAACCCTAGTGTGAGTGTGCGTGTGAGTGTGAGTTTGTTTGGGCTTGTTTGAGTTTTTTCGTTAATCCAAACAAACCAAAACAAGAATTAGGTTGAACGAGAATGCGGCTCGTCACTTCCATTGTCAACACACCCAAGTGTAAGTGTGCGTGTGAGTTTGTTTGGGTTTGTGTGATAACGGAAGTCACCAGCCGCAGAGACCTAATCCTTGTTTGGGTTTGTTTGAGTTTGTTTAGATTATCGAACAAACCCGAACGAACCCAAACAAACTCACACCCACACACACGCACACTTACACTAGGGATGTTGGAGACTTCACCTCCTCGTGGTACATTCTGCATTGCGCTAAAATAGTAAAAAATGGTATTCTAACCTACAAATTATAAACGTTACGTGAAAAATATTCCAACGAAAGTTGTTAGTTTTGGCCTCGAATGTGTTGGTGAACAAAAATCCATGATTCCATTCAAAAAAACATGTCTACCATCTTGAGGTCCCTATTTTGAATTTTGGATCAAAACATATTTTTTTTAACGTCCCCCTTTGAACCCCAAAAGTTTTATCATACTCAATACATGATCGGATCAGTATTTTCGAGATAAATTAGGCGTAAGATTGAAATGAGACACCCGCTAGACACTTTCCACCCCGCTTGCAAAAAAATGATTCGCTTCTAGTTTTTTTTCATCTACATAACAACGAGAAACGCTATTTGATTAAGCAATAATTCTACGTTAAGCGTTAAAAAAATATTGTTTAAAAAATATAGTTAAATACCAAATGATTGTAAACTAGAAAAAAGCTAAATTTGCTGACGCAGCAGTTCGACGCCAAATAATTGAACAAAAATTCCTCAAAGTTTGGTTTTCACGGCGTATTCTTTATGCAGTTGGACTCCCACTGACTGTTCGTAAATTTCGAATTGACGTCGTGCGCAACAGGTGGAGCGATAAAAAAACAACAAATTTCGCCACCGCGATGTCATTTTTTCTCTTCAGGTTGCGTTTGATTTCATTTTGATCCGTCCATACGACTTAAGACGGAATGACACCCAACGGGAAACTTCGACGCGGCCCCGGCTTCCGACCGGTAGGGCAGAACTCGATCGAGCTTCTGCGCCCCACCGGCGGATGTCACCGCGCGCGTTCGTCGCCGAAGCGCGCGGAGACATTGCGTCTCGCTTTCCACGGGCCTCGACACGCTCCGCAACGCATGTGTGCGTGCGTGTCGGTGCGCGTCTACACCAAGGTGTGGAGAGACGTTATTGGCGCTGCCACGGGCCTCGATGCGTTCGGCAACGCATGTGTGCGTGCGTGTCGGTGCGCGTCTACACAAACATGCGAGGAGACGTTATTGACGTCTCCTACAGGCCGCGATGCGTTCGGCAACGCATGTGTGTGCGTGCGTGGACATTGTGTCCAATGCCTCGGGCCAATGGCGTGCTCGAGGCGCTTCGCGACGCATGCGTGTGTGCATGTATCAGTGTGTATTCGCTGCGTAGAGACAGCGTGCGGGAAGAAAGCAATCTTCAACCACACGCGCTCAACGCAGCGAGTAGATACTATGCTGCGCGGTTGTGTATGTGTATACACACCAAACAGTCGGCGTCGAGTACGAACTTGTCTTTTATTTTGTCGACGCCGACTTCGCGCAAAATTCGATATTCCAGAGAATTCGAATTTTGCAGCAAGGGTCCTTACAGGTGGCTCGCACTTTTGCCGAGATAATTATTAGCAATTAACTATATATAAATAAACGAATAAATAAATAACAACTTAGAAATTATTCTCGATCTGCTTGTGATCGGTAGATGCGAGGAGTGTCGCTTCTCTCAGCAATTCGAACTGCTGGTATCATCGCAATACGCGACGATAAATACAATGCAATAATAATTGCGTTAACAACTATTAACGCATTTCTTCACGACCATCATTGTGATCGATGGGTGAGGTAAATTGACACCTCGCAGCAAATATCATTGCTGGTAATGCGTTTAAACATTGAATGGTTAAACATTCGAGAATGTTTATGCATAAACAATAACAATTTTAACAACAATCAACATTTCGGTAGGAAAAAACGAGAAAAACAAGTCGAATATAATGCAATAATAATTATTGCATTATATTCATCGTTCTTTCTCGTTTTGCGTTTTCCCGACGCCGACTTCGCGTGAAATTCGATATTCTGCTAAATTCGAATTTTGCGGCAAGGGACCTTGCTGGCGGCTCATGTTCTTTAGCGAGTCAATTATTAATAATTAACTCAAAATAATAGACTATTAGCAATAAATTGTTACCACAAATTATTCGCTTACAGCTTAGATAAATAAGGACTTATTAATTATGTCTCGATCAGTGATCGGTAGATGCGAACAGGTTTGCACCGCTCAGCGAGGTGTCGCCGGTGACCCGCTGCACAGAGCAGCGATGATATCTTATGATTCGAATGATTGATTGATTTTCTTCTAGAGTGGAGTTTATCATCGAATATTTCAGCAAATGTATGGCTATGAAAGCTACTAGCGAGTCACTGGGTGCAGAGGGCAGCGGCCATTTTATCAATCAATCCTTCGAACAACTGGACAATTTTTTCTCGACCACGCAAGTGATCGGTAGATGCGAACAGGTTCGCACCGCTCAGCGAGGTTTCGCCGGTGACCCGCTGCACAGAGCAGCGGCAATATCCTAGGATTCGAATAATTGATTGCATTTTCTCCTTGAGTAAATGGATGGCCCTTGAAAGTTACTTGCGAGTCACTGGATGCAGAGGGCAGCGGCTATTTTGTCAATCAATCCTTCAAATAATTGGACAAGTTTTTATCAACCATACTAGCTGCCATGATTGCTGGTTATGTGTTTAAACGTCATGTGTTTAAAACTCACGTTAATTTATGCGTAACAATAATCATTTTAATAACGAACATTTGTTCTCTCGACCATCACTCATACCGTGCGCCGAATATATCTATATCTGTTACGTCTTAGTTCTGACTATACCTATATACTATGTTTTCAATATTAAATTTCAGTATCTGGAAAATTATCGCGAGACACGAAAAATCCTTTTATAGGTTATAAAAAAATATTAAGAAAGGAAGGTCTGTGCAAACTTTTAGCACGATCGGAAAATGGGAGGTTGGAAAATCTTTCCGTGCATGTTTGAAAAATATTGTCGACCGTTCAGTTCGTCGCCACCAGCGCCAACCGGCCCCCTCTCCAATACCATCGTCTACGTGCTGTGTACACTGGGCGGTCAGTACGAATATAAACAACGATGGCACGAGGTGAGTCTGTTCGAATTCTGAAACGTAAAATAGCATCGAAAGTTTTTTTATTGTGACGGGAGAAAGTAATTTTACGATATAAAATGCATTTAGGCAATTATTAACAATCTCTAGGTATAACATTAGTCATAATCTGTATTTCTTTTTCAGGACAAAAAAGACCAGGTGGACAAGGCGGAAGAGGGCGGCCGCGTAAAAAGCCGGTAAGATCATTTTTGTTCGTTTGTCTGTGCAATAGAAACGAGTGTCGGTCCGTGAAAAAAATCGTTTTTTTTTTCTACTATTAACATAGTAAAAAGAATAGATCGACAGTCGGTCCTTGAAAACATAACCTAACCTGTCAAAAATTATATGTTAATTTAAAAAATATATTTAGTTTCGTATGTGTTTTTACTGTAATAATGATTCATTTCAAAACGTTGTTTCTTTTCAGACAATAGTGCAGATCGGCGAGGACGGACGAGACGATTGGCCTCCGCTCCCAGAGCCGAAGGTAAATTTTATTTTTATTTTGTATTTTAGACAAGAATACTTGTCGATGGAAGCAGACCGCGAAGGTTGCAAAGTCTTTTTGAAAAAAAAAACTTTACATTCTTCAAAAGACTCTGTAAAAAAAGGATCCGGTCTTCGTCGGGGCTTCGCTGTCAGTGTTCGACCAATTTTCCGTGAACACTGACGGCAAAGGGTTCATGGAGTCTTTTCATGCAAAGTCTTTCCTCCTCTATCATTGTCCCGGTACAAGTTATAAAATTCAAATGAAAAAAAAACGAAAGATTTTGTGAAAAAAGCCTCCGGTCTGCGTCGAGGCTTCGCCGTTAGTGTTCATAGAGAATTATTCTTCCAAACACCAACAGCGAAGACCCAACAAAGACCGGAGGCTTTGTTAACAAAGTCTTTCGAAGGATGGAAAGTTGTTTTTCAAAAACTTTGCATTCTTCACCCCGACGAAACTTTCCATCCTTCGAAAGACTTTGTTAACAAAGCCTGTCGGTGTTTGGAAGAATAATTCTCTAAAAACATTAACGGCGAAGCCTCGACGAAGACTGGATGCTTTTTTCACAAAATCTTTCTTTTTTTCTTTAATTTGAATTTTGCAACTCGGACCGGGTCCATGACTGAGGAGAAAATACTTTGCAGCCGTCGCCGCAACGAAGACCAGAGACTTTTTCCAAAAAAGGTCTTTCGAGGAATGGAAAGTTGTTTTTCAAAAACTTTCCATCCTTCGGAAGACTTTTTTTCAAAAACTTTCAATCCTTCGAAAGACTTTGTTAAAAAAGCCTCCACTCTTCGTCGAGGCTCCGCTGTCAGTGTGCCAAAGTCTTTTTTTTTTCAATTTGAATTTTATACCTCGTGCTGGGTCAACGATCGAGGAGGAAAGACTTTGCCACCTTCGCCCTGACGAAGACCAGAGGCTTTTTTAACAAAGTCTTTCGAAGGATTGAAAGTTTTTGAAAAAAAGTCTTGCGTAGGATGGAAAGTTTTTGAAAAAAAAGCTTTCCATGCTTCGAAAGAATTTGCTAACAAAGCCTCCGGTCTTCGTCGGGGCGAGGGTTGCAAAGTTTTTGAAAAACAACTTTCCATCCTCCGAAAGACTTTGTTAACACAGTCTCCGGTCTTCGTCGGGGCTTAGCTGTCTGTGTTTGGAAGAATAATTCTCTATGAACACTAACGGCGAAGCTTCGACGAAAAGTAGAGGCTTTTCTTACAAAATCTTTCTTTTTTTTTCAATTTGAATGTTGTAACTCGTACCGGGTTAAACGGAATGACACCTCATCGCGGTCGGTATGGTAGAACAATTATAAATACCCAAAAATCTCTGAAACGGCTCTTCAGATCCCGTCGAAACTTTGCCAAACGACGTCAAATAGATAGACGAATAGCTGTCTGCCCCTCAAATTTTCTGAATATGGGAAAAAAATGTAGATCGTCTTATGATAAGCCAATCTACGTTTTTTTTCTCAAATTCAGAAAATTTGAGGGGCAGACAGCTGTTCGTCTATCTATTTGACGTCGTTTGGCAAAGTTTCGACGAGATCTGAAGAGCCGTTTCAGAGATTTTTGGGTTTCTATAATTGACGGCTGCAAAGTATTTCCTCCTCAGTCATGGACCCGGTCCGAGTTACAAAATTCAAATAAAAAAAAAGAAAGATTTTGTGAAAAAAGCCTCCGGTCTGTGCCGAGGCTTCGCCGTTAGTGTTCATAGAGAATTATTCTTCCAAACACCAACAGCGAAGACCCAACGAAGACCGGAGGCTTTGTTAACAAAGTCTTTTGAAGGATGGAAAGTTTTTGAAAAAAAAGCTTTCCATGCTTCGAAAAAATTTGCTAACAAAGCCTCCGGTCTTCGTCGGGGCGAGGGTTGCAAAGTTTTTGAAAAACAACTTTCCGTCCTCCGAAAGACTTTGTTAACACAGTCTCCGGTCTTCGTCGGGGCTTCTCTGTCTGTGTTTGGAAGAATAATTCTCTATGAACACTAACGGCGAAGCTTCGACGAAGAGTAGAGGCTTTTTTTTACAGAATCTTTCTTTTTTTTTTCAATTTGAATTTTGTAACTCGTACCGGGTTAAGATGGAATGACACCTCATCGCGGTCGGTATGGTAGAACAATTAGAAATACCCAAAAATCTCTGAAACGGCTCTTCAGATCCCGTCGAAACTTTGCCAAACGACGTCAAATAGATAGACGAACAGCTGTCTGCCCCTCAAATTTTCTGAATATAGGAAAAAAAATGTAGATTGTCTTATGATAAGCCAATCTACGTTTTTTTTTCTCAAATTCAGAAAATTTGAGGGGCAGACAGCTGTTCGTCTATCTATTTGACGTCGTTTGGCAAAGTTTCAACGAGATCTGAAGAGTCGTTTCAAAGATTTTTGGGTATCTATAATTGACGGCTGCAAAGTATTTCCTCCTCAGTCATGGACCCGGTCCGAGTTACAAAATTCAAATAAAAAAAAAAGAAAGATTTTGTGAAAAAAGCCTCCGGTCTGCGTCGAGGCTTCGCCGTTAGTGTTCATAGAGAATTATTCTTCCAAACACCGACAGCGAAGACCCAACGAAGACCGGAGGCTTTGTTAACAAAGTCTTTCGAAGGATGGAAAGTTGTTTTTCAAAAACTTTGCATTCTTCACCGCGACAAAACTTTCCATTCTTCGAAAGACTTTGTTAACAAAGCCTGTCGGTGTTTGGAAGAATAATTCTCTAAAAGCATTAACGGCGAAGCCTCGACGAAGACTGGATGCTTTTTTCACAAAATCTTTATTTTTTTTTAAATTTGAATTTTGTAACTCGGACCGGGTCCATGACTGAGGAGGAAATACTTTGCAGCCGTCGCCGCAATGAAGACCGGAGACTTTTTCCAAAAAAGGTCTTTCCATCCTTTGGAAGACTTTTTTTTTAAGTTTCAATCCTTCGAACGACTTTGTTAAAAAAGCCTCCACTCTTCGTCGAGGCTTCACCGTCAGTGTGCCAGTCTTTCTTTTTTTTTCCAATTTGAATTTTATACCTCGTGCCGGGTCAACGATCGAGGAGGAAAGACTTTGCCACTTTCGCCCTGACGAAGACCGGAGGCTTTTTTTAACAAAGTCTTTGGAAGGATTGAATGTTTTTGAAAAAAAGTCTTGCATAGGATGGAAAGTTTATGAAAAAAAAAACTTTCCATGCTTCGAAAGACTTTGTTAACAAAGCCTCCGGTCTTCGTCGGGGCGAGAGTTGCAAAGTTTTTGAAAAACAACTTTCCATCCTTCGAAAGACTTTCTTAACAAAGCGTCCGGTCTTCGTCGGGGCTTCGCTGTCTGTGTTTGGAAGAATAATTCTCTATGAACATTAACGGCGAAGCCTCGACAAAGACTAGAGGCTTTTTTTACAAGATCTTTCTTTTTTTTCAATTTTAATTTTATAACTCGTACCGGGTTAAGACGGAATGACACCTCATCGCGGTCGGTATGGTGAAACAATTATAAATACCCAAAAATCTCTGAAACGGCTCTTCAGATCCCGTCGAAACTTTGCCAAACGACGTCAAATAGATAGACGAACAGCTGTCTCCCCCTCAAATTTTCTGAATATGGGAAAAAAATGTTGATTGTCTTATGAGAAGCCAATCTACGTTTTTTTTTCTCAAATTAAGAAAATTGGAGGGGCAGACAGCTGTTCGTCTATATATTTGACGTCGTTTGGCAAAGTTTCGACGGGATCTGAAGAGCCGTTTCAGAGATTTTTGGGTATCTATAATTGTTCCATCATACCGACCGCGATGAGGTGTCATTCCGTCTTAATGACTGAGGAGGAAACACTTTGCAACCTTCGCCCCGACGAAAACCGGAGGCTTTTTAGAAAAAAGTCTTTCGAAGGATGGAAAGTTTTTTTTTCAAAAACGTTCCATCCTTCGAAATACTTTTTTTTTTAACTTTCAATCCTTCGAAAGACTTTGTTAACAAAAGCCTCCGGTCTTCTTCGGGGCGAAGGTTGCAAAGTCTTTCCTCCTCGATCATTGACCCTGTACGAGTTATAATATTCAAATTGAAGAAAAAACTGCCGGTCAGTAAAATTCAAATTCGACGTAGCAATTCCTTTCAAGGTATTTGAGTACAACGGTTCCAAGTTTTAAACATATCATGATAGTATTTTCAGTTTACTAACCTTTTTCGCGCCAGCGTTTCTCAGTGAAAATCAACACTTGGAAGTGAACAAATACCTCGGCATGTTTCCTTATTTTTATAATCCATTTCACGAGGACGATTTGAATGAGGGCTCCTTGACTGATGCTGAGTCGCTCCTGTTCTCTTTACCTTAGATCTCTTCTACCATTCGCATATCACCTCTGAGAAGTATCGCTATCGAGGTATCGCGAGGACGCATTCCTTTTTCATTAGTCCAATTTTATTATTCCAATCACCGACGATATTGCACTGAAAAAAATTGTAACTCATATAAATGTTTATAGCAGCAAAGTTTTTATATTTTCTCCGTATCGATTTCTAATCAATTTTATCTAAAAAAATGTTATGATTTCATTCCTTCGTCGATAATTGATGCAATACTGTTATATATAATCAAATTGATTAAAAAAAACAAAAAAAACATCCGCAATTCAACAAAAATGAGATTGAACGTAGCGATTCCTTTCACTACTGGTATCCACGGTTTCCAATTTTTTTAAACACGGAGATATTCTTTTGCGTTTACTCACCATTTTGCGCCAGCGTTTCTCAGTTCAAAATAACACTTGGAAGTGAACAAATACCTCTGCATGTTTGCGTATTTCAATTATTCATTTGACGAGGGCGATTAGAATGAGAGCTCCTTGACTATTGCTGATTAGCTCCGGTTCTCTTTACTTCCGATTTTTCCTCCATTGGCATATCGCCTCTAAGAAGTGTCGCCTTTGCGGTATCGGGCGGGCTCATTCAATCGCCCGATTGATGGCAGCGATCAGAAAGTGGTTGATGGTTACTGTCTGGTCGGTTTCAGAATGCTCTTTTCCTTAGTTTCCCGTACTCCTTGATTTCCGGCTCCGAGCTCAAAATTTGTCCAAGCTCATCGACGATCCTGTATTCAAAAAAAATCATTTTCGTCAGAAACAGTTTTCACAGTGTACGTGGTAATATAAAAAGTAATACGCTTTCATATCAGCTTCGGTACACTCCGATTTAAAATAACAACGCTCATTTTGACGGGAAGGGGATTGGGTTCAGCATAATACAATAATAAGAAATAAATGCATAGCTGTAACAGTTCATTACTATTTAAGAATATGCTGTCACATTGTGTACTCACCCTCAAGTTAACATTACACTTACCTACAAATTGTTACAGCAACAACAGCAGCCGCAGCCGCTGCAGCAGCAGCTACAACAGCAGCCGCAGCAACAGCAGCAGCCGCAGCCGCAGCAACAGCCGCAACAACAGCCACAGCAACAGCCGCAGCAACAGCCGCAGCAACAGCCGCAGCAACAGCGGCAGCCGCGGCAAAAGCGGCAGCCACTGCAACAGCCGCAGCAACAGCAGCAGCCGCAGCCGCAGCAACAGCAGCAGCCGCAGCAGCGGCAAAAGCGGCAGCCGTTGCAACAGCCGCAGCAACAGCAGCAGCCGCAGCCGCAGCAACAGCCGCAGCAGCAGCTACAACAGCCGTTGCAACAGCCGCAGCCGCAGCAACAGCAGCAGCCGCAGCAACAGCAGCAGCCGCAGCAGCGGCAAAAGCGGCAGCCGTTGCAACAGCCGCAGCAACAGCAGCAGCCGCAGCCGCAGCAACAGCCGCAACAACAGCCGCAGCAGCAGCTACAACAGCCGTTGCAACAGCCGCAGCCGCAGCAACAGCAGCATCGGCAAAAGCGGCAGCCGTTGCAACAGCCGCAGCAACAGCAGCAGCCGCAGCCGCAACAACAGCCGCAACAACAGCCGCAGCAGCAGCTACAACAGCCGTTGCAACAGCCGCAGCCGCAGCAACAGCAGCAGCCGCAGCAGCTACAACAGCAGCAGCCATTGCAACAGCCGCAGCAGCAGCTACAACAGCCGTTGCAACAGCCGCAGCAACAGCAGCAGCCGCAGCAGCTACAACAGCCGCAGCCTTTGCAACAGCCGCAGCCGTTGCAACAGCCGCAGCCGTTGCAACAGCCGCAGCCGTTGCAACAGCCGCAGCAACAGCTACAACAGCCGCAGCCGTTGCAACAGTCGCAGCAACAGCCGCAGCCGTTGCAACAGCCGCAGCCGCAGCAACAGCAGCAGCCGCAGCAGCAGCTACAACAGCCGCAGCAGCAGCTACAACAGCCGCAGCAGCAGCTACAACAGCCGTTGCAACAGCCGCAGCCGCAGCAACAGCAGCAGCCGCAGCAGCAGCTACAACAGCCGCAGCCGTTGCAACAGCCGCAGCAGCAGCTACAACAGCCGCAGCAGCAGCTACAACAGCCGTTGCAACAGCCGCAGCCGCAGCAACAGCAGCAGCCGCAGCAGCAGCTACAACAGCCGCAGCCGTTGCAACAGCCGCAGCAGCAGCTACAACAGCCGCAGCAGCAGCTACAACAGCCTCAGCCGTTGCAACAGCCGCAGCAGCAGCTACAACAGCCGCAGCCGCTGCAACAGCCGCAGCCGCAGCAACAGCCGCAGCCGCAGCAACAGCCGCAGCCGTTGCAACAGCCGCAGCCGCAGCAACAGCAGCAGTCGCAGCAGCAGCTACAACAGCCGCCGCCGTTGCAACAGCCGCAGCAGCAGCTACAACAGCCGCAGCCGTCGCAACAGCCGCAGCCGCTGCAACAGCCGCAGCCGCAGCAGCAGCTACTACAGCCGCAGCAACAGCGGCAGTCGTTGCAACAGCCGCAACTGCAGTCGTTGCAACAGCCGCAACTGCAGCCGCTGCAACAGCAGCAACATCAGCAACAGCCGCAACCGCAGCCGCCGCAAGACCAGCAGCCGGAGCAACAGCCGCAGCAGCAGCCGCAGCAGCAGCCGCATGACCAGCAGCCGCATGACCAGCAGCCGCATGACCAGCAGCCGGAGCAACAGCAGCCGCAAGAGCAGCCGCAGCAACAGCCGCAGCCGCGGCGACAGCGGCAGCCGCGGCGACAGCGCCAGCCGCGGCAACAGCGGCAGCCGCAGCAACATCAGCAGCCGCAGCAACAACAGCAGCCGCAGCCGCTGCAACAGCAGCAACAGCAGCCGCAGCAGGACTTTGAAAGCGGCTTGCAAATGGAACCTTACCAACGAGAAATATTTCATTTGCAAGCCGCTTTTTATAATGAAAGCGTCCGGCTGTCGACAATGCGGGCAGAGTTAGAGGAGGAGAAAGCGCGCCGCCGGTCGAAGGAGCGGGAAATCTTGCGGCGAAATCTTTTAGGCGCTCAACACCGCATTGCGGAGCGGCTGCGCCACGTGACGGGTGACGCCAGGCCCAACCGACGCAGACGTCGCTAAACAGTACATATTATGCCGTTTTTGTTCAATAAAATATATTTTTTCAAACGTTTGTATTGGTTTTTTCCTCGCGTTACTATCCACTTTTTTTAACCTTTCATTATCCTCCCACATTTCCAGTCTTACCCGAACCCAACCCCCGTTGCGGCCATAGCCGACTTACGCTACACTATGCCGCATCTGCCGAGGACACGCAGACACTGTGGAAAATCCACGCCGGTATAGGAGGCCCTGTATTTTTCTGATTCTTTCGTGAGCAGACTTGTTCTCAAAGTATGCACACCAAAGTCTCAGAACAAACGGCCTGCCCACTTTTTAATGACCAGGCTTTTTAAATGAATAATCCCGATTTTTCAAAAACCGGGATGACGAAATGACACCCGACGCGACCCCGACTCGAGTCGGTAGGGAGAGTTCGCAGGAGCTACTACTCCCTACCGCTAGATGTCACAGCGCGCGTTCGTCTCGAACGCGTGTTCGTTCCGAACGCATGCTGCGACGGAATCGCGGGCTACCTTGCGTCGAGGCTTGATGTCGTTATGCCTCGACGCGACGTGTGTGTTTGTGTGCTCGTGTGCCTGTGACATTATGACGCTGGAGCTGGCAGACAGACCTAGCAGACGCGCGCCGCCCGAACCCAGTACATTTTTATCGTGGCTGTACGCGCTCGGGTCGCAGCGTAGTGAGGCAGCATAGGGCCTACCCCCACCACTTAGTCGCTCGTGAATGAGCCGCATATATGCGCCTGGCGGAAATAATGTTTTTTTTTTGCTTAACAACAACCGTCACCGGGATGAATCATGAGTCGGCCGTTTCGTCTATTCATATAGATTGAGCATGTAAATCGTCAAATCGCAACTGTCATGCGTGTTGACGGCAGACGACTTTAAACAAAAATTTTGTTCGAGTACGGAGACCCGAATGGCGGATAACTTTTTTTATTCTTAATTAACAAAAGCCGTCACCGGGATGAAACATAAAGGGATCGATTCGGCGAAGTATATAGAATAAGCACGTAAATAGAAAAAGTAGCTGCTGTCATGCAGGTTGGCAGAAGACGGCCTTTTTTGAGACTTTTCGTGCGAGTAAGGAGGCGCGATTCGCGAATAACAATTTTTTAATTAACTTAACAAAGTCGGCCGCGGGATAAATCATCGGTCAATCGATTCGTCTCATTATAAACAATAAGCAGCTGAATTTGTAAAGTAGCTGCTGTCATGCAGGTTGGCAGCAGACGGTCTTTTTTGAGATTTTTCGTGCGAGTGAGGAGGCGCGATTCGCGAATAACAATTTTTTAATTAACTTAACAAAGTCAGCCACGGGATAAATCATAGGTCAATCGATTCGTCTCATTATAAACAATAAGCAGCTGCATTTAAAAAGTAGCTGCTGTCATGCAGGTTAGCAGCAGACGACCTTTTGTGAATTTAATCGTGCGGCCAGCACGACTCTTTTCGCGAAAAACAATTTATTTTTGTTAATGAACAAATGCCGTCACCGAGATGAAACATAGAGGGATCGATTCGATCGATTGACCTATGATTTATCCCGTGGCCGACTTTGTTACGTTAATTAAAAAATTGTTATTCGCGAATCGCGCCTCCTTACTCGAACGAAAAATCTCAAAAAAGGCCGTCTGCTGCTAACACGCATGACAGTAGCGACTTTTTATATTTATGTGCTTCTTCTATATACTTCGCCGAATCGATCCCCCTATGTTTCATCCCGGTGACGACATTTGTTCATTAACAAAAATAAATTGTTTTTCGCGAAGAGTCATGCTGGCCGCACGATTAAATTCACAAAAGGTAGTCTGCTGCCAACCTCCATGACAGCAGCTACTTTTTAAATGCAGCTGCTTATTTTTTATAATAAGACGAATCGATTGGCCTATGATTTATCCCGTGGCCGACTTTGTTGAGTTAATTAAAAAATTGTTATTCGCGAATCGCGCCTCCTTACTCGCACGAAAAATCTCAAAAAGGCCGTCTGCTGCCAACCTGCATGACAGCAGCTACTTTTTAAATGCAGCTGCTTATTTTTTTATGATTAGACGAATCGATTGGCCTATGATTTATCCCGTGGCCAACTTTGTTAAGTTAATTAAAAAATTGTTATTCGCGCATCGCGCCTCCTTACTCGCACGAAAAATCTCAAAAAAGACCGTCTGCTGCCAACCTGCATGACAGCAGCTACTTTTCAAATTCAGCTGCTTATTTTTTATACTTCGCCGAATCGATCCCCCTATGTTTCATCACGGTGACGGCTTTTGTTAATCAAGAATAAAAAAAGTTATCCGCCATTAGGGTCTCCGTACTCGAACAAAATTTTTGTTTAAAGTCGTCTGCCGTCAACACGCATGACAATTGCGACTTGACGATTTACATGCTGAATCTATATGAATAGACGAAACGATCGACTCATGATTCATCCCGGTGACGGTTGTTGTTAAGCAAAAAAAAAACATTATTTCCGCCAGGCGCATATATGCGGCTCATTCACGAGCGGCTAAGTGGTGGGGGTAGGCCCTATGCTGCCTCGCTACGCTGCGACCTGAGCGCGTACAGCCACGATAAAAATGTACTGGGTTCGGGCGGCGCGCGTCTGCTAGGTCTGTCTGCCACCTTCAGCGTCATGTGGCATTCGCTACGTCGGACGCACGCGGTTGAAGATTGTTTTCTTCCCGCATGATGTCCCTTCGCAACCTGTGTGAACTTGGCAACTGACTTTACGGAAAGAAATTTTTTTTTTTTGCATTCGTTTGTACTCGGTTTGTACCCGTTTTTACCGCCTTTAATTTCGTTTGTACCTTAAGGGGGAAAAAAGTACGAGGGTATGGAAAAATGGACCGCAACCCATTTAGAGCTAAACAATTTTAATAAACGCGAATGAAAAGAGAATTGTTTGTACCCGTTTGTACCGTCGACATTTTTTTTTTTTGAATTTTTTTTTTCCGTTTGTACCGACAAGTATATCGTTTGTACCACCGAGAAAACGTTTGTACCCGTCTATACTATCGAGCAATCGTTTTTACCCGTCTGTAATGTCAAGTAGTCGTTTGTACTCCCTCGTACTGACGAGTATATCGTTTATACCACCGATGAATCGTTTGTACCCGTCTGTGCTATCGAGCGATCGTTTGTACCCGTTCGTACTGACGAGTTTATCGTTTGTACCACCGAGAAAACGTTTGTACCCGTCTGTACTGTCGAGCAATCGTTTGTACCTGTTCGTATCGACAAGTATATCGTTCGTACCACCGAGAAATCGTTTGTACCCGTCTGTACTATCGAGCAATCGTTTGTACCCGTTCGTATCGGCGAGTATATCGTTTGTACCACTGAGAAAACGTTTGTACCCGTCTGTACTATCGAGCAATCGTTTGTACCCGTTCGTACTGACGAGTGAATCGTTTGTACCACCAAGAAAACGTTTGTACCCGTCTGTACTATCGAGCAATCGTTTGTACCCGTTCGTATCGACGAGTATATCGTTTGTACCACCGAGAAAACGTTTGTACCCGTCTGTACTATCGAGCAATCGTTTGTACCCATTCGTACTGACGAGTATATCGTTTGTACCACCGAGAAAACGGTTGTACCCGTCTGTACTATCGAGCAATCGTTTGTACCCGTTCGTATCGACAAGTATATCGTTTTTACTGCCGAGAAATCGTTTGTACCCGTCTGTACTATCGAGCAATCGTTTGTACCCGTTCGTATCGACGAGTATTTCGTTCGTACCACCGAGAAAACGTTTGTACCGGTCTGTACTATCGAGCAATCGTTTGTACCCATTCGTATCGACGAGTAAATCGTTTGTACCAACGAGAAAACGTTTATACTCGACTGTACTATCGAGCAATCGTTTGTACCCGTTCGTATCGTCAAGTATATCGTTTGTACCACCGAGAAAACGTTTGTACCCGTCGGTACTATCGAGCAATCGTTTGTACCCGTTCGTACTGTCGAGTATATCGTTTGTACCAACGAGAAAACGTTTGTACCCGTCTGTACTATCGAGCGATCGTTTGTACCCATTCGTACTGACGAGTATATCGTTTGTACCAACGAGAAAACGTTTGTACCCGTCTGTACTATCGAGCAATCGTTTGTACGCATTCGTACTGACGAGTATATCGTTTGTACCAACGAGAAAACGTTTGTGCCCGTCTGAACTATCGAGCAATCGTTTGTACCCGTTCGTATCGACAAGTATTTTGTGTGTACCGCCGAGCGTAAGTTTCGTAGAGTATGTAAGTAAGTAAGCGGAGATGGGTTCAAACGATTAATCGGCAGTACAAATGATATGCTCGTCGATACGAACGGGTAAAAACGATTGCTCTATAGTCTAGACGGGTTCAAACGTTTTCCCAGTGGTTCCCACAAACGATATAATCGTCAGTACGATAGGGTACAAAAGATTAATCGCCGGTACGAACTGGTACAAACGATTTCTCGGTGGTACAAACGACATACTCGTCGATACCAACGGGTACAAACGATTGCTAGATAGTGCAGACGGGTACAAACGTTTTCCCGGTAGTACAAACGACATACTCGTCGATACGAACGGGTACAAACGATTGCTCGATAGTACAGACGGGTACAAACGATTTCTCGTCGATACAAACGATATACGTGTCGATACGAACGGGTACAAACGACTGCTCGATAGTACAGTCGAGTATAAACGTTTTCTCGTTGGTACAAACGATTTACTCGTCGATACGAATGGGTACAAACGATTCCTCGATAGTACAGACGGGTACAAACAATTTCTCGGTGGTACAAATGATATACTCGTCGATACGAACTGGTACAAACGATTGCGCCATAGTACAGACGGGTACAAACTTTTTCTCGGTGGTACAAACGATATACTCGTCTCTACGAAGGGGTACAAACGATTGCTCGATAGAACAGACGGTTACAAACGTCTTCTCGGTGGTACAAACGATATACTCGTCGATACGAACTGGTACAAACAATTGCTCGATAGTACAGACGGGTACAAACGTTTTCTCGGTGGTACAAACGATATACTCGTCAGTACGAATGGGTACAAACGATTGCTCGATAGTACAGACCGGTACGAACGTTTTCTCGGTGGTACAAACGATATACTCGTCGATACGAACGGGTACAAACGTTTTCTCGGTAGTACGAAAGATATACTCGTCAGTACGAACGGGTACAAACGATTCCTCGATACTACAGACGGGTACAAACGATTTCTCGGTGGTGCAAACGATATACTCGTCAGTACGAATGGGTACAAACGATTGCTCGATAGTACAGACGGGTACAAACGATTGCTCGATAGTACAGACGGGTACAAACGTTTTCTCGGTAGTATGAACGATATACTCGTCAGTACGAACGGGTACAAACGATTCCTCGATAGTACAGACGGGTACAAACGATTTCTCGGTGGTGCAAACGATATACTCGTCAGTACGAACGGGTACACACGATTGCTCGATAGTACAGACCGGTACAAACGTTTTCTCGGTGGTACAAACGAAATACTCGTCGATACGAACGGGTACAAACGATTGCTCGATAGTACAGATGGGTACAAACGTTTTCTCGTTGGTACGAAAGATATACTCGTCAGTACGAACGGGTACAAACGATTCCTCGATAGTACAGACGGGTACAAACGATTTCTCGGTGGTGCAAACGATATACTCGTCAGTACGAATGGGTACAAACGATTGCTCGATAGTACAGACGGGTAAAAACGTTTTCTCGGTAGTACGAACGATATACTCGTCAGTACGAACGGGTACAAACGATTCCTCGATAGTACAGACGGGTACAAACGATTTCTCGGTGGTGCAAACGATATACTCGTCAGTACGAATGGGTCCAAACGATTGCTCGATAGTACAGATGGGTACAAACGTTTTCTCGGTGGTACAAACGAAATACTCGTTTTTACGAACGGGTACAAACGATTGCTCGATAGTACAGATGGGTACAGACGTTTTCTCGGTGGTACAAACGATTGCTCGATAGTACAGACGGGTACAAACGTTTTCTTGGTGGTACAAACGATATACTCGTCAGTACGACGGGGTACAAACGATTGCTTGATATTACAGATGGGTACAAACGATTGCTCGATAGTTCAGACGGGTACAAACGTTTTCTCCTTGGTACAAACGATATACTCGTCAGTACGAATGGGTACAAACGATTGCTCGATACTTCAGACGGGTACAAACGTTTTCTCGGTGGTACAAGCGATATACTCGTCAGTACGAATGGGTACAAACGATCGCTCGATACTACAGACGGGTACAAACGTTTTCTCGGTGGTACAAACGATATACTCGCCGATACCAACGGATACTAACGATTTCTCCGTGGTACAAACGATATACTTGTCGGTACGAACGGAAATAAAAAAATACAAAATCGAAAAAAAAATTTCCAAAAAAAAATTCAAAAAAAAAATTCAAAAAAAAAATGTTGACGGTACAAACGGGTACAAACGATTCTCTGTCCATTCGCGTTTATTAAAATTGTTTAGCTCTAAATGGGTTGCGGTCCATTTTTCCATACCCTCGTACTTTTTTCACCCTTAAGGTACAAACGAAATTAAAGGCGGTACAAACGGATACAAACCGAGTACAAACGAATGCAAAAAAAAAAAATTACTTTCTGTAAAGTCAGTTGCCAAGTTCACACAGGTCCCTTCGCAGCGAGTACGCACTTCGTGTGGGTATATACACACACCTATATACCCACACGCTGCCCCACGGTCAGTGTGGACAAAGAATTTCGTCTTCTTTGTCAACGCCGATTTCGCACGAAATTCGAGATCATGGAGCATCTCAATTTCGTAGCAAGAGTTCTTGCTGGCGGCTCGCGCTTTTCTGCAGCGAAATAATTGTTCAAAATTAATTATTTTTAACAATTATCACGTTAACAAATATGCGGTACGTCCTATGCCTCTCAGCAAAAATGATTGCTGCTTACGCGCTGCAAAAACCAACGGTAAAAATTACGCAAGCACAATTGTTTAAACAATAATTTTTCCATTTTTCCTCCATCATGGGTATGATTGGTAGGTACGGTATTTTCTGTACCTCTCAGTCAGCAAATATGATTGCTGCTTACGCGCAGCAAAACACAACGGTAAAAGTTTCACAAAAATAATTGTTAAAAAAATTATCATTGCACTCATTCTCGATCGTCAGTATGATCGGTGGAGTCGGTATGTTCTATACCTCTATCGGTAGAGTACGGTATGTTCTATACCTCTTAGTCAGCAAATATGATTGTTGCTTACGCGCTACAAAAAACAACGGTAGAATTTACGCAGCAACAATTATTTAAACAATTATTTTTGCATTTATTCTCGATCACGGGTATGATCGGTAGATACGGTATTTTGTATACCTCTCAATCAGCAGATATAATTGCTGCTTATGCGCTGCAAAAAACAACGGTGACAATCTCACAAAAATAATTGTTAAAAAAATTGCATACATAACCTCAGCAAATAACTGTGGCTCGTCGGATACATCGCCCCGGTGATTCGTTCCTTGACAATATCCGCAATCGTCGCACTTGATATCGCACGAAAATTCCTTTTTGACGTCGCTTTTGAGACGGAATGACATCGCCATATCGCGGACGATATGGTAGAACAACTATAGGTACCCAAAAATCTGTGAAACGGCTCTTTAGTCATGTCGAAACTTTGCCAAACGACGTCAAATAGATAATCGAACAGCTATCTGCCCCTCAAATTTTCTGAATTTGAGAAGAAAAAAACGTTAATTGACTTATCATAAGCCAATCTAAGTTTCTATCTCAAATTCAGAAAATTTGAGAGGCCGACAGCTGTTCGTCTATCTATTTGACGGCGTTTGGCAAAGTTTCGACGGGATCTGAAGAGCCGTTTCAGAGGCTTTTGGGTATTCATAATTCTGTTCTACCATATCGACCGCGATGAGGTGTCATTCCGTCCGAAGAAAAACGCCTACCCACACTTACCCACTCACGTTTAAGCGTGAGCAGTTTCTTTAGTTCTTTAGGAGCAGTATGTATATCTCCCTCGTGATCGGCAGCTGCGAACAGCTTCGCACGGCTCAGCAGTGTTTTGCACACTTCTTAATCACCAGGCTTTTTAAAAGAATAATCCCGATTTTTCAAACTCAGATAAATTATTTTTTAAAGAAAGAAACGCCCACCCACACTTACCCACTCACGTTTAAGCGTGAGTACGTTTCTTCACTTCTTTAGGAGTAGTATGTATGTCTCCCTCGTGATCGGCAGCTGCGAACAGCTTCGCACGGCTCAGCAGTGTTTTGCACACTTCTTAATGACCAGGCTTTTTAAAAGAATAATCCCGATTTTTCAAACTCAGATAAATTATTTTTTAAAGAAAGAAACGCCCACCCACACTTACCCACTCACGTTTAAGCGTGAGTACGTTTCTTCACTTCTTTAGGAGTAGTATGTATGTCTCCCTCGTGATCGGCAGCTGCGAACAGCTTCGCACGGCTCAGCAGTGTTTTGCACACTTCTTAATGACCAGGCTTTTTAAAAGAATAATCTCCATTTTTCAAACTCAGATACATTATTTTTTTAAGTGAGAAACGCCCACCCACACTTACCCACTCACGTTCAAGCGTGAATACGTTTCATCAGTTTTCTAGGAGCAGTATGTATGTCTCCCTCGTGATCGGCAGCTGCGAACAGCTTCGCATGCCTCAGCAGTGTGTTGCCGGTTATGCACTAAGGATAACGGCGATATACATCTACTGCCGTCTTATTATTCAAACGATTGATTGCATTGTTTCCGCGAATGGGGGTCATTATTTTGTAATATGGAAAAATATCGCTCGCCAGAGGTACTGGCGGGGCACTAGCTGCGGAAGGCAGCGGCCGTTTTGCCAATCGTTTGAAAAATGGACAATCTTTCTCGATCAGAATGGTGATCGGTAGGTGCGAAGGGCTTCGCACCACTCAGCAGTGTGTTGCCGGTTATGCGTTGCGGATAGCGGCGATATACCTCTAATGACGTCTTATTATTCCAACGATTGGTTGCATTGTTTCCTCGAATGGCAGTCATTATTTTGTATTCTGGCAAAGTATCGCTAGCCAGAGGTACTGACGAGGCACTAGCTGCGGAAGGCAGCGGCCCTTTGCCAATCGTTTGAAAAATGGACAATCATTCTCGATCAGAATGGTGATCGGTAGGTGCGAAGGGCTTCGCACCACTCAGCAGTGTGTTGCCGGTTATGCGTTACGGATAGCGGCGATATACCTCTAATGACGTCTTATTATTCAAACGATTGGTTGCATTGTTTCCTAGAATGGCGGTCATTATTTTGTATTCTGGCAAATTATCGCTAGCCAGAGGTACTGACGGGGCATAGCTGCGGAAGGCAGCGGCCCTTTGCCAATCGTTTGAAAAATGGACAATCTTTCTCGATCAGAATGGTGATCGGTAGGTGCGAAGGGCTTCGCACCACTCAGCAGTGTGTTGCCGGTTATGCGCTACGGATAGCGGCGATATACCTCTAATGACGTCTTATTATTCAAACGATTGGTTGCATTGTTTCTAGAATCGCGGTCATTATTTTGTATTCTGGCAAATTATCGCTAGCCAGAGGTACTGACGGGGCATAGCTGCGGAAGGCAGCGGTCCTTTGCCAATCGTTTGAAAAATGGACAATCTTTCTCGATCAGAATGGTGATCGGTAGGTGCGAAGGGCTTCGCACCACTCAGCAGTGTGTTGCCGGTTATGCGCTACGGATAGCGGTGATATACCTCTAATGACGTCTTATTATTCAAACGATTGGTTGCATTGTTTCCTAGAATGGTGGTCATTATTTTGTATTCTGGCAAAGTATCGCTAGACAGAGGTACTGACGGGGCATAGCTGCGGAAGGCAGCGGTCCTTTGCCAATCGTTTGAAAAATGGACAATCTTTCTCGATCAGAATGGTGATCGGTAGGTGCGAAGGGCTTCGCACCACTCAGCAGTGTGTTGCCGGTTATGCGCTACGGATAGCGGTGATATACCTCTAATGACGTCTTATTATTCAAACGATTGGTTGCATTGTTTCCTAGAATGGTGGTCATTATTTTGTATTCTGGCAAAGTATCGCTAGACAGAGGTACTGACGGGGCACTAGCTGCGGAAGGCAGCGGCCCTTTGCCAATCGTTTGAAAAATGGACAATCTTTCTCGATCAGAATGGTGATCGGTAGGTGCGAAGGGCTTCGCACCACTCAGCAGTGTGTTGCCGGTTATGCGTTACGGATAGCGGCGATATACCTCTAATGACGTCTTATTATTCAAACGATTGGTTGCATTGCTTCCTCGAATGGCAGTCATTATTTTGTATTCTGGCAAAGTATCGCTAGCCAGAGGTACTGGCGGGGCACTAGCTGCGGAAGGCAGCGGCCGTTTTGCCAATCGTTTGAAAAATGGACAATCTTTCTCGATCAGAATGGTGATCGGTAGGTGCGAAGGGCTTTGCACCGCTCAGCAGTGTGTTGCCGGTTAGGCGCTACGGATAGCGGTGATATACCTCTAATGACGTCTTATTATTCAAACGATTGGTTGCATTGTTTCCTCGAATGGCAGTCATTATTTTGTATTCTGGCAAAGTATCGCTAGCCAGAGGTACTGGCGGGGCACTAGCTGCGGAAGGCAGCGGCCGTTTTGCCAATCGTTTGAAAAATGAACAATCTTTCTCGATCAGAATGGTGATCCGTAGGTGCGAAGGGCTTTGCACCGCTCAGCAGTGTGTTGCCGGTTAGGCGCTACGGATAGCGGTGATATACCTCTAATGACGTCTTATTATTCAAACGATTGGTTGCATTGTTTCCTAGAATGGTGGTCATTATTTTGTATTCTGGCAAAGTATCGCTAGCCAGAGGTACTGACGGGGCACAAGCTGCGGAAGGCAGCGGCCGTTTTGCCAATCGTTTGGAAAATGGACAATCTTTCTCGATCAGAATGGTGATCGGTAGGTGCGAAGGGCTTTGCACCGCTCAGCAGTATGTTGCCGGTGACGCGCTATGATAAACAGCTACTGCAGCATGAGCATGCGTTTATGCCCATGAAACATCATTGAAAACATGCAAGTCAATTACCCGCAATTGTGCAAATTTATTTACATGGGAACGGAAATACTTCCCGATTGCGAATAGTATTTATCAAATGTAAACGCATTTGTAGTGCATTTTGGGAATATTCTACATAGGACGGATCTGCATCCATCGCTATGCTAGTGGCGAATGCAGCAGCATAAACGCCGCAACTGTAACAATCTGGTTGCATCGTTACTGGTTGAAAATATATTTTATCGTCTGAAACGTCAGGATAGCGTCGCTGTATGTACCTCTTTTCGTCGCTATGGAGGGCGCACAGCTCGCTAGGATTCATACTATCATATATCATGACGTTATTTCCGTCATAATATATGCAACACCAATGTCTTGATGCGTTGCCACCAACGATTTGTAAATCTTTCCTCCCAGCACGACACGGCTTAATGTAATTATAATACGCCGTATAGCATGCGGGTTGAAAGTCAAAGTGCTTCTGTCTCTGCAAAACTGTTAGAAACAAGTCGATACTTGAATCTGACAAGAGGCTATCTAGCAGCTCTATCTCTGCAATAACGGTGTTTACCGAAATATTTTGTCGCACAGCATTAAGAATGTTGATGTTCTCCTCTGGAGGTATATCATCGGCAACTTCGACTGGCACCCACTGCAAAGTGACACTCTCTTGGGAGTTCTCTTTCAAATCGCAGATAGGTATGTCGTGTGAGGCAGCATCCAATGGATCAGTGTCTATAACAGAAACACTATTTCCGCTATCGCAGTACTCGATGGACTCTTGCCCTGTCCCGGTAGATGAACGTTTCCGTTTACTTGGGACCGGTACAGCTTTTTTTTTAATGCGTGCCTCGTTGCGAGCATTCAAAATATATTGTGGCTCTCGAATGGGCATTGATCGGCTTCGACGACTATCAACGATTTCTGGGAGCAGACATTCCATATAAAAATTTATTAAGAACGGCTCCATTTTGGACTTCCAAAAGTCATCATTTCGGTGGACTTTCACGTACTTGATGTCCACCGAAGTCCACAGCGCAAAGATGCAATATAATCGCTGTGTAACATGAAGCTGACCTTGTACCTGATAAAAGTAAACGTGAGTTTCACTCATGGCGTTGGAACTATTTTTTTTGAAAATGCGCTGCAAATTAGCATTGCGCTCAATGGCATTTTCAACCATCAGGTCTTTCGCTGAAAGAGGGCATTTAATTTCGACAATGCCGTCATCGTCGATTAGACCATCCGGTGATGCTCCCAAGTACGGCAACACTTCATCGATAAATAGGCCGCAGGGTCGAATTCGAATTTGTAGCTTGCGCTCCAAGGTTTCTCTAGCCTTCTGTTCATTGGTTATGCCGTGTTGCGTTGCGACAGTATCCAGAACTCTTGGATAACGGATCCTTGTTACCATATTCGCGCATGAAGTTGTTTTCAACATGCGACATATGGGTCCGAAGTGCGAAGCAGTAATCATATCTCTGCGCAGATAATGCCACTCGTCACAGTCCCTTTGAGATACTGTTTCGCGCTCTATCTTTGCCCGATTTTCTGCATTTTCTTTCAACTTATCAAAATGCTTAGCGACAAGGACATCGATAATTTCCTTTGGTTGATCGGGCTTTTCAGCCGATGGTCCATAGTCTTTATCGGTTTTGAGCCGTTTCCGGCGTACACAGGCACGTGTACTTTTCTCGGATTCCCTCTTCCTCTCTACTTGTCGTTGTCTTCTTCTCTCCATTTCCGAAACAGTAGTAGGAATAATTCCCGCCACTTTCTGGTGCATTTTAGAAAGCACTTTACCCGAATTGTACTGGGTGACTGCTCCGTAGCATCGCACCTGGAAAGACTCTTTGGCGCAATGATTAAGCCGTTTGCCGGAGTTCAATTTGTTCACTATCGAATTGCAACTCTCCGCGACGTTATTTGTAACGTTTCGCAAAAGACTTTTAGCGTGGCACATTAAATAATTAACAGCGTCTGTGACTGCTGGATATATACCTGTGCGACGCAGCTCCGGTATCAAGTTTTTACCGTTCGGTTCGGGCTCACAACCCATTGGCAGTATCGCACATTTGGAATGATCACCAAATACGTGATCCAAACTTGTCAAAATATCGTTTTGAAGGCGCTTGATTTTGTCCGCCTCCAAAACATCCTCAGCATTACGCAAATCGCGCGCTGATTCGATAATTTTGCGAAGTTTGAAACCACTTGTCGAAACATAGTTTCTAAAGGCCGTCACGGTTATGACACCTTTCGTCGGAGCACACCGTATTTTCATTGTAGATGCACGTCTAAGTTTGTTTCCCAAATTGCGAAATAAATGGTTCGTGCATTCTATTTTTTCGACCATGACCCCATAATGTGCGTAAGGATCAGCATTACGAATGGCTTGATAGACGCTGCTATCGCCATCTGCTATGAGCGTTTTGTAAATCAAACCATGCGTTTCTAGGCTCATTTTGAATCCTTCCACGATGATATCTGCTTCCATGGACGTAGAACTTTGTTCTCGTCCCCAGTTTCGGTAACAGGTATGTTCCGGTGGCTCTCGGCCTAATTGTTCAGCCTTAGCATGAACTGCACAATATTTGTTCCGCACTGCAACGAAGAGGGCTAGTCCAGTCTCTTTGCCAAATATCATAGCCGTTCCTGAAAGCGAGTCATGTTTCCCGTTAGGATATGACCTTTTCGGCCAACACCCATCGGCAACGACTGTTATATACGGAATACCGTCGATGACATGGCCTTTCGCTATTGCTATTTTCTTTTCTATTTCAGCTGCACATTTCATTTCGTCCGTGGCAACCAAATGAAAGTCCTTAAAAAGGCTCTCACGGTACTTTCGGTACGTGTTATGCCCCATAAAGGGAATGGCCATCGAGGCGAAAAATTCTTGCGCCATTGAATAGCCTCCACCCATTGTGACGGTGCCACATACAGCACTTTTGTTCACATCAAGAAAACTTTCAGTAGGAGAGTCTGTCGAAACTTCAAACCGATAATTGCACATTTTGCACTTAAAGAATAGCTGGGTATTCAACCCGCGATCGACATGTTTGATCATTTGTAAACAACTGAACGAGCAGTCGAGTAAACGATTGTGGTTGTCGAATTTTTCATGGAGCTGTTGGAAGAGACTAGTAATGTCGACAATTCGTCGACCATCGATTTTCACTTCCGGCTCGAGACCAACGTCTACAGGCGTTTGGTCTATTACGAGCTCATGCTCATCGAAACCATCATCAGTACTTTGGCTCTCTTGACTGGGCAGATCGATGACCATTTCTTTAACGCAAGACTGGCCGTCGCTCCCAATTTCAAGATGCAATTCAGAATTACCGTGAATTTTGACAACGTTATTACAATGATCCGTCACCGGACACAACGAAACATCGGACACTACTTGTCCAACATTTTCGATGTTCATTGCACACGATTGCGACCTATGTACTAAATCGAATTCATTACACGGTCTCGTATTGAGATTTTCAGGTGTTTCGTCGCCAAGGGGTTTACCCCCTGGGAGACTCTTACCAAGTGGGGGCAGCGCAATGGATTTGTTTCCACGCGAAGTGTTGGGAAGCGGCGTTTCGCTATCAACGAACACTTCACGATTCGAATCGTCCAATTCTTGGTTGAGAGCAGTCTGAAAAAAATCAGATACTGTCTGCCTCTCGGCTGACTTTTTCAACGTTACCGTCAATGAATTCACATCATCCTCAGGGATGGCTGATCTATTCTCCTCGTTTGACGTCACCGGTACAATTTGTCGCGTCACCTTCCATCGTCTGAAAAAGAAGCGGCATTTCTGTTTATTGAATTCATTGGAGGAAGAGATGAGAAAAAAACGAACGACGATAATATATGAGGAACAGAAAATAATTAAAAGCATCGAATAAGAAAGCGAATATAAGATGAGATGCGCAGATGACAAAAGGCAAAGTGGGAATAATCGAAAGGAACAAATAAGACCGAGTTCTAGAAGGACCTGCCGCAGCAAGCCCGGAGTGTCTATGGGTGGTGACAGCGACGTCAGCCGAAGCCAAGGCGGGCAATCCAAATGAGGCAAAAAATTATAAGGGGATAATGCTCATGGATACGGGCTACAAATTGTTCAAAAGAAAGCTGAAGAATCGTCTAAGATGTCAGATGGAAGCGAAGGTAGAGTGGCGAAAAAGGCAACCTGTGTTCCAGTCCAGGAGGGGGACACAAGATGCAGGGTTTGCAGGGCAGCACAGTAAATATTGGAGCATATACTGGAATGTGAGGCTACAAGGGCATTGACGGAAGACGAAGCGGCTGAGAAGTATGAATAATGGACAAAACAACAGGAGGATGGGATAGCGAGGAGATGGAGCTGGGCTTTGGGAGGGAAAGAAGTAGTGGTGAAAAGGTGGCATTCGCGTCAAGGACCAAGCTGTTACATTCGATAGAAAGGAACGTGAGTGTGGGCATGGAAGAAAGTAGCAAGGACGGCAAAATTCACGAAGAAGCGCACTCGCCGGCGTTGCGACCAAACTAGCAGGACGGCGAGAACGGGGTACATGCGGGCACGGAAGAGAAAAAGAGTGTCGACGACGGGGAAAGAGGGTTGATTGAAGCGCAGAATCGACTTAATAATAAATGACGGTCTCGGCCAAATAAAACGGAGAAAGCAAGGGAGGTGGAAAGGGCAGGGAGCACAAGGAATGCAAGATGGAAAAAGGTGAAACAAGGAATATGGAACCTCCATAAAGCTAGCAGAGCAAAGTCCCCAAAATGGATTCAATTGGTATCAAAATGTTGTGCTTTTTTGGTGCTAATTTTGTGCTCCGTTTAAAAATGTAGTGCTCTTTTCGTTAGGCGGGTAATTAGAAATCAAAAGTGCTGTGTTGGTTTAAGACGGAATGACACCTCATCGCGGTCGGTATGGTAGAACAATTATAGATACCCAAAAATCTCTGAAACGGTTCTTCAGATCCCGTCGAAACTTTGCCACACGACGTCAA
This sequence comes from Ophion ellenae, assembly GCA_963210295.1. Lineage (NCBI taxonomy): Eukaryota > Metazoa > Arthropoda > Insecta > Hymenoptera > Ichneumonidae > Ophion > Ophion ellenae. The sequence continues at coordinate 17,945,643 of OY723391.1, read as the reverse complement.
ATAGATAGACGAACAGCTGTCTGCCCCTCAAATTTTCGGAATTTGAGAAAAGAAACGTAGATTGGCTTATGATAAGAAAATCTACGTTCTATTTCTCAAATTCAGCAAATTTGAGGGGCAGACAGCTGTTCGTCTATCTATTTGACGTCGTTTGGCAAAGTTTCGACGGGGTCTGAAGAGCCGTTTCAGAGATTTTTGGGTATCTATAATTATTCTACCATACCGACCGCGATGAGGTGTCATTCCGTCTTAAGATAAAGCTAGCAGAGCACTTAATGATCTTTGCCATATCGAAGAACGAAACTACAAGATATTTATGTGCCTTTTATATGCTTTACGAATATCGCACAGAAAAACCCCTTTTTTCGCCCGATATAGACCCTCAAAAAGCCTTCCAATAAGAGCATATACCATTTCTTGGATATTCTGAAATGAAAATACATCATATTTATATGCTTTTTAGATGCTGTATGAATATCCAAGAGCCAAACCGCTAAAACGAAAATTTCTCCCAAAACCACCCCTACGAGACCCAAGCTACCCGCCAATACGAGTATTAGCTATTTTTTCTATATCGCATAATCAAGTTATTTCACATTTATGTGTTTTCTATGTGGTTTTCAAGTATGTAAGAGCTAAACCGCATATATGGAAAGTTTTTCAGAAACCATCCCGGCTGGAAATTTGTTCAGGCTAGCCAGATTTATGATCGGGCCGTAATGAGGGAGCTGTGTGGCTATCCTTATTTCGGGAATTTTGATTTGGCCGTGAGCCTGCCGTGATCAGGCAGCCACAGGTCAGGCAAACTTATGGCAAACGTGAATATGGCCATAATGTGGTTTGCCTTATTAGTGCCCTAATATGGCTCTATTAGGAGGCCCATGCATGGCAGTGCTCAGGCTAGCGCTAAAGTGGTGGCGCTAGTGTTGAATTCAAAAACTATATATATACGTTGCACGTGTGTCATATTGCATACCCGACTGGAAATTTATACATCGTGTTTGGGTTAAAACTTGAAAGTTTTCACGAAATGTAAAAAGGAGCACATAAAGTGAAAACGTTATAAATCGCAAAGAAAGGAAGCGGTATTTGACACGGTTACGTGTTAGGAGATGTCGTTCGAAGAAAAAAGTTGACGAGTCCCGATCATCGGTACAAGTGCCAGGTATGTATAACCTTACTTTTTTCAACTTTTACAAAATTTATGAATTTGTATACACTTGTGTATAGAATAATATCAATATAAAATATAATTCAAACAATATAAAAATATAAAAAAATAAAAAATAGTATAATATCAATATAAAATATAATTTGAAAAATGAGAATGATATACGTTGTTTTGTTTACGAAAAATTTGAATATTTACTGAAAGAGGCCCGAATGATAAAATTCAAGATCAGGAAAGTCTTGATAAAGCTACTAGCGAACAATATCCTAATGCCAGCGGAGAGGATTCGAACACCAGCGAAGAAGATCTCTATGCCAGCGGAGAGGGTTTTAATGGCAGCGAAGAAGATCCCCATGTCAGCGGAGAGGATTTAAATGGCAGCAAAGAGCCTGGTCAAGAAAATGTGCAACGTTGGAACAGAGATGAAGTTGAAGAACTGCGAGAATGGTCCATCGAATGGTCACGTACCAGGTATGTATAACCTTACTTTTTTTAACTTTTACAAAATATATGAATTTTTATACACTTGTGTATAGAATAATATCAATATAAAGTATAATTTAAAAAATATAAAAATATTTTAAAAATAAAAATAGTATAATATCAATATAAAATATAATTTGAAAAATGAGTATGATATACGTTGTTTTGTTAACGAAAAATTTGAATATTTACAGAAAGAGGCCCGAATGATAAAATTCAAGATCAGGAAAGTCTTGATAAAGCTACCAGCAAACAATATCCTAATGCCAGCGGAGGGGGTTTTAATGGCAGCGAAGAAGATCTCCATGCCAGCGGAGAGGGTTTCAATGGCAGCGAAGAAGATCCCCATGTCAGCGGAGAGAATCTCAACCCCAGTGAAGAAGATTTCCATGTCAGCGGAGAGGGTTCGAACGGCAGCGAAGAAGATCCCCATGTCAGCGGAGAGAATTTAAATGGCAGCGAAGATAAAGAGCCTGGTCAAGAAAATGTGCAACGTTGAAACAGAGATGAAGTTGAAGAACTGCGAGAATGGGTCATCAACAACAATATCCCACACACTCAACTTGACGGTTTGTTTAAAATTTTCCGACGAAGGTTACTCTTACATTACATTTACCTCAGTCAGCGAAAACTTTATTAAGCACAAATTCAGCTACATCCGAAATAGTCGATTTTACAGACGAAAATGGTGAAACCAATGGTCACTTTCTGTACTTTGGCATGAAAAATTACCTTCAGAGGTATGTGAATACAGATATCCACAGAGAAAAGATTTTGTATTTACAATTTAATATTGATGGACTGCCATTATTTTAATCAAGTCCAGCAAGCTGTTGGCAAGGTGCTGAACAACGCGAAGGACTGGGCCGGTCACCGCTCAGAACGACAAAAAAAAGAATGACCACAAGTGTGTGGATATAGCTTTTAAATATATTTTTTAAATAAATATATAAACAAAAATAATAAATATAAGAATAATAATAAAAATTAACAAAAATAAGAACAAAAAAACAAAAGACTGTCAGTAAGTTCAAAAATGTATGTTTTGTTGAACTGTTCAGATGTAAGTTGGTCTTAAATATTCAATAAACAAAAAAAGTTGTATGTTATTCGTTCCGTATATTTTCTGTAATATTAATACATCCGATCAGGCAGCCGTATACACGCCACGATAGGGCCAGGCGCCAGGCGCCAGGATAGGGCCCCATGAGGCTGCCAGATTTAGGCGTAATCAGGCTGCCAGATCCCGCCGTTATCGGGAACAGCGTTACATTTTTGTTCACGCCGTGATCAGGTTGCCATACTAGCGCCATATAATGGCAGTCTGGCAACCTGATCCGAGCGTGATTAGGGCCATAACTAAATTTCCAGCCGGGATTCGTAAAAGACCGAAGTGACCCTCTACCAAGATATTATTTAACGCTACTATTACCTGACGCTATTATTTCATTCTCGTGAAATCAAATTAAAGCTGATTAAGTCCTTTTTATGTACTTTTCGAGTACTTAAGACGGAATGACACCTCATCGCGGTCGGTATGGTGGAACAATTATAAATACCCAAAAATGTCTGAAACGGCTCTGCAGATAACGTCGAAACTTTGCCAAACGACGTCGAATAGATCAACGAACAGCTGTCTGCCCCTCAAATTTTCTGAATATGGGAAAAAAATGTAGATTGTCTTATGATAAGCCAATCTACGTTTTTTTCTCAAATTCCGAAAATTTGAGGGGCAGACAGCTGTTCGTCTATCTATTTGACGTCGTTTGGCAAAGTTTCGACAGGATATGAGGAGCCGTTTCAGAGATTTTTGGGTATCTATAATTGTTCCACTTTATCGCGGTCAGTATAGTAGAACAGAATTATAGATACCCAAAAAACTCTGAAACGGCTCTTCAGATCTCGTCGAAACTTTGCCAAACGACGTCAAATAGATAGACAAACAGCTGTCTGCTCCTCGAATTTTCTGAATTTTAGAAAAAAAAACGTGAATTGGCTCACCATAAGTCAATCTACATTTGTTTTCTAAAATTCAGAAAATTTGAGGGGCAGACAGCTGTTTGTCTATCTATTTGACGTCGTTTGGCAAAGTTTCGACGGGATCTGAAGAGCCGGTTCAGAGATTTTTGGGTATCTATAATTCTGTCCCACTATACCGACCGCGATGAGGTGTCACTCCGTCTTAAGTACTCGAAAAGTACATAAAAAGGACTTAATCAGCTTTAATTTGATTTCACGAGAATGAAATAATAGCGTCAGATAAATAGTAGCGTTAAATAATATCTTGGTAGAGGGTCACTTCGGTCTTTTACGAATGGTATCTGAAAAACTTTCCATATATGCGGTTTCACTCTTAGATACTCGAAAACCACATAGAAAACACATAAATGTGAAATAACTTGATTTTACGATATCGAAAAAATAGCCAATACTCGTATTGGCGGGTAGCTTGAGTCTTGTAGGAGTGGTTTTGGGAGAAATTTTCGTTTTAGCGGTTTGGCTCATGGATATTCGTAGAGCACATAAAAAGTACATAAATGTGGACTACTTTGATTTTGCGATATCGAAAAAAATAGCCAATACCCGTATTGGCGGGTAGCTTGGGTGTTGTAGAGGTGGTTTTGGGAGAAATTTGCATTTTAGCGGTTTGGCTCTTGCATATTCGTAGAGCACATAAAAAGCAGATAAATGTGGACTACTTTGATTTTGCGATATCCAAAAAATAGCCAATACTCGTATTGGCGGGTAGCTTGGGTCTCGTAGGGGTCGTTTTGGGAGAAATTTTCGTTTTAGCGGTTTGGCTCTTGGATATTTGTAGAGCATCTAAAAAGCACATAAATATAATATATTTTCATTGCAGAATACCCAAAAAATGGTATATGCTCTTATTGGAGGGCTTTTTGAGGGTCTATATCGGGCGAAAAAATAGGGGTTTGGCTATTCGATATTCGTAAAGCACATAAAAGGCACATAAATATCACGTAGTTTTATTCTTAGATATGGCAAAGATCTTTAAGTGTTCTGCTAGCTTGATCTTAAACCAGCACAGCACTTTTGATTTCTAATTACCCGCTAAACGACAAGAGCACAACATTTTTTAATGGAGCACAAAATTAGCACATAAAAAGCACGAAATTTTGATACCAATTAAATACCATTTTGGGAAATTTGCTCTGCTGGCTTTATGGAAGTAAATATGGAAGGGAGCGGCCGCTACCGGCATGATGAAACCCAGAAAAGGGAATAGGAAGGGTAATAGTTGGCTAAGTAGGGAGAGTAAGTAAAAAAAGACGCGTATGAAATGCATTAAAAATATTTGTGAAAAAAATAGAGAATCCAAGAGGAAATTCGGGGAGGAAAGAAGAAAGTGGACAGAGGTAAAAGAAAGAGAGAAGGAAAAGTGGATGGAAGAGAGACGGCGGAGGTCAGGAAGATCATATGCATGGAGAGATGGTGGAGAGCAGTTAAGAAATTCAGAGTGAAAAGTACGGAAGTGGCCGAGAACATAAGCAAGGAGGACTGGATGCCTCATTTTAAGAAGTTGTTGGGGGAGGAGGAGACGGTGAGGACCGAAGGGGGGCAGAAGGTACAGAATGGAGATGGGGAGGCATAACCGTGGGAGGATGAGGAGCCTGAATGTTGGTATGAAAAAGTAGAGAAGCACTGAAAAGAAGTGATAGATGAGGAAGCAGGAGGAAATGAAGTAGTACTAATAGTGGGCGATAGGAACGTAAGAATTGGAGAAGAACAAGCAGTGAATGAAGGAGAAGCGAATGAAGATAGAAGTCAGTGGAGAAGATAAGACAAAAAGTCAACCCCAAGGGACAAAGGTTATTAAGATTATATGAAGGGATGGGGCTGAAGGTACTAAATGACAGGGCAGAAGGAGGTAAGGAAGAGAAAAAACATTTGTGAGGGAAAGAGAGGAGTGTTATGCTCAGTGTTGGATTTGGTGATAGGATTAGACAGAGGAAGTCAGGACGAAGTTAGCTGGTTAAAGGTGAAAAGACGCGGGGAATCTGACCATCTACCTGTCACACATTTGCTATAGGAATGGAAAGAGAGGATAGGGAGATGGTACGGGAAGAAGATCTTTTTGAGCAAGATGAAGAAAGGATAGGATGGAAAGAAGAGGGAACTCAAACGTTTCAGGAGGAATGGGAAGGCCTAGAAGCAAGGAATCGAAAGAGTGCAGGGATAATATTTATGAGGCTGCTGAAGGAGCAAGAATGAATACTAAGAGGAAAATAAACAAAGAGATTAGGAAGCCTGCCGAAATAGTTTAGCGAAAAATGTAAAGAACAGAGAGGAATGATGTGGGGAGCGCTCAAAAGATTCGTCAGAGTAAGAAACAGAAAAGTAAAAAGGTCCTCCGGGAGGAAAGAAAAAAGCTGAGAAAAATGTATAAGGAGGCAAAAGAGGAATGGAGAATGAAAGTGTGGGAGAGGGTGAGCAAGGCAAGAGATACGACAGGATGCTGGGAGGCTATCAACAAATAAAATTTTAATATAAAATGAAATAAAAGATTGTCTGAATTAAATTAATTTATTAAAAAACTAGATATCTTAATAATCGAATAAAATATCTCCACTAAATAAATATTTTTAATAATTATTTCACATAAAATTAATTATTTATTGAAATGTTATTAATCCGAGAAAAAATTATAAAATTTTTATTAAATTAACCCTGATACAAAAGGTAATTACAATCAATAACTCATTTCTTTATATAAATATTAAATTTAATTTAATTTACATTACTATATATAATTTTATTTTTTATAAAGTAAACGAAAACAAACATGAAATTTTGATTATTTTCTAATTAAATATTGAACAGGATGGTGGGAGGCAATCAACAAATTCGGGGGCAAATGTTGAGGAAATTTGGGAGAAAGCATAGCAGGAAAACAATGGATTGATCATTTCGAACTGCTGAACGTTAAGACTGAATGACACCTTATCGCGGTCGGTATGGTAGAACAATTATAGATACCCAAAAATCTCTGAAACGGCTTTTCAGATCCCGTCGAAACTTTGCCAAACGACGTTAAATAGATAGACGAACAGCTGTCTGCCCCTTAAATTTTCTGAATTTGAGAAAAAAAAGTAGATTGGCTTATGATAAGCCAAACTACGTATTTTTTCTCAAATTCAGAGAATTTGAGGGGCAGACAGCTGTTCGTCTATCTATTTGACGTCGTTTGGCAAAGTTTTGACGGGATCTGAAGAGCAGTTTCAGAGATTTTTGGGTATCTGTAATCGTTCTACCATACCCACTGCGATAAGGTGTCATTCCGTCTTAATGAAGAATAAAAGAGAAGAGACAAGAGTGAAGCAGAAAAAGAGGGACTTCAGGATGACGTTGAAAATAGGCAAGAAGAAGAAGGAAGGATAATATGAAAATGTGAAGAGGAACTCTGCCAAAAAGAGATAGAAGAGGAACTGAAATAAATGGCAACGTGGAAACGATGGGTCATGCAGCAAATAACGCGAAGAAATCCTCCTGCCATGCCCATTTTTATTTATGTTCATCTTTTTCTTTCTCTGAAACCTCGTACCTATTCATTCTTTCTCATGACTTTTCCATGCTTCCCCTCGGCATAATTTTTTTCTTTTTATCGATTTATTTCTTTCGAGCATGACTGTCCGATTTGTCGAAAATTTAAATATGTTCGTGTTTACATTGGAAAACACGTTTTTCTTCAAATTGTCTTGCGTAATCTTAAAAGTATAGAGTAATTTTTTTTCAAGTCGACATTTTTTTCTAAATGATCATAAGTCCATCAAATTTTTTCATATTGTTTATTCAAAAATGCTCTCCATGAAATAGAAATTTGATAAATATTGAAAATCATCTTCGACTAATTTTTTTTCCGTTTTTAGGAACAAATACCGATTTTTCAAAGAACATTTTTTATTTTATTTCTTCGTTACAAAAATATTATTAATTTCGCGTTATTTGCTGCATGACCCATCGTTCCCAACCTATTGTTTCTACGATGGGTCATGCAGCAAATGACGCCAAATTAATAATATTTTTGTAACGAAGAAATAAAATAAAAAATTATGTTCTTTGAAAAGTCGATAATTGTTTCTAAGAAAAAAAAATTAGCCGAAAATGATTTTGAATATTTATCAAATTTCTTTTTTATGGGGAGCATTTAAAAAAAGATATGAAAAAAAGGTAATGAAGTTATGAGCATTTGGAAAATAAATGTCGACTTAACAAAAAATTACTCTATATTTTTAAAAGATTACGCAAAACAATGTAAAAAAACACCGGCGTTTTTCAGTGTAAACACGGAAATATTTAAATTTCGGACTAATCGGACCCCATCATGCTCGAAAGAAATGAATTTGCAAAAAAGAAAAAAATTATACCGAAGGGAAAGCATGGAAAAGTCATGAGAAATAATGAATAGGTAGGAGGTAACAGAGAAAGAAAAAGATAAAAAAAAATAAAATAGGGTATGACAGGAGGGCTAACAAGAAAAATAGTTACAACATCATGAAAATACATACTTGAGACGCCAGGCATGTCTGCGCGACGATTTTTTTTTCTGCGGTCGACCCATTGATGTTTCGGAAATTTGTCCGAAAATATAACGCGAATCGCAATATTCGCAAATAATATTTCAACACAATATATATAAAGCACACGCATGAACGTCGCGGAAAATCTATTCGCGCAGTAGGGAAAAAAAACACGTCACGCCGAACGTGTCGGATGTGGATCTTTGTTCTCTACTCGCGCACGTGGTGTCGAAAATTTCGCGGGATATTACCAGCGGTCGTGTGCTAAAACAAATGAAGGCGCGCACGCAACTCTTGGGCGTGATATAATGGGTTTGAGGATTGTATCGTTGCTTTTCAACGATTTTTTCGATCTCGATATCACAGCATATTATACACGTATTTCTCTAACACTGGAAAAAAAGTCGTTTAACTGTCACAAAGCACGTGCATGAACGTACGCGAAAAAATTTATTCGCGCAGTAGAAAAGAAAGACACTTCACGCCGAGCGTGTCGGATTTGGTATCTTTGCTCTCTACTCGCGCGAGTCGAGAGGTCGCGTTCCAAAACAAAAGAAGGCGCGCAACCCAACGCTTAGGCGTGAAAGAATGGATGTGCGGCTTTTATCATTGCTGTTCAACGATTCTTTCGATTTCTATATCACAGCACAATATATACGTATCTTTCTGACACAGGAAAAAAAACCGTTTATCTGTCACAAATCACGTGCACGAACGTTTGCGAAAAAAATGTATTCGCGCAGTGGGGAAGAAAGACACTTCCGCGCCGAATATGACGGTCGTGCTCGCGCGCGTGGTGCCGTGAATTTAGCGTTATGCTACCAGCGCTCTAACGTCAAAACAAATGAAGGCGCGCACGGCAACGCTTGGGCGGGACAGAATGAGAGTGAAGTTTGTATCGTTGTTATTCAACGATTTATTCGACTTTTCCCAAGTTTTTAATTTTCAGTAATTTCCTAAACAGTCGGCTTATTTACTTAAAGAACATCGTACGATAAATTTTTTATGTTTTCAACCACCGCAACCGTCCCTCCGGCGGGAGGGGGGTAAAAGTTGGAAAAAAATCTTTCGTCGGTTTCCAATGTTGAATTTTCTGTTGGCGTTATATGATACAATTTCGAAAAGCAGAAATCGAATTTCGGTCTGAAATTTTCCATACACGATGTTCTAAGACAACCCCTAAAGGGATAGTTAGCGACGCACCATAATGTTGGAGATATACATTTTTTAAATGTATTTTTTTGTACCGTGCTCCTACTACATATATGTTTTCGCGCTCTCCGTTTTGCGCTGATTTTCGCCTACTCGACACGTTAGGTTCCCCCTCCCCCAACGCCATCAGCGTTCATTACAGTTTTCAATTAAAAAACTATTGATTATGCTACCTTTGTACAGTTAAATTACTGCAGCTATTTAAATAAATTCATTGAGGAGGCCAAATGTTTTATTAAATTGCAAAAAAAAATTACAATTTCCTAATTATTATTAAATAAATTTCCATTCAAATTAATAATTTTTTTAAATATACTAATTTAATCATTGTTTCAATTTGAATTTAATTAAAAAAAAATAAATTATACTTTAATCTTAAATTTTATTAAATAAATTAAAACATTTTTTACTTAGATAGATATTATCAACCTTATCAATATATTACTTAATATACATTATAATAAAAAAAAATAACATTAGCCCTAAAGTTTTTAATTTTTTAAATTTTAATATAAAATAAAATAAATATTGTCTGAATTAAGCTAATTTATTAAAAAACTAGATATCTTAATAATCGAATAAAATATCTCCACTAAATAAATATTTTTAATAATTATTTCACATAAAATTAACTATTTATTGAAATCTTATTAATTCGAGAAAAAATTATAAAATTTGAATTAAATTAACCCTGATACAAAAGGTAATTACAATCAATAACTCATTTCTTTAAATAAATATTAAATTTAATTTCATTTACATTACTATTATATAATTTTATTTTTTTATAAAGTAAACGAAAACAAACATTGAATTTAGATTGTTTTTTAATTAAAAATTAAACATATATCTATACACACTAGTCCAAAAAATTAAAGAAACAGAAAGCTTCTTGCATTTCTTAAGTGGTTTTTGAAGCGCTGTATCTGCGTGAAAAATGGTCGTATCGAGATGAAAAAAAAAGCATTTTGAAGCTTCAAGTTTCTAGTTTTGTGATCTGTAGGCAAACATTTTTTGTGAGCTACGGTTATCGCGCAATCATGAGAAATAGTGCAAGAAAAGAAATGTCCAATTTTTTTATAGTCCAGTCGAGATAGGTCTAAAATTCGGTTAACCTGGATTTAATTCCGGGCTTCGATTTTCTTTTTTTATACTTGGGGCGGGGGGGGGGGGTGGTAATGTAAATCTCGATTTTTGGGAAAATCCCCCCGGTGCGTTTGCCGCCATCTTGATTTAAACACGGATTTTTTGTTTTTCGAATAACTCGCTTATTTGCAACCTTAGAGTGAAAATGATCACATCAAAAGTTGTGGGAAATGTAATTCCCCACAAGTTTGATGATTATAGTTCCTACCCTACGATCGATATTTATAGAGTTACACTGCAAATAGGGGTGAAAAACGTTTTTTTTTTGTTACTTATCTCGTTTATTATCAAGTTTATTGTAAAAATGGTAATAAATAATCACGGTGGCAATTTTATTTCCTTCAACTTTGGTTATTAGCATTTTACTCTCGGATCAATATTTTCAGACTTATACTCAATTTAGGAATGAACTTTTTTATATTCTTAGTTATTTCGTTTATCATCAAGTTTATCTTAAAAATGCTAATAAATAATCGGATAGAAAATTTTATTTTCTTCAACTTTCGTTAGTACCATTTTTACTCTCGGATCAATATTTTCGGACTTATACTTAATTTCGGGGTGAACTTTTTATCTATGTTCAGTTCTTTCGTTTATTATCAAGTTTATGGTAAAAATGGTAATGGATAATCAGGTAGGGAATTTGATTTGCTTCAACTTTGCTTATTACCATTTTTATCCTACGATCAATATTTTGAGTTGTAATGAAGGTGCAGGAAAAAAATACAGTAGAACCTCGATTATCCGAACCTCGATCATCCCAACCCTCAATTATCCGAACGATGACTTACTTTATCCGAACGCTCAATTATCCGAACGTTGGCGCGAAAGATACATTGTTGCTCGCTGCCACCGCCGTGAGCAACAATGAGCAACCCAACGCAACTTCTCCTTCTCAAACGGCTGCGAGACTTAGCCGCTCAAAAATGCGTTACAGCCGTTCGTCGATTAAAAATGGACGATTTTATTTTTGAAATATTTAAAAAGGCGTTCGGGTAATTGAGGGTTGGGATGATCAAGGTTCCGATAATCGAGGTTCTACTGTATATTTTTTTTCCCGCACCTTCATTACAACTCAAAATATTGATCGTAGGGTAAAAATGGTAATAAACAAAGTTGAAGCAAATAACATTCCCTACCTGATTATCCATTACCATTTTCACCATAAACTTGATAATAAATGAAATAACCGAACATAAATAAAAAGTTCACCCCTAAATTAAGTATAAGTCCGAAAATATTGATCCTAGGGTAAAAATGGTACTAACCAAAGTTGAAGAAAGTAAAATTTCCTACCTGATTACTTCTTACCACTTTTACGATAAACTTGATAATCAACGAAATAACTGAACATAAAAACAAAGTTCACCCTTAAATTAAGTATAAGTCCGAAAATATTGATCCGAGGGTAAAAATGCTAATAACCAAAGTTGAAGGAAATAAAATTTCCTATGTGATTATTTATTACCATTTTTACAATAAACTTGATAATAAACGAGATCAGTTAAAATAAAACGTTTTTTACCCCTTTTAGCAGTCTAACTCTATAAATATCGATCCTAGGGTAAAAATTATGATCACCAAACTTGTGGAGAATTAGATTTCCCACAACTTTGAATACCATCATTTTCACTCTAAGGTTCAAAATAAGCGAGTTATTAGAAAAACAAAAAAAAATCCCTCTTCAAATCAAGATGGCGGCAAACGCACCGGGGGAATTTTCCCGTAAATCGAGATTGACACTACCAACCACTCCCCCCCTAAGTATAAAAAAAGAAAATCGAAGCCCGGAATTAATTCCAGGTGAAATCCTATTTCGACTGGAGTATTAGTTTCTTTTCACGGTTCTACGAGGTCAGGAATTTTGTTTTCAGTTGAATCAATGGATAGGTCAGGTAGCTTGTTTATTCAGCTTCAATTTCGTTTTTTATTAGTCTCTCAACGTCAATTTTTTGCTGAGATATCCAACCTTGAATGAAAAAGTATCCTTCTGTCTTTGATCATCGATATCTCAGCTACCAATGATCGCACAAGGATTTAAAGGGCAGCTTCAAAAACTTGAATACATTCCCTACAAAAAATTTTCGTTGATTTTTGAGAATTTTTTTTGTTCACCCTTAACATTGATATGAAAAAAGTACAAACACTACAAGCGTTGATCGAAAGGCTAGGGTTGCCAGGTTTTTTTTCAGCTTGATGTATCCCCAATAGCCTTGTAAATTTGCGTATTGATCTGTCGCACTGTTTTTCCGGACCGATTGTGATCAAAGTTTACAAAACAATTGAAGGAACAAGTCTATTGGTCCTAAACATCGTGTAATCATCATCAAAATCAAAAGACCAACTTTTTTCGACTTTTTCACAACGTTACACTAATTTCTTGTTAAATTTGAGAAAAAAATTCGAAAAATTTCAATTCTTTTTTAAATTTGAAAAACAACTCAGGAAACAACACAGACTCATTTTAGACACGATTTTGATTGTCAATTGTGAACAGCCGGCATTTGCGTCACCCAAAGCGTACCATGTTGAGGTTGCACGGTCGGATTTACGCTTTCTGTGCACATGCACGTCTATGTGTCTGTCTGTATGTGTGCGTGTGTGTGTGTGTGTGTGTGTGTGTGTGTGTGTGTGTGTGTGTGTGTGTGTGTGTGTGTGTGTGTGTGTGTGTGTGTGTGTGTGTGTGTGTGTGTGTGTGTGTGTGAAATGTTTAAAGAAATTAATTTTTTTAAGAAAGACCCCGCGGCTTGTCAATTCCGCGTTATTTAACGACACCAATCTGATTCCTTAATACCTATACCAGTGTGGGCTATACCGGTGTGACACTTAAAAAAAAATCATTTTTTTTTGCCTTTTCGACAGTTTATACTTTCAAGAATATCCTGTAAAAACTTCAAGGCCGTGTCTCTAATCATTTTATCTTGCAACAATCGATAGTTAAATGTTTAAATACGTATTTTCCGAAACAAGATTTTTCAAATTTACTGACATTGTAGCTCAAAGAGCAATTATCCGATTAACTTGAAATTTGAACTGAGTACTCTTGAATATATTTTTTCTACAATGACGTAGGATATTTATGATTGGATGAAAATTGACGATTTGGCATTGAGAAAAAACGACCATTTTATAGGTAAGAAAACAAACTTTTTTTCATAACTACGCTATTTTGTTAGTTTTTGATATTTTTCGTCACAGGAAATACTTTCCAGTACGACATTTTTTCCTTTTTCGGTTTCAGCTTCTCAATCGGCCGGAATCATGTTAGCAGTGGAGGAACGTTTATTTGTGGCGCCTCCGAAGGCAGCGCATAAGTCGCTTGGATCTCAATATTTTTTCCCGCAACATTTAATTGAGTACTTTTCTTCCAAAAAAATTCTCCGAAATTCTATTTCTCCGAAAATCACCCAAATTTTCAGCGTTCACACTGGCATAGCCCCTTTAATTGTGTGTGTGTGTGCGTTCGTGTGTGTGGCTATGTATATTCAATACCGTGTGTTGCTGCCTCTACGTAGAATCACTGTACTTAATCTTTCAGGCATATTAAGGGGTGAGATGCAGTAAGAATTTTTTAAAATTCGATTTTTTTACCTTTTCTTTAAGTATGATGTTTCGAAAATACTCCCTGAAAATTTCAAGTCAATCCGATGAATAGTTTTTAGATTCTCAACGTATAAACGTGGCTGACAAACGCGCAAACGATAATACCCGGGAAGACAGAATGTTTCGAAGACAACAACAAATTGATATTTTGGAAACTTCCACATCGGCAGAAACCCTATTATATGGGCCAGGAATTGATGATTCGATGTAAGTAATTTTTTAATTAGTATTTCTATACATAAATCAAGTGTAAATTTGGAAAACTCTTTCAGAAATTTTCAAAAATGTATTACTCAAAAACTATGAACTTTAGCAAAATTGTATAAAGAATACTTTCGTTTTAAAATTGCCCAAAATGTTAAAAAAAAATAATAATTCATCCCGAAAAACTTAATTTTTTGTAAAATTGTCTTAACAATTGGCTATAAACAATTGAATGCTCGACTTTTCAGCAAAAAACTGTGATATTCGGATTCAGCGGATCAAAATACTTTTTACAAAAGTTTAGCTTCATTCATCAAGCTCATAATTTTACGAACAAATAATACCGTATCGACATAGAAAAACTTTAAACGCGTTTTTCTCGAAACTATGTTTTTCAAGTCAGTGACCATAATTCAAAAACCACTCGATGGATTTTGATAAAATTTGGTGTGCTTATTGATAGCTTTAAAAATTAGTCCTTAATCGAAGGATTTTTATTTCTGTTGAAAATTTATATATTTTTTTAGCAATAAACGAACGATTTTTTGGTTGAAAATCGAAAGTTATCTGTCGGAAGCCGCCATTTTTTAATTTAAAAAAAGCTTCGATCAAAGATTAGTTTTATTATTAAACTAATGATTTTTTTTGGTTTTTTTATTTCAGATGATCCAGTAAAATTTTATAATGGTCACCGCAAAGCACTACATGCCGAAGGAGGTCCGACAAAGATGGCGATATTGTTATAAATAATCAATATTTCTCTTTGAAAATTTGTACAAGTCAAGTTTAAATATAACGTAAAAAGTCTGTGTAACCACTTTTGTAAAACAAACTTAATTACTATTAAAAAAAATTATTGACAATGCTCGTTTTTTCACGCCTCTGACTGCATCTCACCCCTTAATTACAAATAAAAAAAAATTGGAAATGTCTCGAATTTTTTTTCTTAAATTTAACAAGCAACTAGTGGAAAGTTGTGAAAAGAGTTGGTCTTTTGATTTTGATGATGATAACGCGATGTTTAGGAACAATTCACTTGTTCCTCCAATTGTTTTTCAAACTTTGATCAAGCTTGTAGTATAGTGGTAGATTTACTGAAAAGCCAGAAAACGGCAATTTTATGTACTTTTTTCATATCAATGTTAAGGGTGAAAAGAATTTTCAATAATCAAGGAAAGAATTTTGTAGGAAATGTATTCAAGTTTTCAAAGCTGCCCTTTAAATCATTGTGCGATCATTGGTTGCTGAGATATCGATTATCAAAGACAAATGGATGCTTTTTAATTCAAGGTCGGATATTTCAGCAAAAAATTGACGTAAAGAGACTAATAAAAATGAAATTCAAGCTGAATAAACAAGCTAAGTAACCTATACATCGTTTTAACTGAAAAAAATTCCTCAGCTCGTGGAACCTTGAAAAGAAACAAAAAGATTGAATTTTTTTCTTGCGCTATTTCTCATGATTGCGCGATAACCGTAGGTCACAAAAAAGTGTTGCCGACAGATCTAAAAACTAAAAACTTGAAGCTTCAAAATGCTTTATTTTCATCTCGATACCACCATTTTTCACACAGAAACAGCGCTTCAAAAAACACTTAAAAATATGCACGAAGCTTTCTGTTCCTTTAATTTTTGGGACTAGTGTATATATAATTTAATTTAAATTCTAAAAAATGAATTCTTATTATTGTAACTAACAAATTTTAAATTAACTAGATTTAAATTCTAAATTTACTTTGAAATCCTCCTTCATATTAACTTTAAATTTAATAATTCGTATAAATATAAATTTATTTTAATTCATCTCTTCTTTATAAAAGCTACATTTTTATCTGAAATAATATAGATAATAATAATAATAATAATAATAATAATAATAATAATATCTTTTTAAAAATGTTATTTAACGAAAATATATAAAGTTCTTTATAAAGTCAATCCTATCGTGTACAGAACTATCATGTCCTATGATGTATATCATGTCCTATCAGGTATAGAACAAATGCCTCTAAATAAAATAAAATACCGCCAAATTTTTTAAATTTATTAATTTCTCAATTAATACGTAATTATAAAATTTGATTAAATATAATAGGGAATCTAATCCTAGTTTATATTTTTTATATATAATTTTCATTTTTTATTAATTGAAGAGAAAATAAATATTCATATTTCACCATAAAAGAGTTATTGATTCAACAATGTAATTTCAATTAAATTTATTATAAGTTAAAATTATTAATTCATTTATTGGCAAAACACAGAATCCTTCGCAGCAAGGGCGGGGAAGATCATTTGAAAGGTGCGCTGGAAGGCACCTGTCAAATGGATTTGCGAAGAACTTGTTCTTGGCAAATCACTGTATCTTCCGCAATAAGCCTCCCAAGCTCCCGCTACAAGGCACCTGTCAATCGTGCGAAGAACTTGTTCTTGGCAGAACACAGAATCCTTCGCAGCAAGCCGATGAAGATGTCGCTGGAAGGCACCTGTCAAATGTAGTTGCAAAGAACTTGTTCTTGGCACAATGCTGCATCTTTCGCAACAGGCGTGCAAACATCCCACTGCGAGGTACCCATAAAATGTGCCAGCATGGTTCTCATAGCACAGCGCCAATACAGTGTACGCGCCAGCATCTTGCTGCTGATGACAAACTTTGGTGCTTTGCAACGAGTTTGCCATGATCCTGCTGTAAGGTACCTGTCGATCCGGCCTGCTAAGATCTTGTTCTTGGCAAATCACAGAATCCTTCACAGCGAGCCGGTGAACATCTTGCTGGAAGGCACCTGTCGAATGCGGTTGCAAAGAACAGGGTCTTGGCACACCACAGTATGTTCTGTAACAGACGTGCAAAGACCCTGCTGCGATATGCTTATAGAATATGCCAGCATGGATCTCGCTGCACAGTACCGATACAGGGTACGTGTGAAGATCTTGCTGCAGATGAAAAATTTTTGTGCTTTGCCACTTGCCAACGGGGAAAAGAGAACACTGTGCAATGAGCTGGCGAAGCACTTGCGTAATGATCACTGGAGGTCTTACAAAGTGAGTGTCCTTCTCAGAGATCTCCACCGACGGAACTTGCTGAGACCACGACAAGAGGAACGGTGGTTTGCCGCTACCTTTGTACGCTTAGCGACAGACGCCAGATCTCCGGAGGCTCCGTTGTACAAAGAAATATTTCATTTCGCACTAGTGGCATTCTTTTTAAACACTCGCAACTTTAAAATGATTCAATGTTATTTGTTGAGATTTGGAGGGCTTAGGAAAAATATTTTTCAAAAATTGTATACATAACCTCAGCAAATAACTGTAGCTCGTCGGATACATCGCCCCGGTGATTCGTTCCTTGAAAATATCCGTAATCGTCGCGCTTGATATCGCACGAAAATGTCTCTTTGACGTCACTTTTGTACAAAAAAACAATGCGACTCCCATTTTTCGATGGCACTCATACACGCAGCCACCTATCAGCTGTCACTTTGTCGCGTAATGAGCGTGCTCACTCAATTATTTTAGATTGCCACTTTTCTCCTAAGATATCCATCGAAATGCAGTGATTGAGAGCTCAAATTGTTTGTTTTTTATGTGGCTATACGGTTCAGCCTATCTCCAAGTCGTGACATTAGCGAAACGTCTGATTTTTTATCTTTTCCGTCACGAGTTCGACATGACCAGTCAATCGACTGCTTTCTCTGCGGCGCGTCAGATACAGCACAACGTTCGCAAAAAATGTCCACAATCCCATCGTCGCACTTGAGATCACGCGAAAATTTCTTTTTCATGTCGTTTATTTTCAAAAAACAAAACTTTTTCGACTTTTCGATGGCACTCACACACAGAGCCAAATATCAGCTGTCACTTTGCCGGCGTTCGAGCTCGTGCACATCGATGCGTATCGTCTGCAATACACGTGATGAGCGCCGCGCGTGGTATTCTCGTGAACTGAGCACGTCGAAGTTCGGGCGATGTTTGCTCGCAATTATCAACAACTGCACGATCAATCTAGATTATCACTTTTCTCCTAAGGTATGTTACGAAATGCAGTGATTGCGAGCTCAAATTGTTCGTTTTTTATGTGGCTACCCGGCTCAGCCAATCTCCAAGTCGTGACATAAGCGAAACGTCTGATTTTTTTATATTTTCGGTCACGAGTTCAAAACGACAAGTCAATCGACTACTTTCTCTCCAGCTCGACAGATATATCACCACGTTCGCACAAAACGTCCACAATCCCATCGTCGCACTTGAGGTCACATGAAAAATTCTTTTTGATGTCGTTTTTATACGAAAAACAAACTTTCTCCTCTTTTTCGATGGCACTCACACACACAGCCAATATCAGCTGTCACTTTGCCGGCGTATCGAGCTCGTGCACATCGATGCGCGTCGTCTGCAGACCACGTGGCGAGCGCCGCGCGCGGAATTCTCGTGAACTGAGCACGTCGAAGTTCGGGCGACATTTGCTCGCAATTATCAACAATTACACGACAAATCTAGATTACCACTTTTCTCCTAAGATATGCAACGAAGTGCGGTGATTGAGAGCTCAAATTGTTCGTTTTTTATGTGGCTACCCGGTCTAACTTTTCTCTAAGTCGTGACATTAGCCAAACATCTGATTTTTCATCTTTTCGGTCTCGAGTTCCGCATGATAAGCCAATCTACGTTTTTTTTCTCAAATTCAGAAAATTTGTGGGGCTGGAAGCTATTCGTCTATCTATTTGACGTCGTTTGGCAAAGTTTCGACGGGATCTGAAGAGCCGTTTCAGAGATTTTTGGGTATCTATAATTCTGTTCTACCATACCGACCGCGATGAGGTGTCATTCCGTCTTAATGGAAGATCGTTGATTCGAAAATATCACTCCGTACCGAAATTCCAAACTATCGCATATATATATATATATATATATATATATATATATATATATATATATATATATATATATATATAAGTAGCTATATATTTATATATACATACAGCGTCGGAATGCGGGAGCCATCTTCGGGTTATAAATTTTCAATCATACAGCAACGGAAGCTTCACGGGTAGACTTTAAAATCCGCGGTACTCTCGTACGAAGATCAGCGCGAATACACGCGCGCATATTCAAATGTGTTTATATATCCCGTCACTTCTTTTTTTTTCTCTTCTCTTCTCGGTTGCCAACGGAATGAATTTTCGCGTTCCAAAGCTGCGAAACTCTTGATCCGCAATTTTTCTCTCTCACAAGTATATACCACGTGAGAAGTGTCGAGAGTTCGTCGAACTTTCCTCATCCGGAAGTTTTACGATCCTGCTCTCTTTTGCCGTACACATGTACACTTTGTACTTGCACATGTACGTGCTTTGCGCACGACATTTCTTTGCGAAAAAGTGCGCAATTTAGCGCACAATCGCCAATTAAATTTGTTGTATGCTTGCGACTGTCTTAGTCCGTCAACGATACGCACGAATGACAATAAACGAAGAGTGGACGTATTTCTCGTGCTGAGCGTTTCTGGGGGTAGTAAAAAAAATCTCCAAGAGTCTTCACCGCAGCGTTGATACGCAATTGCGGATCGAAATCCTCCTTCTAAGCAATCTCAACAAAAAAAGAAAGAAAGAGTAAAATAAATGTGTAGATTCTCCTTGTCCGATATAGTGACAGAAAAATGTATTGATATTAACTAGATGGATGTGTTTGATTTTTTAAATATGAATTAACTAGGTATTTCGTGAAATCAAATTTTTCCTATTGCATTCCATTACTGGAATGATTTATTTTATATATATTTATTTATTCAAATGAAGATCTATTTAATATCACCTAATAACTAAATATTTTGTTTATTCCGAATAAATCTGTGAATCAGTTTCATATGTTGAAAAAACAATTTATTTGAATTCAACTAAATGTAGGCATTTAATTTTTTTTACTTTAAATGAAGTAGAATTTTCGTAGAGTGAAATATTTTTCTATTTGATGGAATGAATGGTTTGTTTTTTTTGCGACACACACATCGAAGGGGGAAAGGAGGAATTATATATATATATATATATATATATATATATATATTTATATATAGGCTATCGTTGAAAAATGTATAGCACGATATTCGATAGATCTCTGTAATAATCACAATGATATTAACTAATTGATATAGTTTATGCGATACAAAACAAAATTAGAGGAATTCATTTGGTCTCTTATTCCATATCTGCAACTAAGATGCTTCAAATACTTGGTAACGTAGGGGCATCGTGCATGGCTATAGGTAGGTGGGTTGTAAGTTCGATTCCACGTGCAGACAAAATATTTCCTTGAAAAAAAAACATTTAAAAAATTCAGGAAATTACGATTCAAAATCATTGTCAAACTTAAGGGAAGGTTCTGCCTTGTTGGGCCAAAAAATGTTCGTTTTTTCACCAATTTTTTATGCGAAAAGTATTAAATATAGAATGTTGACACTTGGTATATTGACTAAGCGGTCTTTATTGAACATCAAAATATTTGTTAATATTTGACAAAACATGTTGGTGGAAGTGGGAGGAGCCACGTATGTCGGTGCGCGGGCGATGACATTCTTCACTTGCGGTAGTCCTAGGTCCGGGACAGGTGATCTGAAGCAAAAAAATCAAACATATTTTTACTCTGTACAATATTGTGTATAAGTTGACCTAGTATCAAGGAGGTAAATTGAAAAATAAAAAAATACAAAATAGTGAGCGATCGGAAGAAAGTTTGTTTTTTCCCATCACTTTTCGCAGTTTTTTGCTCACTGATTTTTTATTTTGCAATTTTTCTTCTTGATTCGAGGTCAACTTATACACAATATTGTAGAAAGTAAAAATATGTTTGATTTTTTTGCTTCAGATCACCTGTCCGAGACTTAGGACTTCCGCAAGCGAAGAATGTCATCGCCCGCGCACCGACATACGTGGCTCCTCCCACTCCCACCACCATGTTTTGTCAAATTTAAAAAAATATTTTGATGTTCAATACCGACCGCTTAGTCAACATACGAAATATCAACATTCTATATTTAATACTTTCCGCATAAAAGATTGGTGAAAAATCGAACATTTTTTGGCTCAACAAGCCAGAACCTTCCCTTAAGGGGCCGTCCATATATTACGTCATCGATTTTGGCTGATTTTTAACCCCCCCCCCCCCCCCCCCCCCCGAAATCATCCTATTCTTCCTATCGTCATAATCCAATTATCGTTACCGTCATCCAACGACCAGACCCCCCCCCCACTATTTTAAAATGACGTAATTTATGGACGGCCTCTAAGTAATTCATTTCATTTTTTATTTATGTAATATTCTATGCATCTAATACCTACACTTGGATGTGCACTGTATATTGTAAGCAAATAAAGATTTGTTCGAATCGAATCTTCATTTTTTAAATTTAATATTTAATACTTAAAAAGAACAGCTGAAAAAAAAATATGTGTATTCGAAACAAATAGGATCGTAGTAGGCTGTGGATAAAGAAAAAGCCTATTTTATTTAAGGTAGTTCCTCTGCGAAAATCTCAACCAAAAGTTTACATACCATGTTCATGTTTAAAAGATTGATAATTGATTTAATTAGTAATGAATAAAATTAAAAACTACGCAATATTGACTCGGTACTAGTAGATAATACGATGGATATCATTTATTGCCGTAAAATATATTTTGTATTGTGTTTTTGATCGACCATTGCCAGTAAACTTTTTGCCGGGACTGTCCAGGCTTTGCCCCAATTGTTTTTTTTCCAGGCTTTGCCAGACTTTGCACCAAAATTGTGAAGGCTTCTCATGGTTATATCTTGGACACTAGATGGTGAATCATTCTCATTTTTTTTCACATTATTCGTGATATCTTACTGTAGCTTATCCTCGTTTTTTGTCAATTTCTTAATTTTAGTTTTGACGGTAGAATTAATGATGCTCTGTTTGCCCATCATAACGCATTTGTTGCGTGTAAACCAAGCCAACTTTAAGTGTAAATATCTCAGGTTTGGGGTGGTCAAACTTATTCAAATTGCACAGATGTTTGGATAATGTATTAAATAACGTATATGTCAAATTTCAACCATTTCTTAATTCAACTCTTCTGTGGTGGTACTACCTTAAATAGATCCTATTTGAATTCAATATTTTTTTTGGGCAGTGTAACGTTGACCCGGGCGCGCGGATCGTAATCCTCCGTCGACGCAATTACAGCGAAAAAAGAAAGAAAGAGAAAAAACGAATGTATAGATTCTCCTTGTCTCATATATTCTGTCTATTTCTCGAAATGCAAATATTATCGAATGGCCGTAAAAAGTCTGGTGGGGAGGAGGAAATTTGGCATCGGAGATTGTTTAGGCAGCAAATATTTGGTGGGCTGGAATTTCGAACGGTGCAGTACTACACACACACACGCACATGTATATGTGTGTGTGTGTGTATATATATACGTATAGGTTAACAGAAGATTATCTCGGGAAGACGAGTTAAAAAAAAGAATCCAAAAAAATTTGCCCGACTGCAAATATTTTAACAGATGAGCCAATATCCCGGATTCTCTCTCTCTCTCTCTCTCTCTCTCTCTCTCTCTCTCTCTCACACACACACACACTCTCCTCATAGTTGCCGAGATGAAAGAGGGTAATCTCCATCCTTATCGTACGTTGTCTGACCGCGGTGTATCGTGCTACGGACGTTCACTCGCGCGCGCACTACTACGGAGCAGCGCAATTCACGCTTCGTCGATCAAGTGGTCCAGCATCTCGATCGATTTTCATTTCTCGATACTCGACTCACAACTCCTCCAGTAGCCGTGATCGTCTAGTGGTTAGGACCCTACGTTGTGGCCGTAGTAACCCAGGTTCGAATCCTGGTCACGGCAATGTGCGAACATTGTCACGGTGGAGGATGCATTTTTTTCTTATTTTTTCGAAAATTAATTTCTTGCAAGGAGAACGAGGATCGGTCGTTTTCCCAATTTTCTCGGATAGTAGGATGCTCTAAGTAAAATAGTGTTTGCCAACGAAATCGATGATAGAATAACAGCAGCTGTAACAACAGCACGGACAATAAAAATAATGATAGGGTGGACTATTTGGAAGGGCAGTGAAAATTATAGTAAATAGCAGTTAGGATTTTTACTAAGAATAGTGAGAAGAAGAAGAATTACATTATTAATCATAATAAAGATAACAATAATAATTATATGAATAACAATGATTATATTATTAGTATCATTTTAACCCTTCGAGTGCACACCTCCGCCGCCAACCTATAAGTGCATATTGGGTCAATCTGACCCAGGGCGTTTTTTGAATCGTTTTATTCCGGTAAATATGCATTTTTTGTTTTCTTTTGGGGAGACGTTTTTTGTAGTAAATTATCCATATTTTATGGCCCTGAACTTATTTTTTGACGAAAACGAAAATTAAATGCCAAAACATTCGTTCAAAGTGGGGCACACGTTGAACAATACGTACTTACACGAAAAAAATCACTGGGTCAACACGACCCAGTGTGCACTCGAAGGGTTAATATTGATAATTCTAATGATAAAAAATGTATATTCGTGTATTATTTTTATTAATATTATTATCTTTTTTATTAGTAAAAATAGCCGGGCATTCATTAAGAATAATTATAACAATAAAGTAACAATGAATAGTGCATCGATATTATTATTATTCTTATTTTAATATTAATAATAATAATAACAACAATAAGAAACATATTTATGCTATTTTCATCATCATCATTATTGTTATTCTTTTTGTATTGTTATTGTTTTTATTAGTAAAAGTAGCCGGAAGGACGATAAGAGTAATAATAACAATAACGTGAAAATGAATAGTAATAGTATTAAGGCCTTAGGCCACAGTAACGTGTATATAATCATGTGCGAATTTAATCATTTTTTTTCGTATGAAAAAGTGATTCACTCATCAAATTATACAATCATTTTAATCATACAAAATGGCTGATTACTAATATTTTCTTTTGTTGTCTTTTTTTAGGCGCTCTGCGGCGTGACATTTAGCATCCAAAATCTTTAACCCAGAACAAAAAACAAAAATTCTCGTCAATCTACATTAGAATACCTAGAGAAGTACGTATGGAATTTTAAAAATATTGTTTTATTCAAAAGTATTTGAACTTGAGAAATGAATTTTCAGTGAAAAATCTCGTTAAAGCTGCTCATAAACTGCTCATAAAATGAAAAGTTTTCGATTAATCAGAAATTCCGCACGTACTTGTCTGCGAAATGCAATTAGGAACATAACTTTTAAATTTGAAGTAAATCGAGTGAAAATTGTTGAAGTTATTTGTCACGCGAATTGGAAAAAAGCTGTTTCGAGAAATTCCGAGTAGTCAGCCATTTTGTACGTCGAAAAAAATTCTAACAGCTCGATATTCATACTAAATAGATGTGTAATTAATTTTATGAGTGAATCAATTTTTCATGCGAAAAAAAATGTTAAATTTGCACATGATTTTATACCCGTTACTGTGGCCTAAGGCCTTAATAATAGCAAATAAATAGGAGAGTGATTTTCATAACTGATATTATTCTTATCATTTTAGTTGTTCTTATTGTTATAATTATAAGTAACTGCGGACAGTGTATAGTACAAAATCGTATTATCCAGTTTAAGGGGTTACCCCCACTTGCGATTTTGAAAAAATCGATTTTTTTATTGCATTTTTTGAAGTATAAGTATCTGAGAATATGTCCTGAAAATTTCAAGTCGATCCGAACAAAACTGACCGAGATATGAGCGTTGAAAGAGAAGAATCCGCGTTGAAAGAGCGTTGAAAGGGAAACTTTAAACGCGTTTTTCTCAAAATGGCATTTCTGAAGGCGGTGACCAAGATTACTCGAACACTAATGAACCGATCTTCTTGAAATTTTGCAGGCTTATTTAATACATAAAAATGTATTCTTTAATCGTTCGATTTTTTTTTCGAAAAAAATGGCCGTTTTATAGCCAAAAAACGGCCGTTTTTTTTTTTCGTTAAAATCGAACCATTAACTTTGACTGTCCGCCATTTTGTGAAAAATGAATATTTTTTAAAATCCTTCGATTAGAGACTAGTTTATACTTATATTTGACTAAATCCATCCGCATTTTTTTTTTCAGATGATCCACTTCGCCGCAATGTTGGTCACCGCAAACCGTGTATATAAAAACATTATTTCATTGACGGCCATTTGCCACTAAACAATGTAATATTTTTCAATAAAAAAATTACTGAAAGTTCTTCAAGATGTGTTCTTTGAGATGGTATATTGATCGATTGAAAAAGTTTTGTAGTTTTCTTTTAAAAAATTCATGAAAAAGGCCTTTTTTTGCGCTACAAGTGGGGGTAATGCCTTAAAAGACACACAAATGCCCACTGATGGTTGCAAAATTCTTCTCAACGAAAGTGTTATATTTGCGGTTATCTAATTACTTCAGGTTGTTTTGATTAAAATGGTTATTCCGAGAGGAGTGTTATTTCACTGTTGAGAGATATTGCCTGAGTGGGTGAAATTAAGAGAGAGAGAGAGAGGCCAACGCCCCAAATAAAATATAGGCCGCGCTCGATGGATATTCTATTTTTAAAAGAAATTGTAACTATTCCACTGACGTTCCAGCCCAAATAGACCAACCGTGTATTACCGACTGAATATTTATCACTGGTCATTAATCATCACTCGGGGATTTTTTTCCCCCTCGGAGCCTTCGAATCGATACATTCGATGAATACGATGTTGAAAAATCACACGAAAATTACTCATACTCTTGTTTGGAATGTCAACGATCAGAAAATATAATTGTCCGACACGGCAGACCGTCTGGAGAAATGAAAGACAGACAGATGGAAAAACATATTAAAGAACGTGAATTTGTTCGTGTACCCCCGCGCAGTTAAAACGCACATATCACTGACGGATTTCTTGAAACTTTCGTTCTGTTACTTTTCCTTCTGGAACTCTTCTCGTTGGTATTCTCACATTTTTCTCTTTTTACCGAGACCCCCGACGGCCCCGCGGCGCGTCTCGAACGTCGTAGTCTCGCCAAAATACGTGTGTACTTTGGCAAAAGTCCATTCTCCGCGTTCGAGAACGCGACAAATCAACGTGTTATAAAGTTACAACTATCGCCCAGGCCTCGACGTGACTTACTTTATTTCCTTTATTATTCCTCGATAACCGTAACTCCGTTATATTGTTACGATGTTTTTCCATCAAGTTTGCGTCTCGTTTTTTACCTCACCTTTGCCTAGGATATACGGTCGGAATTGTGCGGGAAAGCTGATAAATCAGTTCACTCCCACGGGCTTGACTTAAACGTGTCGCAATGACTGTACTCCCAAAATTATG
The DNA here is from genome assembly GCA_963210295.1 of Ophion ellenae. NCBI lineage: Eukaryota > Metazoa > Arthropoda > Insecta > Hymenoptera > Ichneumonidae > Ophion > Ophion ellenae. Next base: position 17,918,938 of record OY723391.1, on the reverse strand, counting down.
CGCCGTATATCTGTCGACCGACTTGTTTTTCACGCCTGTAATCAAAAACTCACTGAAATACGCATATATATATATATATATATATATATATATATATATATATATATATATATATATATATATATATATATATATATATACACGCACACATATGTGTATGTGTATATATACACATATATGTGTGTGTATATACACACACACACACATATATATAAGAAGAAGAAGAAGAAGAAATAGAATTGCTGACTTGAGGTGTTTTGTCTCAGCTATATATAGATATATATATAGTAGGGTGGCCCAAATTTGAGCTCTATTTTTTTCCTTTTTCTCGACATCCAATTATCTTCTTTAAAGAAAAAAAAATTGTCGCGAAATCTGCGAGCGGTCAAAAAATATTTAGAGGTCGCTCAAGCCGTCCAAAAATTCAAATTTTCATTGAAAAATCGTTGTTTTTCGTTCACTTCTCACCCATGACTTTTTCGCTTTATAATGTTTAAATTAACCTCGCGAAAGCTCTAGCCGGTCAATGAATATTTAGTGGTCGCTCAAGAGCTTCGAAATTTCCAATTTTCGCCAATTTTTTTTACGCATCTCACTCATAAGTTCGACGCTTTCTAAAATTTTCCAAGCAATCAATCGTTTTTCTGTAGAAAGAGATTTTTCAAAGTAACGTCACCCTACTAACCCAAGAATTATAATCTTTGTTCTCATGAAAAAATTCTTCAAAGCTCTTGTCCGTAAACAAAATTATAGGTCCCCCGTTATGTCGGGTTGGAAGTGGGAGATGAATTTTAAAAAACCGTTTCTGAAGAAAACAGCAGTAATTGTTTTGAAAATTTTACAAAGTGTTAATTCGCGACAATTGGAAATTTCGAAGCTCTTGAGCGACCACTCAATATTTTTTGACCGCTCGCAGATTTCGCGACAATTTTTTCCTTTCTTGAAAGAAGATGATTGGATGGTGAGAATAAGGAAAAAAAGAACTCAAATTTTTGCCACCCTAATTTGGCCATCCGAATGTTAGGAAGGTCGATGCAAGGCGTTAAGAGGGTGATGGTTCACCTCGTTAGGAACATATCTAACCTAGGTTACCTCACACCAAAGTGTAAGAACTTCGAGTTATCATGGTAAGTATGATTTTTGGAAAATTTCCCAAAATTAGGCACTAACTCGTTCACAATGTTCAAACAAACAATAGTTGGTAACTAAAAACTGATTTGCGTCTTAGCTTAATGTGTATTCAATCGACAAACACCAATACAATCATCTGCATCCACACAACTAACTAAATGGGACGGTTGGATAATTAAAAACTTGTCAAAAATAAAAATGCCTCTTATGTTAAGGGGAGATATACACCTAGGAGCCGGAAAAAAGGTCATTTTTGTGATTTTTTTTCAAGGAAAACTATTTGAAATTTCGGATTGGGGTTTTAATTATCTAAAAGTATATACATTCAAAAATATGTTTAATTTTCTTTATTAAAAATTATCAAAAATATACAAGGATATTGTATGATCCTTGGAGCGTCGTTAAAAATCTGCGTATACGGTACCCACTGGCGTTTCTTCAAAAATCATCTGAAAAAAAGAACCAAAAAGATTATTAAATTTGATACTATAATCTAGTACTTGTCGTAGCCGATTTCGAAAATATCGATTTATGACATAATGGCGGACGTTTGAACATAAATAGTGATTTTTGGGCCAAAAATTAGTTATTATTTTGTCTATAAAACTAAAACTAAGTAACGGAAAAAAAATTCTATGACAAGCACTAGATAATGGTGTATAGAATAACCACAAAAAACCTCGAGGCAATCGGTTAATTGGTTTTCGAGAAATTTTGGGTATCGATTTGAAAAACGTGGTTTCGAGAAAAACGCGTTTGAAAATTTGGGAATGAATAAATCAAGAAATTTGTCAACTTACATGGAATCGTCGATACCAGGCCCATAGTGTAGGTCTTCTACGGTCGACGGAATGTTCATAGCTTCTAAATCCTCGACCTCGACCACCTAGGTGTATATCTCCCCTTAATGCGATTAAAAAAAAATAGCATTAACATAAGAGGTAAACGAGTTAGTACCTACTTATGAGAAATTGTCAAAAAATCATACTTACCAAAATAACTCGCAATTATTAGACTTTGGACTAAGGTATCCGAGGTTAGATATGTTCCTAACGAGGTGACCTATCACCCACTTAAGGCTTTGCATCAACCTTTCTAACACCCTGTATATAGGTGAGATAAAACCCCCCAAGTTAGCAAGAAGAAGAAATATTCTCCTTCGTCTTTGAAAACTATTCGTATATATATATATATATATATATATATATATATATACACACACACATATATATATATCATAAGCCCCTGCAATCGTGAGCATGATTCCCAACAAGCATGTATGTCTTATATTTTTCGAACGCCTATATATATTGGGGCGTTATATTATATTTTCTTTATATTTATTTTCATGGTAAACAACAAAGACTAACTGGCGAGAAAACGAAACTTGCAGTTTTTATAGCGAATGGGAAAATAAAAGGACCAGATCCGATAAAAACAATGAATAACTTTCTGCTCAAGGGGTTATGCCTAGTTGCAAGAGTCAAAAAATCACTTTTTTTCAAAACCATTATATTTTGACAGTATATAATCTTTGAAATGTTCCCTGAAAATGTCATGGTGATCGGACCAAAATGGACAGATTTATAGGCTGTTTAGTCGACGCACGTTGAAACGCTCGGAGAGTCGTTCGCAACTTAACCCTTAATAGTCACACTGGGTCCACGGGACCCAAACAAATTATCTTGATGCCGTACGACTTTTTTTTCCCAATTAAACATACATTTTTTTATATGCGTAAGCGTTTCATTCTTTCCTTTTAAATCGCACTTACGTTGGATGAAATAAATATACTTTTTGAAAAGTCCACAGAAACCGCTATGTCTATTTTAAAGTACATTGTTTCCAGATTATAAAACAATTTTTTTTGGTCAATAATTACAAGTTACAGCAATTTTTGTAAAAAAAGTCATTTTTCACGTTTTTTTTTGCATATTTAAAATTCAATTTTTGACTTCTAACCAATATCCTTGTATTAAACAAGGTTCAAATTATACCTCACTTTTTTTTCACATTGCTCAATGCATTTATAACATTATTTATAACAATTTAAAAACGCCTTGGTCCCATGGACCCAGTATGGCTATAACGTGATTCTAGCCAAGTGTGACTAATAAGGGTTAAAACGCTTTTTTCTCGAAACAACGTTTTCAAAGTCGGTGAGCAAAATATCTCAAAAACTACTACATTGATTTTTTTTGAAATTTTAGGGCTTTTTCAATATGTAAATATTTAGTATTTGATCGGAGGATTTTTTCCGATGTATTTCGATTCGATGAACGAAAAATGCCAATTTTTCTCGCAGTAATCAAGACTCTCACTTTGAACAAGCGCCTTTTTTATTTGATATTTGGGAAATTCCTTCAATTTATCATAGGATAAACTAATATACTAACGAAATCCGTTTCATTTTTTTATATTAGCTAACCTGATTCAGGAGGGCACTGCTCACCGCAAAAGACATATTCTTTACACAAAAAAATACAGAGTCTTTTTCAGATGATTCTTTTTCAAACACCAAATTTTTGTAGATATTTATCATCACGATTTTATTTTTTTTAATCCCAAAAATGAGCTGTTTTCTCCTGTTAGAATTAGGAAAACCTGTTAAGGGGTTAACCCCACTTGCGATTTTGAAAAAATCGTTTTTTTTATTGCATTTTTTTGAAGTATAAGTATCTGAGAATATGTCCTGGAAATTTCAAGTCGATCCGAACAAAATTGACTGAGATATGAGCGTTGAAAGAGAAGAATCCGCGTTGAAAGAGCGTTGAAAGAGAAACTTTAAACGCGTTTTTCTCAAAATGGCATTTCTGAAGTCGGTGACCAAGATTACTCGAACACTAATGAACCGATCTTCTTGAAATTTTGCAGGCTTATTTAATACATAAAAATGTAGTCTTTAATCATTCGATTTTTTTTTTCGAAAAAAATGGCCGTTTTATAGCCAAAAAACGGCCGTTTTTTTCGTTAAAATCGAACCATTAACTTTGACTGTCCGCCATTTTGTGAAAAATGAATATTTTTTAAAATTCTTCGATTAAAGACTAGTTTATACTTATATTTGACTAAATCCATCCGCATTTTTTTCTTCAGATGATCCACTTCGCCGCAATGTTGGTCACCGCAAACCGTGTATATAAAAACATTATTTCATTGACGGCCATTTGCCACTAAACAATGTAATATTTTTCAATAAAAAAATTACTGAAAGTTCTTCAAGATGTGTTCTTTAAGATGGTATATTGATCGATTAAAAAAGTTTGGTAGTTTCCTTTAAAAAAAATCATGAAAAAGGCCTTGTGTCCACTATGTCGATTCGTTGAACACGTTCCTTAAAAATTTACGTACAAAAAAAAATTGGAAGCCTATCAATTCTGGACTTCTTTATTCATACTCGAACTAAGGCAGTATTGTTGTCTGGAGCGCTATTTTGGTGGTACTTTTTAGTTTGTTTGGGTGTTAAAGTGTCGCAGTTTTTTCTGAAATTTTATCGGATTACAGTACCCCTTAAAGCCCGCTCTTATTGTCTAGCAGCTTCCAGCCTCACGCTACGACCTGACGCTTCTCCCACCATGCGCTACACCAATCGGTATTCGGCACATAGTGGGGGTGGTTGCATCTGAGGAGGTTCCGAAATGCCGGGTCGCAGTGTACATTTCGCCATCACATAAATATTGGTAGGTCAAACATATGACAGTTTGCAGAAAAAACATAATAATTTTCATTGTTATATTGTATCACTCGTACATACGTCCTTTCGGTGTTTCATGATCACAACGTTCTCATTCTTACCCCACGCCTGTCAATTGACTTTCTTCCGTGTTTTTCAGTCCCTGAGAGATCCCCGACAGTGCTTACCTGCAGGCACAGGGAAAGTGAGTTCAGCGGTCATCCATCCAAGTATTGGCCTATGATTATGCGCTCGCTACAAGATCACTCAAATCCACGAAATTGTTTTTTCGCAGGTGACCAATGAATTGTTATCATGAAACACTAAAATATCTGATTTTTCCGAGTATTCGGCGATTTGATATAATAAATCATTCCTAAAGTAACCTAATATAATAAAATAGAAAATTACTTATAAAAACTTATAAAAACTAAAAAAAAATTTGGTTCGACTGTTTCAGATGCATCGCACGACCTCCATCACCGGCACCGATTTACAAGTGCAGACTCCAGACGCCCCAGAAAAATCGTTACAACTTTGAAAAATTTCAATATTTTTTAATAATAAAAATTGTTTTTTAAAGCTTGAATATAATACACTATCGTCTCAAAATTTCGTTTACCGCAATAATTTCCTTCCCGTTAAAAAAAAATGGCTAAAAAAAGGCTTTTTTTCGGCTTCTAAAGCAGACTACTGCCTTAAATCGCACGATCTTGGTGGCCAATTCACATTGCCGCGGCGCGAGATCACACGACTATGAAAGTTCGTCTGCAATAACTGCATTGTTTCGCCCACAGTGTGGCAGGTCGCGCCATCTTGTTGAAAAAATAAATCTTCCAAGTCCATCCCGAGTAGAAATATTGTCAAGCTGGCCTGACATTTGATCCGGGCCTGATCACGCTGTTGTACCGATGCCTTATTTACGATGTGGCTTCATTTGCCCGATCCGGCCAGTTTCAGGCGATAGTCAGGCAACTGGATTTACGGTTACCTCCAGTCGCCTGAGCAGGCCAGTTCCAGGCGATAGTCAGGCAAACGGATTTACGGCTTATATAAATTTGCCTGATCAGACTACCTTCAGGCAATGATCCGGCAACTGGGCTTACGGCTTGATTCAAGTCGCCTGATCCGGCTAGCATCAAGCAATCATCAATTAATTAAGGTAGTTCCTCTGCGAAAATCTCAACCAAAAGTTTACATACCATGTTCATGTTTAAAAGATTGATAATTGGTTTAATTAGTAATGAATAAAATTAAAAATTACGCAATATTGACTCGATACTAGTAGATAATACGATGGATATCATTTATTGCCGTAAAATATATTTTGTATTGTGTTTTTGATCGACCATTGCCAGTAAACTTTTTGCCGGGACTGTCCAGGCTTTGCCCCAATTGTTTTTTTTTCCAGGCTTTGCCAGGCTTTGCACCAAAATTGTGAAGGCTTCTCATGGTTATATCTTGGACACTATATGGTGAATCATTCTCATTTTTTTTCACATTATTCGTGATATCTTACTGTAGCTTGGCCTCGTTTTTTATCAATTTCTTAATTTTAGTTTTGACGGTAGAATTAATGATGCTCTGTTTGCCCATCATAACGCATTTGTTACGTGTAAACCAAGCCAACTTTAAGTGTAAATATCTCAGGTTTGGGGTGGTCAAACTTATTCAAATTGCACAGATGTTTGGATAATGTATTAAATAACGTATATGTCAAATTTCAACCATTTCTTAATTCAACTCTTCTGTGGAGGTACTACCTTAACTGGACGTATATACAGTTTAGCGCCTTTTACACGCCTAACCTCTTATCAAACACCAGACGAACAATATATATTAGCGCGTCGTCAAAACGCCGAGACATATTGTCCACTCTGTGCGTACATTTTTTATTATTCCAAATATTTTATTTATGCCTAATAAATCTGTGATTTTGTTTCCTCTGTTCAAAAAACAATTTAGTTCAATCAACTAAATTTATCTTTTTAACTAATTAATTCAAATTAAATAGAATTTTCGTAGGGCCAAACATTTTTCTGATTAATTGCATTAATGGTCCGTCTTGATTGCAACACACACATCGGAGGAGTGGGCGGTAGAGAGGGGCAGAGATAGAGGAGTTATATATTTATATATATACCCAAATGAATTCCGATAATTATTTGTTGTGTCACATAAACTATATTAATTAGTTAATATCATGATATTAACATAATACAATGATATTTAACTAATTAATATAGTTTATGTGACACAACAAATAATTATCGGAATTCATTTGGTCTCTTATGCCACCGAAATGCTCCAAACACTCGGTAGCGTAGGGGTAGCGTGCGTAACTATAGGTAGGTAGGTTCTAGGTTCGATCACATATGGATTCAGAAATATGTTCTTCGAAAAAAATAATCCGGAGGCGAGGGAATGACAGATTTTGATACAAAATCATTGTGGTAGAACTCTAAATTAAGTTTTTCAATTTATTTTGGATTCATAAAATATTCTATTGAATATTCTAAACAATAAATTTAAAACAAATAGGATCCAAGTAAAAAAAACTTATTTAAATAAATAGATCCTACTTAAATGGAATATTTTTTTGGCAGTGCAATGAAGAATGTGATGAGATTGTGGTTTCCGAAGCAACAGAGAACTTCTCTCTTCGAACTGCATATCAGGCCTTTACATTTCACCCTGATCAGGCCTTGATTTTTCACCCTGATCAGGCCTTGATTTTTTTACCCTGATCAAGCCTTGATTTTTTACCCTGATCAGGCCTTGATTTTTCACCCTGATCAGGTCTTGATGTTGTACCCTGGTCAGACCAAAGTGAAGGATTGCAATCCAAAAATGATAAGGGCTTGATAAAAAAATCCTGATCAAGGCTTTAAGGGAGACTTTGTCCTTGGAGTGCCATATTTCAGGTGTTTACATTTTATTTTTTTTAAAGGAAACGAGTAAAGCTTATTGAGTGCGGTTTTTTTCTTGCTTTTATTCATGATATACAGAACGTTAAAAACATTTTTTTTTTTTTTAAAAACCAAAATGGCGGCCGTTGCAGCTCCGCGAAAACAGGTCCTCAAATCGCGGGCGGTAAACGGGTGACATCACTGCCCCCTCTTTGTTGATCTGAAACACAAATTCAAAGCATATTATCAATCTGTGACCCTTTGGTCATGGAATGACGGATGCGTTTTTCGTTTAGTACAAATTTCGGAAAATGGCGGCAATTTAAAAAAAATCGAATTTTCGCGTTTTTTTTCACATAAAAAGATAAATAATAAATGCAAAAATGTATCTATCGAAAAAACGATCCGTCATTCCGTGAAGACATATTTTCTGAGTATACTCTTCAAATTTCAGGTCGATATGTTAATTACAGCGGTCAGGAGAATGTCAGCCATTTTTAAAAACGTGTTTTCGAGAAAAATGCGTTTAAAGTTTTGTAATGTGTTTACACAAATGTGTTCATAATTACCGCTAATCGGCAATGCCTGGTCCATAGAGGCATCCCTCCTCTTCTTCTAGCTGCTCATGTTGAGCCGCTAACATCTCCCACATCTCCGCAAGGACAAAGTCTCCCTTAAAAAGAAATCAGGATGCCTGATCAGGTTTTTCTTGTAGTCGGAGCAAGATTTCTACTCGGGATGTCGTTTATGCCATTTTTAGGATATCGTGTTCCACGCATAACCTTCATGTTTGCACCTTATATTAAAATTAAAATATTAGTACTTTTCAAATAGATAATACGTTTTATTGATAAATTTAAATGTCAGGTCATTTTGAAACACCCTTTATCAACCCAGAGAGACGAAATCGAACCTGCGAATGAATGAGAGTGAAAAGGGTACGGATACGCAGGGTTGTGTGTACGCTCGCGCGTGGTCGAATTTATTGGCTCGCCGTTTTGCTCGCCGCCGCCCGTTTACGTGCATTACATATGCGCGTTGGCGATCGCTTGTTAACTCGAGACTTTTACACCACGTACGAGAGCTCTCGCGGGCAAATCCCTTTCTGCAACGCGTCCGAGAGATACCTTTATCATCGACGATAAATTTTGGCGGCTCACGGGGATTGAGCCCCGCGCAGTAGTATAATTGGCAATATTTTATATGACCGCAGAATTGGCCGTCGCGTGTATACAGAGAGATCGAGAATAAAAAATACCGCGCTTACCTTTGCATTTCGTGTTTTCTTTTTTTCACTCGCTGCTCCCTCTTTTCTCGAACTCGCCGGCAATCACGTGCACGGACGCGGCACAGAGTGTTCGTTGAATTAAGGCCTTATATACGCGATTTCGCCGATTTTCGAAGGTACTTTTCTAGACGCGGTTAAAAAAAAAATGACGCATATATTGACAACATTTTTTTACAGACCATTTATGCACATGGTTAAGTGTATGTAAAAAAAATCAGAATTATTAACAAATGGCAGAGATGTAACATAATAAAGAAATGTATTTTTTTGCACGCGCGTTGATGATGAAAGTTCTCGGCATCGATGTGGGTGTCTGAAAAAAATGAACATATTCATAATTGCATAATGAATGTATCTTCAGTGTGAACCAACAATATTATTCAAAAAAAATTATTATAATAAAAGTTCGAAACTTAAAATTTTTTACTCAATTTTCCGTCGGTATATTATTTTTTATATTTTTTTGTGTCATTGAAATTTTTGTTTCTGTGCTTCACACGATAGGTGACGATACTAAGAATATGTTGTAAAAATTTCAAAGCGATCTGAACCTTCGTTCAAGAGTTTGAACTTTCACAAGGTTCAAAAAGTAAATCGTGGAAAAACGGCTTTGAAGTATGACGGTCGGGCGCGCGGCGCGGTACCTATTATAAATGCAATCTTACCTCATTTTTTGAATTTTTCACTTCTGTGAAGCTTTAAATATTCCTAATCGTTCAGGCTAATGGAATAGAAAATAATAAAAAAATTACAAGTTTTGACATTTTTCGCGTACATAAGGCCTTAATTCGTTTATTTATCAACTGAAAAAAATAGTTCGACGAATTATTTCTGCGGTCGGGGACGTGCGAAAATTATTGATTCGTGCTAAAAAATGTATCTCTTGTCCAACAGTTTCTCACGATTAGGTAACAAAAATACGATCAAATTGAGGAAAAATATGGTCTCCTTGGTTTACAGTTGGCTAACATTTTTATTGCTGGTCCGCGACCGGACTTGAAGTACAAGATTTTTTTTTCTCTCAGTGATGAGAATTATCAATCGGTGTAAAGTAACTAGGAGGGCTGGATACGCGTAATGTTTTGTATGATGAAAGAAATGGGCGATGTAGATTTTTCCAAAAAAGTTTACCCCGTTCTGAAAAAATATAGAGAAGTGTATTGGTTTGATGTTTTTTTTTCTTGTATTCTTTCATAATATTAAGCTTTAAAATCTTTCTGATACAGTGAATATTAAAAATTATCCCGATAATTTAATTGTAAAGAAGTGTCAAAAAATGCAGTGCGTTTTGAAGAAGTTTATTGCTCTGGTGACTTTTTGTTTTGTATTTTTTCGTAGTATTAGAAGGCTTAAGAATCTTTTCGACAATTCGAATATCAAGAAATTTCCTGAGAATTTAAATGTTTAGAATCATCCTCATAGATCGGATATTAAGAATTATTCTGATAATTTTAACATTAGGAAATATCCTGATAATTTAAATGTAAAGAATTGTGAAAAAGATTCGCTGCATGCTTAAAAATTTTGAAGAAGTGTGTTGCTATGGTGACTTTTTTTTGTATTTTTTTCATAATATTAGAAGTTAAGAATCTTTCCCACAATTCAAATATCAAGAAATAACCTGAGACTTTAAATATTAAAAATCATCCTGACAAATTGGTTATTAGGCTGATAGTTTAAATATAAAGAATCGTCAAAAAAATTTACTGCGTTCTGGAAAATTTCGAAGAAGTGTTTTGTTACGGTGCTTCTATTTCTCGGGTTCTCTTTCATAATATTGAAAGGCTTAAGAATCTTCCCGATAATTCGAATATAAAGAAATATCCTCAGAATTCAACATTAAGAGTTATCCCAATAATTTAAGTATAAAGAATTGGCAACAAAAAGAATTCACTGGGTTCTGAACAATTCTGGAGAAGTGTGTTTCTGTGGTGTTTGTTTTGTATTTTTTTCATAATATTAGAAGGCTTAGGAATTTGTACGAAAACCTGAATATTAATAATTATCCTGATAATTTAAATATAAAAAATTATTGTCATAATTAGAATATTTAGAAATATCCTGATAGGAATATTGAGAATTATTCTCATAATTTAAATATTAAGAAACATCCTAATAATTTTAATATTACAAATCATTGTCACAATTTGAATATTAGAATACATCCTAATAGCTTAAATATTAAGAATTATCCTGCCAATTCGAATATCCAAAAAATATCAAAGAACAATTAATCGTGAATCTTAACATTGGCACATAATTAGCCAATCTTTTATCGAAGCCGCTTCTGAAGTTGATCGATCGAACGGTTGAAATAAATGCTCTTTGCCGAAATCTGGCCTCGGTATATGTGATTCTCGAACACCTAAAAATAATTCAGTCGGTGGGTATCCGAGCACGAATTCCACTACGAAACTCGCTCCCTTTCTCCCTCTTTCTCTCTCGCTCTTTCTTCTTTTTTCTTTTCTCTCTGTCTTTCGCTTGCTCTCTTTCTCTTATTCGAATATGCACGCGCGTACGCATGCAGATGCTGCATGGACTTTTCAGGGATCGGCAGCAGCGAGAGCGCAGACGCGCGTTTGAAAATACATAAAGGGCATCCTCGCACTTTTATATTCTCCCGTGTCTAAATAACCCTTTCAACCACTCAATGTCACTGTAAATCAAATAATTATTGTTCTTCTACCGCACGTGTGCACGCACACACACACACACACACACACACACACACACATATTGGATTAAAAAAAAGTTTTACTCACCGCCTTAAAGATACGGAGTGAGGATTGTCTACGAGTGAAGAGGGTGTGCAAGATCGTAAATTTCCCGCCACGAGTCTCAACGACATTCGAAATTTACGTCGCTGGATAAGAAAACAATCAGCTCGATTAATCACGACGGTAAGACCGCGGTTGGGACCTTTTTTTCTACCCGAGACTCGTCTATCGAAGATTACATTTTTCAAGAGCCTCGATTCCAAATGTGTCAATTAATTATAGATTGACAAAAAAACGCAATGTCATGATCGGATAAGAATTTCAAAGTGTTTTGATAAAATGGTTTTGACAAAGATTCAATAAATAATTAGGTGTATTTTAAAATTGACTTAGTGAAATTCGTCCCTCTTTGTCGAAATTTGATGGATTTTTTTATAACTCTTCGTTGAGGCACTTATATTTGGCCACGATTTTGACACAGTGGGTCAATTTGGCCTGGATAGTATTTTGGCCACCTGCCATTAGCATGCTTCGGGCAGTTTTTATTGAAAAAAATCAAGGAAAATTTTTAAAAATCAAGAAAATTGATTGAAAAAAATCTCTTTGAAAATGTCTTAATATCTGCATGATGAAAATTCGGAAAATATCAAATTAAATAGCTGTAAAAATTATTGAAAATTGAAAAAATTATTTTCAATTTTGAAAACGTTACCATTTGTATCAACGGGCCAGTGTATCAACGTAGGATTAAGGGGAATTCTAATAGCTGCATCGACATCTGGTTTTAAGGGGAGGTACCTGAGTAAACGGCGAGAAAAACAGGTAAACTTCGGGAATTTTTATCTCAAAAACTAATCTTTCGATTGGACCCGGTTTTTTTAAATTGGAAAATATGTACATTGATGTATGCTTAGGAATTTTTTAAAATAAATTCGTTGACTGGAAGCGATTCAAACGCGATTATCTCGAAACGTAGTTTTCAAAGTCGGTACCAGATGTATCTCGAAAACGGCTTGTCCGATTGTGTTCAAATTTGGATACAATATTCTTCGATAGTTTTTCTCGTTCGCCACGTAGGATTTTTTTGAAATTTTCATTTTTGACGGAATTGCGACCGTTTCAATTTAACATTCGTTTTTCGTTCGCAATTTCCGACGATTTTGGATTGCATAGACATTGCATAAAAAAGCAATGGTTCAATCAAATGAAAAACCCCTACGTGGCGAACGAGAAAAACTATCGCAGAATATCGTATCCAAATTTGGACAAAATCGGACAAGTCGTTTTCGAGATACATCTGGCACCGACTTTGAAAACTATGGTTCGAGATAATCGCATTTGAATCGCTTCCAGTCCACGAATTTATTTTTAAAAAATCCTAAACATACCTCTATGTACATATTTTCTATGAAAAAAACCCGGATCCAATCGGAACATTAGTTTTTTAGATAAAAATTCCCGAAGTTTACCTGTTTTTCTCGCCGTTTACTCAGGTACCTCCCCTCAAGGGAAGGGTAGGGGTTTCAGCGTGAAAAAGAAACACTTTTTTGCGAATTTTTTTCATCTATATGGATAGAGTAAATTTATTGAAACCTTGTGTACATTGTTAAGTGTCATTTCAGGAACATTCCGTGAAATTTGTACGCGAAAATATCCACAAACAAGCCGGTGACAAAGCTTTTCCAAGAACGCCTTTGGAAAAACACGATTTGCGGTGTTCACTGTATCTCAGCTACAAATTATCTGAAATCAAGTACCATTAACATTTAGTCAATGTATCATCAAATCCTCCCCCCAACGGTCTTTGATAATTTTTTTTTTCATTTCTAAATTTTTGGTGGCCATGTAAAGTGAAAAGTTTTATTTTTCACGACAAATTCCGCCATTTTGGGGGTGAAAAACCCCCTCAATGTAAAAAAAAAATCTCAAACCAACCGTTGGGGGGAGGTACTTCATATGTAGAAAGTGTGTACCAAGTTTGAAATAAATCGGTCATGTAGTTTTCAAATGGCAGTGAACACGGACTTTGAAAAAGTGGTTTCGAGAAAAACGCGGCACCGGCTTGTTTGTGGATATTTTCGCGTACAAATTTCACGGAATGTTCTTGAAATGACACTTAACAATGTACAAAAGGTTTCAATAAATTTACTCTATCCATATAGATGAAAAAAAATCGAAAAAAGTGTTATTTTTTCACGCTGAAACCCCTACTCTCCCCTAAAAAAATACGAATTAGTAAAGTGAATTTTTTCAAGCTCATGTCCATTCACTGCAAATAAATGTTGGAAGTGACGGAGATTGAAAAAGCCAAAGTTGACAACCGCTGTGATTGCGAATGCAACTCTCGAGAATTGCCGGTTTACATTTTAATGTTCTCTAATGCCGGCTAATATTGCGTTCCCGTAATGGTATCCACCGCCGTGCTAGAGCAGTATATATCATCATTGTTGCGCGACAGTGCTTCACTTATCGGGCCTAATTTGACGTTTGTTCGAGTCTATTGTTGGCCTAGATCTCCGCGAGCTCTTCCCTCGAACTCTCGTCTCTCATCTCCAATCCCATGTACATAGAATGAAAACGTACTCGTGACAATTGTTCAATTTTTTTTCTTCGTTTTGCGCTCTTATATGCAAAGTGTGACAATGCAAGTTTGCCATTTTTTTTTGTCGTCGAGATATCACGGCTGTAGAATATTGTCAACGATTCGGAATAAATCTTCATCGTCGTCGTCGTCCGGAAATCTGTCGAAGAAGAAATCGTTGTCATCGTAATCCATCCGCCTCGCTATACGATATTCCATGCGTTCCCGAACAGAATCGTCGACGCTCATCTCGGTGCGGAGAGAAAATGCCGAGGCCTCGGGAATGAGTCTAACGACGAAATTATTTCGCCAAAATCTGCGCCACCGTCTGCCGTGGAGTCTGACGAGAGAAAGAAAAAATTACGATGAACGAATTGAAAGGCGACAAGCTGTCAAACGTTTGATCGCGGATGTTTCCAGACATCTTTTATCCGAATGATAAAAAAAACAATCAAAAGGAGGATATCTTCTACATTTGATTGTTAGAAGTTGATTTATTAAATAAAAAATTAATAACTAATTGCTAATTGATCATAAACAAGTGGTAAATAATGATTGATTGATTAAATAAAATTTTAATGTACCATTGGTCATTTGTAATAATTTGAAAGAAATGTGAATAAATAATTGACGACAGGTGATATATAATTGGTAACCAAAGTGCAATTTTTTTATAAACACGTTTAAGAAAAATTCAACAAGCTTTTATTTAATGTACTAAAAAGTAGAAAATAATTTTTTTACCAAGTCACTTATATTTGACTATAAATAAAAGCTTGGGGCGCTCAACTTTTTAAATGTTTAATAAATTCGATCGATTCAGTTTCATTGTAACCGTATTTAATTTGGCACAATAGTAATTAGAGAAATTATTATTACGCGTTTATACTCGGTTTCCGGATTTGTGTTTAAGAAATCTAAGGTTGTTTTACAGTAAATTAAATACAGTTGATATGTTGACGGATTTATGTAAATTAAAGATTATATCTACATTTTGAGCGCCCTAAGCTTTTATTTATAGTCACATATAGGTGACTTGGTAAAAAACATGTTTTTCCACTTTTTAGAACATTGAATAAAAGCTTGTTTGAAAAGAAAATGTGTTTGCATATAAATTATTTTCTACTTTTTAATCTTTCATTGATTTTACTATTTTCTAAAATTTTTGCAAACAGGGATTTTTTTGTTATTTTTCTTCATTTTTTTACAAATCATTTTTTTTTATGTTATTATTTGAAAAACGAAATGATTTGTATTGTGAAGTTAGCGTTATCAAAGGTGTTGATAACACCGTTATATAGGTCCATTAGAGATATTTTATTATGGATATTCTTTTTAAGTTGAATTATGCATTGTCACCTCTTAGATCCATGTTTGCAAAATTTCAGAGCTCTAAGTAGTCGGAAAGTGGATGAAATATCGATTTTCCGTCTTGCATCGCACAGAGTCACAAGTTATTTTATTCATTTTTTTATAGTCCAATCATGTATGTTAAGTTGAATCATGCACCTCTCAGATGCATGTTTCCAAAATATCAGAGCTCTATGTAATGGGGAAGTGGGTGAAATATCGATTTTTCGTTTTGCATCTCACAGAAAGTGCAGATATTTTTTTTATTATTTATTTTTTTATTTTTTAAAAGTTGAATCATGTATTGTCACCTCTTAGATGCATGTTTTAAAAATTTGAGAGCTCTATGAGTATTTGGGAAGTGGGTGAAATATCGATTTTCCGCTTTGCATCTCACAGAAAGTCAAATCATTTTGCTTATTCTTTTTAAATTGAATCCTGCAATGTCACCTCTTCGATGCATGTTTGCAAAACATCAGAGCTCTAAGTAGTCGGGAAGTGGGTAGAATATCGATTTTTCGTTTTGTATCTCACAGAAAGTACCCGTGCGGAAATTGAGTTGGGGCTGTGATCGGGCCCCAATAATATTCCCCTAACTTTATTCCGGCCCTAATTTGGAAGCCACATGAGGGCCGTTAGCGGCCGGTCACACTTTGTCAACAAGGGCCATTAAAGGCGCAACGACCGGGGCCTTATAAGTTGCCTCAGTGGCGCCTCATCAAAACCATTTTAGCGCCCTGAAAATGCCTCAACGGCGCCTCATCATAAGCATTTCAGCGCCATAAAATATCCGTATCAGTGGATATACGTGTATGTTAAATGCGTCAGGGTATACCTGTATTTGTTTTTATGTAATTGTTCATGTGCATAGGTGTGGGCGTGAGTACATGTGTATGTATGTGTGCGCACGTAGAAATGTGATTGCGTAATTGCATGTGAGCCTTTATGACAAACTGCCATGACAAAATTAATACAAAAAATAATTCATTCTAAGGAATGAATGTGTAGTAGAAATAAAAGAAATATATGGGTCTACTGAATCACTAGAATTTATTTCCATTGAGGGAAAGATCTGGAAAACAAAGACCACTTTATTTACTTACCTACACAGTCAGATAAAGTTTATGAATGGGAAATATCAGCGAAGTCTTCAGAAGAAATAATTTTCCCTATGATGAGTATTGAGCGGAAATTAGTTGCTATAAAAATGTCGAGCGAACCGGTCGGGACTGTTCACACTTATGCGCTAGCATCACTCCATATATGAGTGAAACTATGAGTAATTGTTTGTATCTATGTAAAAGGTTTCTTTACTTTGATAAATAAATACTGTCTGATGTTTGTCTGCATATTTGTGTTCATCGTTGATTTTTTATTTGCTAATGCCCTTACGCTTTTTCCCAATTTGCGTTCGATAATATTATTCGATCGATGTATATAATCGATGTGAATAATTGAAATACCATCAACCATGTAGCCTAAGCTATTTATACTGGTTTATCGCTATAATAGTCAGATCTGGGCCTATTGTGGAAATCCCTACTTGTTTATCCCTATAATGGCCAAGTCGGGTCCTATTGTGGAAATCTCTACAGGTTTATCCCCATAATGGCCAAGTCGGGGCCTATTGTGGAAATCCCTACAAATTTATCCCGATAATGGCCAAGCCTGGGCCCATTGTGGAAATTTCTACTAGGGAAAGCACTAGGGAAGCCCTGAAAGGCCCTTATTTTTATTAGGGATGCCCTATCAGTTTTCCGCACGGGTAAAGATATTTATTTTTTTATTTTTTTTAAGTTGAACCATGCATCGTCACCTCTTAGATGCTCTTTCAAAATTTTAGAGCTCTAAGTATTTGCGGAGTGGGTGAAATATCGAGTTTCCGTTTTGCACCTCACATAAAGTCAAGTTATTTTATTAACTTTTTTTTTATTCGAATCATGCATTGTCACCTCTTAGATGCACGTTTGCAAAATTTCAGAGCTCTAAGGAGTCGGGAAGTGGGTAAAATATCGACTTTCCGTTTTGCATCTCAAGGAAAGTCAAGCTATTTTATTTGTTTTTTAAGTTGGATCATGCATTGTCATCTCTTAGATGCATGTTTGCACAATTTCAGAGCTCCAAGTAGTCGGGTAGTGTCCGGATCTCCCACCAAACCAAGTTAAATAAAAGCTTGTAAAAATAATTGCCTCTGCTTGTCTGAGGGATGTGTATTTCCACATTAGTGGAGTTATCTTACGATGCTTCAACGCACAGATGAAAAATACCACTTGGATCAGCCAAATCGTTCAATGACATGTGGCCAACGAAATATTGGGACGAAAGTGTAAAATATTTGTTCGACGGGACAAATAATTCTCGAATCATTTAAATCTTCCATTTTTTCATTCAATTAAAATTCAATAAGAATAAGGATTTAGTAATCCCAAGTCATTTTTTTCTGTTCGGTGCACTCCGGTACCTGCTGATGTACCTTCCCAGAGTGATAAGCCAGCCCCAATAGGCGACGAGGGTGAGAGAGCACGTGGGTAGCATCGCGACGATCATCCACGGGATATCCTGAAATCCGCTCTCGACAATCATCTTCAGAGCGAGAGCGCACACGTAACAGGAGAATAACGCGAGCGGTGTCGTCATAAAGAGATAAAGAATGTCCAGTAGCATCTACAGAAAAAAAAGAATTGATCACCTCCTCGAAAAAAAAGAATTGATCACCTCCTCGAAAAAAAAGAATTGATCACCTCCTCGAAAAAAAAGAATTGATCACCTCCTCGAAAAAAAAGAATTGATCACCTCCTCGAAAAAAAAAGATAAAGAGAGACGTAGATAAAGATTTGATGGGAGGCCTCGAAGCTCGGAGGTGACACTAGCCTGTCGTGTTGCAATCACGGTGTTGAACCATATGACGACGCTTCGAAAGATTCCATGCCGAGGCACTCTCTTGGTGGAGTACCGATGACCGCACAATTCGCATCTCGTGTGTCCGGACTCGGTGAGCCATCGCTCGAGACATTCCGTGTGGACTAGACCGACGGTTCCCCTACACCTTGTTCAATGTTGTTCAAGTTTGCGTCGTTTCAATGCAACGAAAGCTCTTCGTTAAATTTTTCTTTTTTTATCTTACTTATTTTACGAAATATTGTTTTTGGCAGATTCCTGTTGCAGGTCTACCCGAATGAGCATCTTAAAGAAGAGATATCTCTAGGCGAGGAAAAAGTTCGCTGATTTTCATGATTTTTAAAGGAAAGATTTCTTCGCTATTTTTTAGACTTACGGTATGTTTTATTACTGCTATTGACTGTTACATGGTATTTGTTTTTTATAAATCATTAAAAATGACGGACTTGTGGCATGCGGAGTCTTCCAAACTGCACTTTCAAAACTGGCGTGACGTATAGTTAAAAAAATAATTGAGCGATTCTGATGAAATTTGGCATAAATCTTTCTAACCTTATTGTCTAAAACGTGATCCTAAATGTTTTTGAAAATTAAAAAAAGTATATTTTGATTGCGAAATGTAGCCATTAAAAAAAAATCAATCTTTTTGTTTCGTAGTGTACCATTTCATCGATTTTCAACATTTTTCACTTTTTTGGTTCATATTCTGGGTATGAGTATTAATGAAAGAAAAATCCTCGTCGGCTTTTTTTTCAGATTAATCCCGCTGATCTTACGTGTCACGCCGTCTAATAACATCCACCGCAACCCGTTGAGAAGATCGTGCCATACCTCCGCCATATTTGAAGATTAATAAAGGAAAAAATACCATGTGACAGCCAAAAGTAGTAATAAAACATACCCTAGGCCCCAAAAGTGATGAAGAAGTCTTTCATCAAAAAAAAAATCATGATAATCAGCAATTTTTTTCTCGCCTAAAGGTATCTCCCCCCTTTAGGTATTTCTATCGGTATTTTGTGGGGGCATAAGCAGGGCTCTCCTGAATCACCGGTAAATTACACTGGCGCTTAATCAAAAAATAAGTTACAATCAATTATAATACCCGATGATAAACTCGAATAAAAAATTTCGCGCAAATTTAGTAGATTCTGATATTTTTTCATGTTCTCTGAAACATCGCGCTTACGAAAATTCTTCTGCTAGTCACATTTTTCCAAGTTTTATCATCAATATTTTTCTTTTGCCATTCGTTGGTACCCCGTTCATTTTTTCGTTACGGAATCGTTAGATTTTTTTACTCGCCCAAGCAGTTTATATCAGGCATCTAAAGTTAATTAGTGTATAAATTATTAGATAGAAATGTGGCCTGCGTGTCATCTCCATAGAGCGCCGTATAAATGTTACGATTTGTACAGTGATAATTTTCATGAAAAGTTCGGTAACTTGGCTCGACATTTTACTAGTATAATGTGATTTACTTTTACTTGATTATAGACGAAAATCAGTTAATTGTCAAATATATGAGTACGTCAAAAAAACATCTTGAAAAAATACTTGAAAACAATTTTGAGCAAATTAAAGAAAAAACGTCATTTTTCTATAGTATTAGAGTGCATCGTTGGAATGCAACGAACATGAAATTCGTTAATTCCCCAATTTTGGGTTTATTTGGCTGCGAAAATCGCTCAAACGTTTCTCAGGATCCTTCTGTGAGCTCTCTATTCTAAATTTTCAACAAAAGATTCCACATGACAATGGCAATGAATAAATAAAAAAGAATTCCCGTTGCATTCGTTTGAAAACTTCAACGTCGTATTATTCCGTTGCATTCCAACGATGCAAACTTCAATCTCACTTTGTTGACGTCACAAAGCAGTGATGCTCATCGATCAATGTCAAGAGTATTTTATCGAGACGCCGTGGCTCGTCAAGTGCGATAAGTCGCACGGGGACATGTCAATTACGATAAAACGAAATAAAAATTGTATTTCGTGGGCGCCTTCATACAAGGGAGGAAGAAAAGAGCATGGGAGCGTGTAGCGATAAGCGCGATCTCACTTGCATGCCGATATCAGCGGTCCCAGGTAAGCGTAGGACGAGAGAGTCGATATCTGACTGTCGACTCTCCTGACTCCACGATTCGGCCATTCCCAAATTGGCCGCGTTCCCGACAATACTGGAAAGCCTCCCATGTGACATATCCTGCATATATCGCCCGTGGAAGAAATGCAGGAATCTCCTGATTTTTTTTTTAAACTCATGCTCGTTACTCGCATCGATTGATGAAACGCCGATGACAGTAATGAGATTCGTACCATCTTTGTCGAGTTTTGTCGAGCTCGGAGTTTGTTTTTTATCCACGGACGAACTTTTCGTCACTTGATCATCGATCGCAACGTTGGGTTGATAAAGAGACTCTCCCGTCTCCGTTCTCGTTAGAAAATTGTCTTCGAGTGACTTCCGGTTTTCTGGCGACACTTTGCTCCTCGCTGAAGAGTCCTCGGACTTCGAGGACAACGGACTAGTCGCCGATTTCTCCTCTTCCCACGATCCTGAGGTTTCCTTCGGCCTCTCGACTGTTGAACACGAAATGGCAATCGCACCACTCGCGGTCAAGTGATCCTTTGGCGCAACGTAACCGGAAATACGTTCAGAGATTTTCTCACTAACCTATCTCACGGCCCGGGGGGCCGAGGTCCCTCGATAATTGCTCGTCCTCGTCCTTCTCCTCGGCGGACATCAATGGCGTATTATTTTCTTCGTCGCTACTTCCATTTTTCCCTTCTTCTCTTCTTTTTGTTGCTTCTTTACGATCTGAAGAGCCCACGCGGCCAATTTTGTTCTGTGACGACTCCAAAGGCACTCCACCTCATTTTCGTTGATTGATGTTTTTGATCGTGATAACAACGTCGAGCGGAGTGAAGAACGCTGCGAATCTCTCCGGTCGATTGTCTCTTTATATTAAGGATGTAACCATACTTGTTTTAGCCGATACGATACCGATAATTGTATCGACGTATCGGCGATACCGATACCGATACAATTTACAAGAAAACTTGAGATGATAAAAATTGTTTGTCAACTAAAAAAATTTGGTAACACTAACCTATGATCTAAACACTAAAAAGGTACTTAAGTAAGAAGACGAAAATGTGGAAAATTATTACCTACTTTCCAGGAGCGAAAGGAGTGTCAAAATCAAACAGAAATATCATTATACTCTTTTATTTATTATTAATTTGAAGTTTAGTGCTGAAAGTAATCTACACTTGAAATTGTAGTGATTAACCTTCAAATTGAACTGAACTCTAAAGAGACAGGTTTCTAGAGGGTTTTGACACTTAATCGTCACACTGGGTCCACGGGACCCGAACAAATTATTGTGATGCCGTACAACTTTTTTTCCAATAAAACATACTTTTTTTATGTGCGTAAGCGTTTCATTCTTTCCTTCTAAATCGCACCTGCGTTGGATGAAATAAATATACTTTTTGAAAAGTCCACAGAAATCCCTATATCTATTTCAAAGTACATTGTTTCCAGATTATAAAACCATTTTTTTTTGTCAATAATTACAAGAGTTACAAGAATTTTTGTAAAAAAAAGTCGTTTTTCATGTTTTTTTTTTGATAATTTTTTTTTATATTTAAAATTTAATTTTTGATTTCTAACCAATATCTCTGTATTAAACAAGGTTCAAATTATACCTCACGGGTTTTAACACTTAATAGTCACACTGGGTCCACGGGACCCAAACAAATTATTGTGATGCCGTACAACTTTTTTTCCAATAAAACACTTTTTTTATATGCGTAAGCGTTTCATTCTTTCCTTCTAAATCGTACCTGCGTTGGATGAAATAAATATACTTTTTGAAAAGTCCACAGAAATCCCTATATCTATTTCAAAGTACATTGTTTCCAGATTATAAAACCATTTTTTTTGTCAATAATCACAAGAGTTACAAGAATTTTTGTAAAAAAAGTCGTTTTTCATGTTTTTTTTTTTGCATAATTTTTTTTTATATTTAAAATTTAATTTTTGATTTCTAACCAATATGTTTGTATTAAACAAGGTTCAAATTATACCTCACTATTTTTTTCATAACACTCAATGCATTATTTCATTATTTATAACAATTTAAAAACGCCCGGGTCCCATGGACCCAGTATGACTATAACGTGATTCTAGCTAAGTGTGACTACTAAAAGTAACATAAGTAGCTTTTAGCTGTAACGTAGATAGTCAATAATCAAACTTGACATTGGGGAGGTTTTTTTGAGAAAGCAGAGCTCATTAAGGTTATTTGCTGACAATCGGTTGCGCAAATAATTTTGAATAAGACCGGCAGTTGAAGAAAAGTCGCTCTGAAGCAACCGAGGTCAATTGATAGGATATATATCTTTCGCCAATGTTTCGCGCGCCAATCTTGCCGCGCGAAAGCCATCGCAACAAAGAGCGCGATATTTAAATCTAGTACGTAGGATTTTTTTTTATATTACATAGTTCATTTGTTACTAACAATTATCTGACGATTTTTTAGGCAAATTTTCGGAAAGTGAAAAATTTCGTCAGATAGTTGTTAATAACAAATAAACTATGCAATATTAAAAAAATCCTACGTACTTCCATAGACAATGTATTTTTCAAAATATATTCAACATTTCAAGTGAATCGGTTGAAAATTGTCTGAGTTATGTTTCCGGCCAACTTAAAAAATGCAGTTTTGAGATAAACGCTGCACAGCCGTCATTTTGAAATTAATTGCTTAAAAAAAATTATTGTATACAGTCACTGATATGTATGATAAACACCCTTTTATCTAATCTCGATTTATTCTGTAGTTTTTCTGAAAAAAAAAATCCCCAAAGAGCCTATTTTTTCGGCCGCTGGACTGGCCTGACCCCTTAATTGTTTTCATGAATTATACTTGACATGAACGCAATCTCGTTTACGTTGATGAAGACATTTCATGAGCTCATTCAGTATCATGAATTTGAGATACATCGTGACTTAAATTTTTCATTTCAAAATGCATCATCCGTTGACTACAAGATGAACTCATAACGGAGACTTTGTCCTTCGAGTGCCATATTTCAGGTGTTTACATTTTATTTTTTTTTAAGGAAACGAGTAAAGCTTTTAGAATGCGGTTTTTTCTTGCTTTTATTCATGATATACAGAAGGTTAAAAAAATTTTTTGAAAAAAAAAACCAATATGGCGGCCTTTGCAGCTCCGCGAAAACAGGTCCTCAAATCGCGGGAGGTAAACGGCTGACATCACTGCCCCCTCTTTGTTGATCTGAAACACAAATTCAAAGCATATTATCAATCTCTGACCCTTTGGTCATGGAATGAGGGATGGGTTTTTCGTTTAGTACAAATTTCGGAAAATGGCGGCAATTAAAAAAAATCGAATTTTCGCGTTTTTTTCGCATAAAAAGATAAATAATAAATGCCCAAATGTATCTATCGAACAAACGATCCGTCATTCCGTGAAGACATATTTTCTGAGTATGCTCTTCAAATTTCAGGTCGATATGTAAATTACAGCGGTCAGGAGAATGTCAGCCATTTTTTAAAACGGGTTTTCGAGAAAAACGCGTTTAAAGTTTTGTAATGTGTTTACAGAAATGTGTTTATAATTACCGGTATTTGGCAATGCCTGGTCCATAGAGGCATGCCTCCTCTTCTTCTAGCTGCTCATGTTGAGCCGCTAACATCTCCCGCCGATTTGAAGGACAAAGTCTCCCTTAAGTTCTCGAGCAGTACTACAGCAGAAAGATTGCAAACTACTCACTTAAAAAATTGCCGGCGCTGTAGAACGACTTCTCGAGTTCAGCTTTTTCTGTGGTAGCAATCACGAAACGTCGATTTTTTCACCCTAGCATCTTTTTCCGATGCTTGCGATCTCTTGTCTGCATCCAACAAGCATTCTTGGCCACGCAACGTGCACATTTCGACGTTTTATTACTCCCCTGAGCTCAATTTTGCGAACTC
Organism: Ophion ellenae; assembly: GCA_963210295.1. Classification (NCBI taxonomy): domain Eukaryota; kingdom Metazoa; phylum Arthropoda; class Insecta; order Hymenoptera; family Ichneumonidae; genus Ophion; species Ophion ellenae. Next base: position 17,894,391 of record OY723391.1, on the reverse strand, counting down.
TGCAGTTGTCTTTGCTCCAAAATGTTCGGAAAAGATTGTAGAAACAGAGTTTTAAAAAAATTAGAGATTTTCCAATGCTCATAACAAAAATTATGAAAATCAGCAATTTTTCCTTGCCTAAAGGTATCTCCCCCCTTAAAACTGTAGAAGGCCATGCCAAAGGTATGAAGGTTCATAGCTCAACAACGGACCACTAAAAATTACGTTCATTCTCCAGCATTCCTCCTTCGGATCGTTTTTTTTGTTATTCCAACAATTATTAAAAACGTTTCTCATCCCTACATTATTTTAAAACATTGATTTACATTATTTTTTAAAATTATTTTCATTCTTTTTAAATTATTTTCTTTTTTTGCCAATAAAATAATTCATAACGGTGGGTTTTTTATTTTTCATTGTAAAGTATATGAGAAGGAACATTGGGTTTTTAATGAGAATAACAAAGTCGATTATAAAAAATTCAATTTTCATTCATATAATAATTATATACAAAGACCACTTATATAGACCACTTATATACAATTATATACAAAGAGTTTGCAATACATCCGTACAAAAACATGTCCCATTAACATTCATGAAAATGTTACTTGTAACTGATCATTTTGAGGCAAACCAGGCACATTGAATCATGTCTCGGAATATTGGTAACGATAATTGATGGTGAATTATCGAATGGATTTTTATACAATCGGATTTTTATACAAGCAGAATCGTGAAATTAATTCCCGGAAAGATTAAGTATAAAAATCCAAACAAACCCAAACAATCGATATTTTGATCATTCTCAATGTATAGCCCGCCTTAAGGGAGGAAGACCATTTACAAATTTGAAAAAAAATCGTTTTCTTTTCGTCCCATAAATCGATTGGTCAATGTCTTGAGAATATCGTGTCCAATGTTTAAAGCCAAATTCCAAGAATTTCCTGAGTTTTCGCGGAAAAATTCCAGGAACGTTCGTGCTGAGTGGACGCAAGAGTGCGGCCGCGGACGACGGTGCATGCGCCCTTCTATATTTCGTCTTGCTCCGATCTTTTATGTGTCGTAGTCGTACGCGGTAGGGCCCATCGTTGTCGATGCGGAGCGTCGCAGGTACTTTAAAATTCACTTTGGGCCAGTTGTGAACTTAGAGCTTCTCAAAATGTCCGCGTACCCAAAAGGTTCTCATAGCCCAGTCGAATTAGTATTTTAGATTTACAAAAATTTTTAGCAGCAATTTTGTTTCGGAATACGTTGGGGGGGGGGGGTCACTGGTAGTTTAAATTAAAAAAGTAGAGGAGCCAGACTTTTCACTCCATCCGCCATCTTGATTTAAAGGGTTATTTTTTATTTCTTGAATAACTCGTTCATTTTCAATTTTACACGCAAAATAGTTTTTACAAAAGTTGTTTAAAATTAAATTTCCTACAATTTTGGTTCTTATCAATTTTTTCATAGGATCGATTTTTTCGATTTATACCCGAAAAGAGGGGGTGCATTTTTTGTTATCGAAATAACTCGTTTATTTTCAATTTTACGCGAAAATTGCAATAAACAAAGTTGTTTAAAATTAAACTTCCTACAATTTTGATTCTTATCAATTTTCTCGTAGGATCAATATTTTTCGATTTATACCTGAGAAGAGTGGGGGTAAAATCTTATCATTGTATTATCACGTTTCTTTTCAATTTTACAAGAAAAATTGTTATAAACAAAGTTGTTTAACATTAAAGGTACTACAATTTTGATTGTTAACAATTTTTCGTAGGATCTATATTCTTCTATTTATACCTGAGAAGAGCGGGGGAGAATTTTCGTTTATTGAATAACTCGTTAAAAGTCCATTTGACACGAAAAATGGTTATTCCCAAAGTTGTTTGGAATTTCCTATAATTTAGGTTCTCTTCAATTCATAATTACTGCACTAATTGCTGAAGTATTTATGGATGTGGATGTCAATTATCATTGATTATTCTCTCGTACTCCTCAAGTGAATCCTGACTGGAGGCTTAAGTACGCACGTACTTAGGCCTAAGTATGCTCGTCAATGAAGGTCGGGGATCACTTCCCCCATCAAATTATCGATAAACTGATTATTTACACCCCTCTTTTCCTTTACCGTGAACGTGCGTCCCAAAAATATAAACTTTAGAAAAAATCGGAATCATAATTGAAGCAAATAACATTTTCAACCCATCAAATTTACAACGACAATCAGCAACAAAAAAACAGACAGAAAAAAATAATGATACAACATCAATAATAAACGCGATAATAGAATACTTAGGTTCACCCCCCGCTCTTCTCAGGTATAAATCGAAGAATATAGATCCTACGAAAAATTGTTAAGAATCAAAATTGTAGGAAATTAAATTTTAAACAACTTTTATAATAACTATTTTGCGTGTAAAATTGAAAATGAACGAGTTATTCAAGAAACAAAAAATAACTCTTTAAATCAAGATGGCGGATGAAGTGAAAAGTCTGGTACCTCTACTTTTTGAATTTAGACTACCAGTGACCCCCCCCCCCCCCAACGAATTCCGAAAGAAAATTGCTGCTAAAATTTTTTGTAAATCTTTGCCGTTTTTAAACTAATTCGACTGGGCTATCATGCAACACCTAAGAGACCTTCACGGAAGAGAGCTTTTTTGGAAACCAACGTATTAATCGTAATCCGGAAATTAACGGAAGGCAGAGTGTCAGTGCGAAAACACTTATTAGTGCGGGCTCCGATGAAGTGTGTTGGAATCCGCTGGTAACCTGTCGGTTTATTGAATTTCGGGTCGGAAAGCCCGTAGAGAGCAGCAGCAGCGGGAAAATCGTTTTTACGAGGAAGCCGAAGGAATCCTGTATGGCGCTGGAATAGCGGATCGCCGGTGAGACATCAAAATAATTATGTTTTCCCTTGTTGAAACTTTGAGCGTGTTTTCCTCAAAACTGCATTTTTCTCAACTGCTGGAGTGATTACTCAAAAACTATTAACCCATTTTTATGAAATTTCTCACATATCTTCCTTGTACCTGTAGTTTTTCGGTGAACCTAAATAATATTTT
>OY723391.1:17876468-17891156 GCA_963210295.1 Ophion ellenae | reverse complement strand
TTTGCAGCTGTAATGTATGTAGCGTGGGATATTTCTAAAAACTTTTAACCGCCATAACTTTCTTGATTTTTGTTTTTTTTTAGATTCCGTCTCAAAAACAACTATTTAAAAAAAAAATGAAAAACATGCCTTGCCATTTAAAAAAAAATTAAAGTTACCGTGTACAAGTTACCGTGGTATCTTGTAGTCATGTTGACGAAAAAAAAATGTTGTCTTACCATCGGACATTCCCCTCAAAATCATAAAACTGTTGTAGGGAAAACACTTTTTCGAGCCCACCATTTAGATTTATTTAAATGCTTTTTTTAAAATGGGACGTCCTGTATATATATATAAATATGTGTGTGTATATATATATATATATATATATATATATATATATATATATATATATATATATATATATCTATATATCTATATATATACAAGTATATCGTATACATATGTATAATTCTCGTCCTCTTATTATATAGACGGAGCCCTCTCGATTTTTCATCTTCACGACACCATCACGTGGAATAACGAAACGATATCGCAAGGGACATCTATCGATTCGCCGATCCGAGATATATCGGCAGGCCGTATATACGTGTACACGTTCCTTATCGCTTTTTCCGCTAACTTTTCGAAAGATTGGTTCGCGCGACGCTCTCATACGTATATATATATATATGTGTGAGTGTGTGTACATACGTAGTCTCACCTCTGTCCCGATCTGTCCCCTGCGTAATAGGGGCAAGATCCCCTCGATCTTTCGCGAGAGGAGATCGCGTGCGTCCTCTCCGTGCGCGGAGTATACAGAAGAGTCACGCGAGATCCAAGTTCTCCATTCGGATTAAACGAGATCGAGGAAAGAAGGGGACGGGGACGAGGGTCCACATATAGTGAGGTATATAAAGAAGACTCGGAAGGGCGAGAAAGATGGACGATCCAACTAGCGAATCCACTTAAGGGGCGAGATACCTTTGGGCGAGAAAAAAATAGCGAATTTTCATAATTCTTTTTTTAACAGAAAGATTTTGTCATTATTTTTTAGTTAGAGGATGTTTTATTACTACTTTTGACTCGTACATAGTATTTTTTAATCATTCTTCAAAAATGGCGGCGGTTGTCAGACGGCGTGACACGTAGCGTCGGCGGAATTAATCCGAAAAAAAAACCAGCGAAGGCTTTTCTTTCAATAACACTCATACGCAGAATATGAACCAAGAAAAAGCGAGAAATGTTGAAAATCAACGAAATGGTACTCTTTGAAACAAAAAAATTGAATTTTCCGAAAAAAATGGCTACATTTTGCAATAAAAAAGTACAATTTTGTAAAACATTTAGAGTCATGTTTTGAACAATGAGGTTAGAAAGATTTATACCAAATTTCATGAAAATCGGTCGATTCGTTTTTTAGCCATACGTCACGCCAGTTTCAAAAATGCAGTTTAGAAGACCGTGCCACACTTCCGCCATTTTTAAAGATTGATAAATAAAAAAAATATCATGTAACAGCCAAAAGTAGTGATAAAACATACCCTGAGTCTCAAAAGTGTTGAAGAAATCTTTCCTTTAAAAAAAAAAATCATGAAAATCAGCAGGTTTTTTCCTCGCCCAAAGGCATCTCCCTCTTAAGAATCTTGCGTATCCCGCCACCGTGCTCTTCCCCGCGGCACTCGTAGCAATATATTAAGGAGGCGAATCGCGGCTCCTGGTTCCTTAAATCAATCGTCAATTGCCCGTAGGCGTGTGTTCTCACCGCGCGAGCGCGCGACTCAATGCTAATTCCACCTGGTGCGGCGTGTATAATACGAAAGAACGAGGGACCGCGTCGCACGCGTCCCTAGAACGTTTCATCATAAGCGAGAAACTTGTTCCCCGTGAGTCCCGAGCTGGCAATTTGCATGAAGAAACTCGTGCTTGAGCGCGTAATTAACTTTATTGGGATTTAATGAGATCGATCGAATGATCGAACGTACATCCTGTCGGTGTAAAAACGACTTTATGGTGCTGTTGCGAAGATTTAGCGATAAATGTGGGAAGAGGATTTTGAAATTTCGTGTGTATTTAGCGGCAGTCAAATTTGTTCATTGGGACTGAATTATGTTGGAATTTTGTGTAGAGACAGAATGAAAGCGAGGGTACTGGTTGCATGGGCCCAGTACATGGATGGGTGACCGCTTAGCACGAGCTTGCGCCCTGGCTAACGAACGGAAGTCACTTTGACTTTTTCTTTCGGCTTCGGGCGAATATGCAACTTTCTTCACCGAAAAATTGAACGCAATTCGAGAACGTAAGACAGGACAATTTCTCGTTTTTGAACCAATTTTTTAAGAGAATTTTCGTTTTGTTGTATAAAAAAAAAGTCTCAGTAACACAAAAAAAAATAATGTTTTTTTAAATATATTATTTTAATTTTCTAGTCCTTGTCGTATCCGAGTTCCAAATTTTCACATCTGAACAAAGCGGCGGATGGTCAAACTTGGATGATCGTTTTGTCACAAGGAATTTCCAACTTTTTTCTACAAAAAAATAACGCGAAGCGAAAATAAACGTTGCAAATATCTATACGACAAAAGAATTTCATGAACTTTTATAAGCTTTAATTTAGAAAAAAATATAATTAATTTTTTTAAACAATTAAACAGCTTTCATTAAAAAAAATAATTTAATTAATAAATCATTAAAGGATAAAAAATTAATTTAAACAAAGCAAGTTGATATGTCTTCGAGTTATTCTTGGCACTGGGTTCGAAGACATGCTTCCGAAAATATAAAAATGATTTAAAAATACTTTTTCAACGAGTTTTTTAGTTCACTCAAAAGAGATTTTCATACCGAAAAAAATGAACTTCGGTTTGATTCAATAAGTCGTTTAGTTTTTTTGCTATCACGCCCGCCAATGCAGTGACAAGACGCACATGGAATAGGCTGACAAATCTGCAGTCATGTATTGTTTCATGTTGACATTTTTCTTCTACAATTCAAATATACATTAACAGGTGCCGCAATGTTTACTGGGCTCATTTGTCTTTTTTCGCTTAAAAAAAATTCCCGAAGAAGCGCTTTTTTGGATCATCACAACCGGCCAACGAACTATTAAAATTCCACACCAAATTATCCCAAGTATTTCTCACTTCGCCGGAACAAATAATCCTCAACAGCCTAATATTCAATTTTTCTCATAAACAATTCGTTCGTATCGCCCAATGACTCCAACCCAAGTCATTTTTTCACCAGTGCAAGTACAACATTTCCGCGATCGACAGCAAATAGTTTTATTGCGTTGCCGTTAAATTTATGTACACCAACTAGGCTTGCTCCGCCCTTGCCTATTTTTTAAAAATTCATCGGTCCTTTGTCTCCGATAAGAGTATACGTCCGGATCGAGTAAGTCACCCGATACGCCTTCGTAAGCTTCGAACCACGCGTCTGTAATGGAAGTATCGGGGTGGTATAATCGAGACACAACAATGTATACGCACAATTTTCTCGGTGCGAAACGTTATATATGGTGGACACACGAGGCGGACGTTTCTATCCCGCCTCTCTCGTTCGCGGAGTAATTGTCAGGATAGAAATTCCGGTGTGGGTTATTTATTGCGCGAAGCTGAGCTCGCGCGACTAGGCGCGAGCAGACGGCTGTATCCGAGGAGCTTATATGACTAAACTTCAGTAATGTGAAAAGAAAATACGATGGGGAAGACGCGGGTGAATTTATAGGAAATCCTCGCGAGATAAGCCCGAGGTGTATCGAACGATAAACGCAAGCAGCTGTATACATAAGCTGAGAAATAGAAGGGCGGAGAATTGGCGATTTGGGAAGTTAACCCTTTGAAGCATACATTTTTCTTTACGTGCAATTGGATTGACATTTTGTACTCGCGGGTTTTCGGGGTCGCTGATTACGAATCTGCACTCAAAATTCAGTAATTCAAGATGGCGGATCCAATATGGCGGACCGTAAATGCAAAACGTCGTTTGATGATAGCGAAAGTTGGTACTCGGGGGTTTTCGGGGTCGCTGATTACGAATCTGCAATCAAAATTCGGCAATTCAAGATGGCGGACCATAAATGCAAAACTTTGTTTGATGATAGCGAAAGTTGGTGGCCGGGGGTTTTCGGGGTCGCTGATTACGAATCCGCACTCAAAATTCGCGAATTCAAGTTGGCGGATCCAATATGGCGGACCGTAAATGCAAAACGTCGTTTGATGATAGCGAAAGTTGGTACTCGGGGGTTTTCGGGGTCGCAGATTACGAATCTGCACTCAAAAATCGAGACTTCAAGATGGCGGATCCAATATGGCGGACCGTGAATGTAAAACGTCGTTTGATGATAGCGAAAGTTGGTACTCGGGGGTTTCCGGGGTCGCTGATTACGAATCTGCACTCAAAATTCGGGAATTCAAGATGGCGGACCATAAATGCAAAGTGTTGTTTGATTATAGCGAAAGTTGGTATTCGGGGGTTTTCGGGGTCGCTGATTACGAATCTGCACTCAAAATTCAGTAATTCAAGATGGCGGATCCAATATGGCGGACCGTGAATGTAAAACGTCGTTTGATGATAGCGAAAGTTGGTACTCGGGGGTTTCCGGGGTCGCTGATTACGAATCTGCACTCAAAATTCGGGAATTCAAGATGGCGGATCCAATATGGCGGACCGTAAATGCAAAACGTCGTTTGATGATAGCGAAAGTTGGTACTCGGGGGTTTTCGGGGTCGCAGATTACGAATCTGCACTCAAAAATCGAGACTTCAAGATGGCGGATTCAATATGGTGGACCATAAATGCAAAACGTTGTTTGATGATAGCGAAAATTGGTACCCGGGGGTTTTCGGGGTCGCTGTTACATGAAATCAGCTCCCCAAAAGAAAAATGGATCATCGAATTTGGAAAAAATCGTACGGTTTTTGCCATTTACAGCCGCCATAATGGAACCGCCATTTTAAATTTGACGGTTTAGTCTTCCGGTTCGTATTCAGTGGATAAAAAACCAAGTTTTTACCCATTTTTGGTTATGGTTTACCTGCTAGATTAGTCGCAATCAGATTTATGATGCGAGAAGTTCGTTTTTTTGCACTTTCGTTATTGATGACACCCGCTACGTGAAAAATGAACATTTAATAGGTATGATTTAGTAGTTATTGAAGTCCTAGGAACCTTGAAACGCATTTTCAATCGTCATATTGAAATTTCATCCAAAACAAAAATTTCAAAATGATTATTAATCTGTAGGAAAGCCGCTATGTTCTTATGGAGGTTTTTTTATGTAATTTGAAAAAATGGCGGCGCTTTCAACAAACGTATCAAATTTAGCCTTTTTCCGACAGTTTTTCGTACAAAAAATAGGAAGATTTAAAAAAAAGCTTCGTGAATAATGTTCTGTTAAAAATTCAAACGGATAGCTTGAAAATACTTCCATTGAGAAAAACACCATTCCGAGAAGAACGCGTTTAAAGTTCGGAGTGCAGGACTCACGCTCCAATAACGTTTTCTAAGATAGGCTGTAGCGACCGAAATAATTCAAATTTCGATCTAAAAATTGGACAGAACGTTTATAACCGTGTATACTATCGGACAATGCAAAAAAATTGATTTTTTGAAAATTTTACACTGTGATGATCCCTCAATGATATTAGGCGGGAGCCTGAATTAGAAGGTCCAAAAAAGCATTTTTTCGGGATTTTTTTTTAGAACGGTAAAAAACTAGTATGCCCAGTAAATATTGAGGTATCTTTTCATGTATAAAAAAAATGTTTCAACATGAAACAATAAATCACTGCAGATTTATCAGCCTATTCCATGTGCCTATTCCACTACAGTCCTCAATCGGCGGGAAATATGCAGCTCGTAATTCTTGACTGAAACAAAAAACCAATAAAATTTTCAATCGTCATATATTTTTCTTCTGGATGAATTAAGAAAAAGCTGAAAAAATCGTGAAATTATACCTTTACCCAGGTTGGAAAAAAAATGTGTTAGAAAAAAACATTTTAACGTGCTGTAAAAATTACATGAAAAGACTTTTTCAACGACTTTTTTTAATACACGTAGAAGATATTTTCATACTGAAGGAAATAAGCTTTGGTTTGATTCAATGAGTCGTTTAGTTTTTTAGCCATCGCGCCCGCCAATTTGGAAAAATCTTGAAAATGAAAACTGAAGAAAACGCGCTTCAAAGTTTTCAATAGAAGGAAACATCAATATCAAATATCAATCGCTTCTCTGCTTTTGGTAATGTATTCTTGGCTAGTTTATCTATCGATTCACGCAACAACAAAAAAACGATTTTTCGGACCTTCTAATTCAGGCTCCGGCCTTAAGCTGAGAGTAAGAAATAGACATATAGGAATTTTCTGATGGATTGTCGCTCGAAGCATATCTGTTAATCGTAAACCCATCATTACTGTCGATACGGACTTCTTCGGCGATATATTTTCCAAACTTTCAATATCCTGCGGTTAATTAATCGCCTCCCTCCTCTCCGCTTCCGCCTGCCCCCCTGGGAGAATTAATACCGGCGTAGGTTTATATTAAATCGATATTCCCTCTACTTTACCTGAGCCATATACATGGTCATATGGATAGATGAGTCTGATAGATCTCCCCGGTGGCGTTCCACCGCCTGGTATGAAACTCGATCTCCGCCTCTGTCTTGCTCGTCCCCCATCCAGAGAAAAAATGAATATCGTGTAGAGAGAGAGAGAGAGAAATAATTAATTCGAAGCTAATCTCGATACCAAGTAATGGTAAGTGAATGCTCTTTGAAGAGAAAAGTGTCCGGTAGAAAATGTAGTTGGTTATAATTAGACGGGTACATTCGAATGTCTGACCATGTCTATTACAGAATTATAGCTTCATTAAGAAACGCAGAACGTCATCTTTCTTCACTCGACGTTTCAACCTGCGCGTGTAATCGAATTAAAAAATTAAGAGAGAGAAAGTGTAGAGGGGATCGCAATGAGCAATGATTTACGTGAAACAATAATCGATGCTGACGTTTGCATCGTTTGAGTGCAACGAAAAGCAATTTTTCTTCTACTCACGTTTTTCTTGCCGATTTAGGGTACGAAAAAAATCAAAACGTTTTTTTTTATCCTCGTAAAAGTTCCAAGATTTTAATCTATGAAAAAAAAATAGAATTTAACGAAAATAAAAAACAAACAAAATTGGAGAGAACTTTCGTTGCATCCCAACGATGCAAACTTCAACGCCATCACAATGATGATTCATTGGCGAAATATACAGGGCATTGGTTATTGGTCACGATTCCATGATAGGGTTGTAGGGCTTGTTCTCCGCTATTGAATAACCCAGTAATGCTTTATGCAAAAGTGAACCATTTTCGAGATATTGGTATTTTTTTAGCGAGGGCTGGGCAACATTAAAAATTAATTTAGAAAAGACTAATGTAGGAAATCAAACTTTTTTTAGTTATTTATAATTTAGAGACACAGTAATGTAGAATTATCAACAATAAAATGAAAATAATCTGCAAACATTTTTGAATCAGGGGTCCAAGATTCTGCAAACTTTCGTAATTTTTTTTTTGACTAATTGTAAAATCCAGATTTTATGTTTAGAAAATCACTAAGTTACTTAGCCTGCGGATCATTAAAAACCAACTACACATTATTAGCCATCCAAAGAAATACGAAAAATATTAGACTCGCAGAGCTCCGGGCCCCTAATGTAAAATTATTTGCAGATTATTCTTATTTTATTGTTAATAATTATCTGTTAGTGCGTCGTCAAACTACAAGTAATAAAAATCTTTGATTCCATACGACTGTTGAAAAAATTACTTTTGAAAGTTGCCTAACCCTCACTTCAACCCTTCGTCGACGCACTTATATTTGACTACGATTTCGACACACTGGGTCGATTTGACCCGGAGAGTACTTCACCCATCTGCCACTACCATGCCTTGGATCGGTTTTTATTGAACAAAATTCAGGGATACACTCTAAACACGTCTTAATATTTCGGCGTAATAAATATTTGGAAAATATCAAATTCAATCGTTTGAAAAAATTATTGAAAATTTTCAATTTTGGAAAAGTGAGCATTTTACTACAAATTCATCCTGGTCAAAATGACGCAGTGTCAACGTAGGGTTTGAAAATCAATAAAAATAATAATATCTCGAAAATAGGTCAGTTTTGCATAAAGTATTACTGGATTATTTGATAGCGAAAAACATGGCCTACAACCCTTTCACGTGATCGTGGCCAATAACCAGTAGCCCGGCATATCTCACGCGAACGATTCATTATTCCCAATTAAATGCATCATTTTTTATTTTCAATGTTTTTTTTCGCCTTTCAGACTTTTACGGTCTGGCGCCTTTCACTTTCATCCCACACTTATTGTCACTTCATTACTTCTCGGTCCTTGGAGAGCGTCTCGGAGTATCGCTCGCTGTCGCTTTTTCCTCGTGTCACTACCGTAAAACGGGGTTAATTGACATTAAGGATAACTTTGATAGTTTTTGGGGCTACTTTAACAGAGTGCCAAAATACGGTTTAAATATATTCTTAAACTTTTTCCCCATTGTTGCTCAAATTTGTTGTTCAATTTTCTTATAATTCTGCTAAAGTTTATACAAAAAAGCGTTTTTTTCGGGAATTTTTTTAGAAGGAAGAAAAAAACAAGTGAGCCCAGTAAACATTCAAGTATCTTTTCATGTATTAAAAAAAAGTATCCACATGAAACAATAAATTACTGCAGGTTTATCAGCCTATGCCATGTTCGTCTTGCCACTGCAGTCCCTAATTGGCGGGAAAGATGCAGCTCGTAATTCACGACGAAAACAAAAAAACCAATAAAATGTTCAATTGTCATATATTTTTCGTCTGGGTGAATTAAAAAAAAAGCTAAAAAAATCGTGAAATTATAACTTTTCTCAAGTTTGAATAAAAATGAAAAAAAAAATACTTTAACGTGCTATAAAAATTATTTAAAAAGACTTTTCCAACACCTTTTTTGATTCGCTTAGAAGAGATTTCCATACTGAAGAAAATAAACTTTGGTTCGATTCAATAGGTCGTGTATTTTTTTTGCTATAACGCCCGGCAATCTGGAAAAATCGTGAAAATGAAAACTGGAGAAAACGCGCTTCAAAGTTTTCAATAGGAGGAAATATCAATATCAAATATCAATCGTTTCTCTGCTTTTGGCCTTGTATCTTTGAAAATATCTCCAGTTGGCTTTTGTATCTTTGTAAATATATTCTTGGATAGTTTATCTATAGATTTAAGCAGTAAAGAAAAAAACAATTTTTCGAACCTTCTAATTCAGGCTCCGGCCTTAATAAAGATGACAATTTGATTGTAAAAAAAATGTTTTTCATCTAATTCCATGTAAGGTGCATGGAATATTATTATTTTTAATCAAAATGATGTCAAAGTAACCCTTAATCTTCGACGTAAGTTGCATTTCAATCCCTTGTCGAAAAAACACCACACCCCATGTAGAGATTGACCGTTGGGCCTGGGACGGGCCTTTACAGTTAGCCTTTCTAGAATATTGGGCCGTGAGTATTTACCAATGAGGTGCCTTTGTAGAAATGATAAGAACAGCCCGATATCGGCCAACAGAGCCAACAATTATTGGGCCAATGATTTAATTCATTGTAGCGCCAATGTCGGTGATTGCACTTGGGCCTATGTGGGCCCTCTTAAAGGGCCTATGTAGAAATTGACCACTGGCTCTATGATGGGCCTTCACAGTTGGGCTATCTAGAAGTTAGTCTATCTAGAATATTGGGCCGTGAGTTTGTTTGGGTTTGTTTGGGTGCGTGATAAATATTCAACCTATATCGGGCCAAGATTGGCCCGAGATTGGTACTTATGGATACATATTTCATGGAATAACCTTGAAATAAATTGTGATTTGCGTATATGACAGGTTTCAAAATTGGCATATTTTACTTACTTATGTTGGTTATTTACAAATGCCAATAATAGGCCAAGACTTGATTACAAAAACTGAACTACAAAATATAGACGATTAATATATGACGTGCCAGTTATTTGCCTATTTTGGCACAATATACAGATAATGAATAACCCAAGGCGTAAATAAAATAAAAGCAGATATGGTCTGACCCACTCAGCCAATAAAGGGCTTAGCTTAATTAAATGTAATTTCCAGTATTTTAGCATTGCCAGTTTTAAAATTGGCAAATTTCGATGAACTATCACGGCTGTTTATTGGTTTTAACAGATGGGCCCGGATAGGTTTTAGTAATGGGCTGATATTGTGCCAGTTCTCAATTTATAACGGAACAATAATGGGCCAATGTAATTGCTTGAATTTTAGCATTGCCAGTTTTTAAATTGGCAAATATAGTTCAACCATCACGGCTATTTATTGGTTTTAAACGATGGACCGATATTGTGCCGGTTTTCAATTTATACCGGAACAATATTGGGCCAATGGAATTGTCAGTATTTTATTATCCTCAGTTTTCAAATTGGCAAATTTAGTTTAACTATCACGGCTGTTTATTAGTTTTTAATGATGGGCCAGGACAGGCTTTAGGGACATTGCGCCAGGGATATTGGGCCGATATTGTGCCAGTTTTCAGTTGAGAGCGGAACAGTAATGGGCCAATATTATTTCTCTTTTGCTGGCTTATACGATGGTCCCAATATTGGCCTGATCGTAACATTGGGCAACTCATGGCAACCTCTACATGGGACTCAGCGTTACTTTGACAAAAAAAATTGCGGTTGGGGTGGTGAGCCTTGACATTCTCAAACATTCGATAGCCAAAGGAAACATTCTTCTATTGAAGCAAAAAAAGTTGAAATTTGTGATGTCCAAAAAGGTTTACCTACAAGAAACTTTCGTTTCACGTTTGCACGAGGGCACAGGGCAACTGTCGAAATTCTGCGCGGATGAGGGTGGTCCCATTTCTACCGAGTGTCAACTGTGTTACCATTGGAAACTTTCGCGGTAACCCACCCCGACCCTACTCGAAATCCGGCCCCGAATAATTCACTTTGATCGAAAATTATGGTCGAATCCGTTTCAGCCGGATTCGTACGATATGGAATACGGGAATATCTCTTTACGACAAACTTTGTCTCGCTGCTCTAAAATTTCGCGAATCCGCGAGCTTTATTTCGAGACGAGTTTATGTAGAAGCTCTCTAGATCAGATCGAAGAGTTTAGGTCCGAATCGACTTTACGATCCGCGACACACGAGTTTAACGAGGGACGGGCACTTCGTCCAAGATTTACTCGCTCGCAGCACTTCAACGAGGCACGAGTAAATATATTAAACACGCAGGAGAGTTAAGACGTGATTTCGCGTTTTCTCGAATGTTTCACGTATACGTACACAGACCCCGATATAAAGGGTGTCCGGGCTGTAAACGCGTTAATTTTGAAACTAGACTCGAGGGTGCCTTAGGAGGCAAACATCCCGAGGAAAGTATGAGCTAAGTGTCAGTTCTGCAAAATGCAACCATTTTTTATCTCTCATTTCTCTGGAGCCACGAGGTATAAAACGGTACGATATCATTCACGTAATATCTTTATCTTTATCTCTTTACAGAGGAAAAAAATTACGTGCTTTTTATCTCAATTCTGCGAGATGAAACAATTCCCATTTTCTTTCTCAATTCTCATTAGACAAGAAATACTAACAAAAACATTTTTTTTTTCATTTTTTTTTCTCAATTCTCACGACACAAAAAATACTTTTAAAAAAGTACGAACCTTTTATCCAATTCTGTAAGATGCAACAATTTGTATTTTTTCTTCTCAATTTTCATAAAACGAAAAAACTATTTTAAAAAGTACGTCCTTTTTATCTCAACACTGCGGGACGCAACCTCTTTTCCTCCTCAATTCCGATTCAAATTCCACCGCGAACTCATCAAGGAATGAGCATTCACGTTTCCACATATCAACGCCAGTCCATACTTCCACTTCAGCTGTGAAAAAAGTGCCAATCAACGCATTTTTTCAAACGAACATTATGGTGACAAAATATTAGGAGTAGTAAAAAGAAATCCATCATGTTTGCCTTTAACGGAGACTTTGTCCTTGGAGTGCCATATTTCAGGTGTTTACATTTTTTTTTTTAAAGGAAACGAGTAAAGCTTTTTGAGTGCGGTTTTTTTCTTGCTTTTATTCATGATATACAGAACGTTAAAAAAAAATTTCTTTGAAAATAAAACCAAAATGGCGGCCGTTGCAGCTCCGCGAAAACAGGTCCTCAAATCGCGGGAGGTAAACGGCTGACATCACTGCCCCCTCTTTGTTGATCTGAAACACAAATTCAAAGCATATTATCAATCTGTGACCCTTTGGTCATGGAATGACGGATGGGTTTTTCGTTTAGTACAAATTTCGGAAAATGGCGGCAGTTTAAAGAAAAATCGAATTTTCGCCTTTTTTTCCGCATAAAAAGATAAATAATAAATGCAAAAATGTATCTATCGAAAAAACGATCCGTCATTCCGTGGAGACATATTTTCTGAGTATGCTCTCCAAATTTCAGGTCGATATGTTAATTACAGCGGTCAGGAGAATGTCAGCCATTTTTAAAAACGTGTTTTCGAGAAAAACGCTTTTAAAGTTTCGTAATGTGTTTACACAAATGTGTTTATAATTACCGCTAATCGGCAATGCCTGGTCCATAGAGGCATCCCTCCTATTCTTCCAGCTAACATCTCCCGCCGACTTCAAGGACAAAGTCTCCCTTAATTTCATGAAAAAATAATGGATTTCTTTTAACTACACCTAATATATGACGCTGGAATTTAAACACCCCGTATACGCAAAGATAGCAACAGAGAGAGAGAGAGAGCGTCGAAGTACGTAGCCAGTTAATTGTTGTTGTCCAGTGGAGTGCAACGGTCGAGCGAGTGTGGCAATAAAACGAAAAAGTTGATGTACGTAGGAGATACCAAGAGAGAGAGGAAAGAGAGAGAGAGAGAGAGAGAGAGAGAGAGAGACATATAGGGGGTGTAAATCGTGAGTAAATCAAGACGGAGTACGTTGTACGAAGAAGCGACGATCATCTGTCTTCACTTATAGCGCAGCGCCGCATTGCTGAAGAGAAGCTACCAGCGTTTACAACGAGGCAATGCACAACGAGTACTCGGAGGGATTCTCCGTTTGCTCTAAGGACGTTCCCTCGATGTCTCGTAATATTTTATACGGCGATATAGTTAGCTGTTATCCCTCGCTGATCCGACGCTCTCGTGCCTTGATTATAAACCACGAAACAGAGCCTCGAGCAATGCCAATAATGCCCTTGGCACTTACACGTGTAAATCGTCTCGCGCATACACACTCCACACGACGTTGTTCTTTATCGTTGTAATTCGCATTATGATCGCCTTGATGTACCGCTTAGCTCGATTCTCCCCTTCCCAATCCCTCACGGTCGCGCATTTCTTTTTGCGCGTATACCCGGTGGCCGGAACGCAGGTGCAGCAACTTCGGAAATCAATGAGAAATCGGTTCGGAACTGGACAGTTCTCCATGAACTTGGGGTCCGAAAAACGGGTCGGTTGTCAATATTTTTTTTTTGATGACAGTATTGGGATGACAATGTCGGGATTTTACACGCAATTAATATAGAGTCTGATCGAATTTTAGCGTTTTTTTCGTTGGTAAATATTGATAAATATTGTAGTTATTATTATTTAAACTTAACTTTAAATTATTTATTATTTGATGGTGATTTTGGCAACTAGGATGATCTGAAATGAAAAATAGAAAAATGTACTTTTAGTGTAATACAAATTTCGTATGACCGGATGCTTTTTTCAAAATTAAAAAAATTACAAATGTGGCAAGGTGTAGGTGTCAATATATTTTTTTTTTGATGACAGTATTGGGATGACAATGTCGGGATTTTACACGCAATTAATATAGAGTCTGATCGAATTTTAGCGTTTTTTTCGTTGGTAAATATTGATAAATATTGTAGTTATTATTATTTAAACTTAACTTTAAATTATTTATTATTTGATGGTGATTTTGGCAACTAGGATGATCTGAAATGAAAAATAGAAAAATGTACTTTTAGTGTAATACAAATTTCGTATGACCGGATGCTTTTTTCAAAATTAAAAAAATTACAAATGTGGCAAGGTGTAGGTGTCAATATATATTTTTTTTTTTAATGACAGTATTGGGACGACAATGTCGGGATTTTACACGCAATTAATATAGAGTCTGATCGAATTTTAGCGTTTTTTTCGTTGGTAAATATTGATAAATATTGTAGTTATTATTATTTAAACTTAACTTTAAATTATTTATTATTTGATGGTGATTTTAGCAACTAGGATGATCTGAAATGAAAAATAGAAAAATGTACTTTTAGTGTAATACAAATTTCGTATGACCGGATGCTTTTTTCAAAATTAAAAAAATTACGAATGTGGCAAGGTGTAGAAAATAGTTCGATTTTTGACCAAAAGAGAACTTTAATCATTGGTTATTAACCAATGGATAAACATATCAAAAAATCATCCGGTCGTACGATAGAAAATGTTATAAACCATGCTCTGTGCGATTTTTAAGTGAATCGGACGAATGTATTTTGAGATACGGCTTACGCCGTTTCATAAAACATAGTTTGGAAAAAAAACGCGATTAAAAAGGACAAGTCGCGGCGGGACGGTTCGCAGTAAGACAGTGGACTGGTCCTTCACAAAAATCCAC
>OY723391.1:17848968-17871468 GCA_963210295.1 Ophion ellenae | reverse complement strand
TATGCCTAAATAGAATATATATATATATATACCCAGGTAGGGAATCAAAAGGCTGACGATGGAAACAAACTTGTGCGAGCCTTGTTTCACCGAGCCTGAGTGAAACAGACCTGGGCCAGGTTTCATTGCATCGTTTGGAGCAGCCTGGAACCAAGACTGGCTGCTTAGCCTAAACTCAGGGTTATTTCAAGCTTTATTCAGCCAGTGAATTTTAAGGCTAAAAAATCAAGGCTGAATGTAGGCTTGTTTCAGGTTGTGATAAAATAAAATAAATTTTAAATAGTATTTTTTCTGTACTTTTATGAAAAAAAAAAATTAGCAATATACTTGTCGGGTGCGAAGGCACGAAAAACGAAAGCGAAGGAGGCAGCTCAGAACATTTAAACATATTCTCTTATCGATATTTATGAGGTACACAAAAAAGTTTTTTTCTCGCCACACACACATTTCGTATATACCTCACTCTCTGGAGTTTGCGTACACTCTGTGTATTATGTGTCCCATAAACAATAAATAAAATAAAGTATTGTGTTTAAAATATTTTTTATACATATTTTATAACAAATAATATAATGAATAATAAATATATATAACAAATAAAATGAATTCTTTACAAATTTATTAAATTTACCCCAATGTAGAATATAGAAAACTAAAAACAGGCCTCATATAGCCTCGAGAAGAGTTTGGGATAAGCCTGGTCATAAATGCTCGTGAAGACTTCATTAAGGCTCGTTTTGAACCTTGTTGTTTCGTCGTTTCAGGCTTAGTACAGGCTTTTCTACCAGCCTTTGGTCAAGGCTGTGTGCAAGAGCCTGAAACCGCGTTATCATTCAGAGGTTCAGCGAGGCCTGAAATGAGGCTGGTGCTCAGCCTGAATTAAAAAATGTGAGCCTTGTTTCAGAGCTCGGCGAGCCCTTCTTTCATCGTCAATTCCTACCTGGGTAAGTACATATACTGTACGTATATGTATTATGAAAATCATCTAACTAAACGCCATTATTATTACATATATTTTTCTTTTTTGTAATCTAGACACTAGCACAAAATACTGGGTGGAAAATTTTTGTCATTATTATTATTATTATTATTATTATTATTATATACCCCCGAATATATGCACATTTACAATAGTATATTATAGTACGATTTGAATGCTGCTTAACAGTGCACATATGTTATATCCTAATTAAAAAATTACAATGCATCAAACTATTGTTGTCGGTCAATAAATCGGACGCATTTCTCTACGTACTGTTCTATTCTCTTTCTCTACTTTACGTAGTTTCGTTATTAAAGACAGGCGTGAAGAAAATGTATCAGAGTTTGGAGCAATTAATTAAATTAACTCAAAAAAAACATGTTTACGCTTACTGCTCGAAAATGATATTAGGAACCGGAATTAACGTCTTCATCCTCTCTCTCTCTCCCTCTCTCTCCTTCCATGCCGAGAGTATTACGTTGCTCCACAATAACAATAGTGTAAGCTCACGACGGTGAGTGTTACATCCATTCACACCCATATATATATAGTAGTGGAGTGGCCAGCCGCTGAGTCGAGCGCGAGCCTGAAAGGATCCACCTGGCGGCGGAGCATGAAAGCCTACCCGAGCTGTTCGCTTGGCGAGCGACAGGGACGGAAATAAGGAACGCGATAGGGATTCTCCCCGCGATCTCTCTTTTTCGCTTCTTCGTCTTACACTTGGGCTCACGTTGGAGAGTAAAAAAAGTGAAAAGGAAAAAAAAAGACGGTGTCGCATGTAACTCGTGCCCAGACGTGAGCAAATAACCTGTTACAGCATTTCTATATGTATGTACACACGTGTATTACAGATACGCCCAGATAACAATACACGTATATATGCCGGCGTAAATTCGGACAGTTCAGACGCAAAAAAATGTTCGAGGACATTGAGGTTAAGCCCTTTCAAGTTTCAACCGTCCTTCGTACGGGGAAATGTGTCTTCATGGGAGGATGAAAAAAAAAAATTTGAAAAAAGAAAACAAAGAACTCGAAACGAGGAGCAGCTACCACCACTCACGGTTCGTTTTTTTTTCTCGTGGACAAAACAAAACGCCGTTTTTCTCACTTGACGCTCGCGAGCCCTTATTCATCTGTCCGGCGTCATCTGTCTCGTTAGCGTCTTCTTCACTTCTCGACACTTCGTTTTCCGTATTTCTTGCAATATATATATATATATATATATATATATATCTATATATATAGAGAGAGAGAGAGAGAGAGAGAGAAAAGATACAATGAAAAGAACGTTGAAAGGAATCGATGGAAAATGTAAAGAATACCATTTGGACGTCCTCAGAATTAAAAAGTCTTTAGGAAGCTCTATAATAATCAGGACTGCAATTTAGGGAAGGTTTTTTTTTATTTGCCGGTAAATTTGAATCACGTTAATGCGTTGTCAGAGCCACTAACGATTATTTGATAATTTTGCTCAGGGCGAAGATAACATCGATAATGATACAACTAATGATCATAGAATAATTACTTGATTTTAATTCATATACAGTCGAACCTCGACATAACGAATATCTAGGGAAGTTCGTTAAATCGAGTTTTCGTTATATTGAGGTTTAATTATATCGAGGTCATGTTTCCTTAAAATTTTCTTCAAAAAAATATATTAGCACTATATTAGTACTATAAATATAGGGTAAATAATATTAGTACTATAAATATATAAAAAATATATTAGTAATATATTAGTACTATAAATATAGGGATGTTGTTTAAAGCAAAAAAGGTTGAAATTAAAGCTACTTTTTATAAGGAATTGCCAATTGGAGCATAATGTATATTATTATGTCGTTGTATCAAGGCTTCGGGTGTCAATCGGAAGGGAATGGACAAATCTTCGTTATATCGAGGTTCGACTATGTATATGAATTTTATTTCTTGCGTCTGGTGCCTCACCAAAAAAGTGAGACTTTTGGGGATTTTTTTTAAGAGTATTAAAAAAAGGAATCAAAATGAGATTTGAAGGGTTTATTCTACATGTGTTGACGTATACGAAAAAAAAAGAATATTATTTAAAGAATATAAAATGGCGGCTCGGCTGTAGCAACACTAAGAGCGTTTTTTTCCAGGCGCTTTAAGGGAGGACGCAGAAGTTTTATGGGTTAACACCTAGAACGAAAAAAAAAATCTGGTCATTTACATTACTTTCGATAGAGAGTACACACGACTATTGGAAAATATGGTTTTCGCAAAATAACATCAATTTGTATACCTTTTTTTCGTTTCATAATCTGCCTCAACTTGCTTCCGAACGCGAGAATTATCGATGAATCGTAAAAATCGTGTGTTCTTTTTTAGAGCATCCATCTAAGGAGCTGCAGTTAAAATGTCAAGTCGATCAAATGACAACTGCCCGAATTATGCGTCCTCCCGATATCAAAAACGTTTCGCGAAAAACGCGTTTGAAGTTTCACGACTGATTTAGAAACCATCGTCCACATGACGGGATTAAGGCATTTTGATAGTAGGTCTTCAGTTGCTAGGTCGTATATTTCTCGCACAACGACTGGACCAAACGACTCAAACTGCTACTTTTGACGTCCAGCTAATTTTATTTTACGTATAATTCCTTTTGTTTATTGTATTTTGTATTTCTATCGTATATATATATATATATATATATATATATATATATATATATATATATATATATATATATATATATATATATATATATATATATATATATATATATATATATACCTTTTGCAAATGTTTCGTACCATTTTGTATAGATGTTTATACATCGTTTAAGGTAGTTCCTCTGCGAAAATCTCAACCAAAACTTTACACACTATGTTCATGTTCAAAAGATTGATAATTGGTTCAATTGGTAATAAATAAAATTAAAAACTACGCAATATTGACTCGGTACTAGTAGATAATACGATGGATATAATTTATTGCCGTAAAATATATTTTATATTGTGTTTTTGATCTACCATTGCCAGTAAACTTTTTGCCGTGACTGTCCAGGCTTTGCCCCAATTGTTTTTTTTTTGCATGGTGGACATTTTGCATGGTAATATGCATATCTGCACCAAGGTCGTGTACACAACGAGTCGCGTCTGGAAAATTGCTCAACTTTTCGCATGAATCTATATATGAGATTGGTCATTCGTGGGCAATTAGCGTTTGAGGTGAACCGACGAGTTCTACCTGGGACGTCGAAACTCCTCCCGTCAATGAGCTACCGGTCTTGAAGACCGCGAACTGAGCTTAGACGAATGAACAAAAAAATGGCGTAAGAAATCCATGGAACGAGGAAGAGACTCGGAGAATGGCCCGGTGAGAAAAATGCGAGAAATCGAGTTTGCGTACTACTTGTTTGAACAGTCGGACAAAAGGAAGAAATGTATACTGGGGAAGAAGACTTCTGCGTTTTCTTTTTCTCCTCTTCTTTTGGTGCATCGCATTCGTGGTCGGAGCGGCAATTCTGGATGATTGGGAATGATTTTCCTTTTTTTTGTGGTCACTTGAATTTCTTCATGCGCGTGGAGCAACAAGAGTTCTAGGATTATTTACTCGGCATATTCGTTCGTGCGTAAATGCGCTGGTGAATTATTTGCATGTGTATATATATATATATATATATATATATATATATAGAAGATCACCTCTCGCCGGACCGCAAATATCTCTGGAGAGAGAGATGACGCTCGCTTGTGTGTAGAGGGCGTCGTTCGAATTTATCGTTTCCGGAGCAATGCTGATATTCGTGTATATATATATATATATATATATATATATATATATATATATATATATATATATATATATATATATATATATATATATAAATCGTCTTTGAACGCGTATTGGCAAATTTTATATTCATGGGGGGAGGGGGATTCGCGTAAATTTGAGGAAATAAACGGACAAAGAAATATTCGCGATTTGTAATTCATACCACTGCCAGTTCCATCGAACCGGCGAATATTTCACGCAAAAATAGTGCGACATTTCCCAGTACAAAGGATGTTGGCGCTGGACACCGGAAATTCTGCGGATAAGAAAACGGAAGTAAGGCCTACCACGCACCGCGGTAAGATACGGTGCGATATTTTTTCACAAAAGTTTTTTCTATTAAGTATGAACCATAGTGGAAGCACTGCGAGAAAAAATCGCATGCTGATTTAAATTGCGTGGTTGGGTACAGATTCGTTGCGGTGCGCCTCCGCGCGGAAATTTTGCACCCTATGGGCTCATATGGAAACCGGCGCACAATAAGGAAAAAAAATCCGCGAGCGCCAGAGCTCGAAACGCGGTGACGAAATGTTTTTGGATACAAACGCAAATCATCATTTTTTTGTTCGAAAACTCTTGACAGATTCGATGTAGCTAAGGAGGGCGGTAAGGTTAATTCGCTATAAGAAAAAGCATATTTACGATAATTTTTTTTTGACGACATAGTTAATATGTATTTATTTATGTGATTAGTATATAATAAAAGGACATTTGAAGAATATTCTGTGAAATATTTATTAATAATTATGCAGAAATGAGCCATTGACAGCAAATCTTCGCAAATGCGCAAAAAAAAGTTGCATTTCGGTGAACCGCGTAACTCATCACTGGAACATCTCAAATAAAAAAAAAACCAAAAAGATCTGGTTCGTTGATAAGTTCCTTAAGGCAACGCCGTCGGCTTTCTTTTTAATTGATTTTTTAATTTTTCGTTACACTTAAAAGTCAAAATACCGATTTTGCATTTAAAACAATCGGAACTTTTGTTATTGTAAAATGAATTGAAATAATAAAAAAAAAAATCCACAGTGTTACCTCGTAATTTATGTGCAGAAAGAGTGTGTAAAATTTCGAAAGGACCGGTGCGGTAGATTTTGAGCTAGAGAGTTCACCGACTTTGAAAATGCTAAGTGTGAGAAAAACGCGTTTAAAATTTTCAAAGATTTCGACACTAGAAAATCAAAAATTAAACATCAACAAACGAGTGTTTTTTTCATATACTTATACAGACTCATCGATGCCAGGCCCATAAAGCATTCATATAACAAAATGTTAAAAAACTCCAAAAACACTACCTTACCCCCCCCCCCCCCCTCTTAAGGAGTTACCGCCACTTGCGATTTTGAAAAAATCGATTTTTTTATTGCATTTTTTTGAAGTATAAGTATCTGAGAATATGTCCTGAAAATTTCCAGTCGATCCGAACAAAATTGACTGAGATATGAGCGTTGAAAGAGAAGAATCCGCGTTGAAAGAGCGTTGAAAGAGAAACTTTAGACGCGTTTTTCTCAAAATCGCATTTCTGAAGTCGGTGACCAAGATTACTCGAACACTAATGAACCGATCTTCTTGAAATTTTGCAGGCTTATTTAATACATAAAAATGTAGTCGTTAATCGTTCGATTATCCTTTCGAAAAAAAATGGCCGTTTTATAGCCAAAAAACGGCCGTTTTTTTTCGTTAAAATCGAACCATTAACTTTGACTGTCCGCCATTTTGTGAAAAATGAATATTTTTAAAAATCCTTCGATTAAAGACTAGTTTATACTTATATTTGACTAAATCCATCCGCATTTTTTTTTTCAGATGATCCACTTCGCCGCAATGTTGGTCACCGCAAACCGTGTATATAAAAACATTATTTCATTGACGGCCATTTGCCACTAAACAATGTAATATTTTTCAATAAAAAAATTACTGAAAGTTCTCCAAGATGTGTTCTTTAAGATGGTATATTGATCGATTAAAAAAGTTTTGTAGTTTTCTTTGAAAAAATTCATGAAAAAGGCCTTTTTTGCGCTACAAGTGGGGGTAACGCCTTAATGGATGAACCCAATACCGCTTGCGCTTATATTTTTGTGTGCACTTTAATAATAAATAAACGCAAATGTGGACTTTGATTTTGTAGTCCATGGCCGTGCTTCTTCGACGAAGGTTGCGATACGAATGGCAAAACTCACAGAAACTCTACCGCAGCGCGCGTACCAAAAATCTATTGCGGAATTTTTTCGTTGCGATTAATAAAATCTAAATTCGAGTTATCGCTGGAATAAATAACTGTCAATCTTTTCGTTTTTTATTCGCCACACGATAATTCTTTATTAATTCGTTGAAAAATGATTTCGAATGATTTTCTCATCCGAACGATGGACATCTCCGCTCGTGTTCGCAGCCCGCGAGGGACTCGACCTCGTTGCGCTCATTGCGCCAATTAATGAAACGAGCCAATAAGGCCCCCGCGCGCGCTCATATTTGCGGAGAGAGAGGGAGGGAGAGAGAGAGAGAGGAGAGAGAGAGAGAGAGAGAGAGAGAGAGAGAGAGGGAGGGAGAGAGAGAGAGAGAGATAGAGAGAGAGAGAGAGAGAGAGAGAGAGAGAGAGAGAGAAAGGAGCCGGAATTGAAGAGGTTCCGAGAAGAAATCGAGGATCTCTGCCTGGCGGAATCAAGGAGAGAGAGAGAGGGGTCGAAGAGAGAATGATCACTCAAAGCTTGCTATCTTTCGAGCATGAATTCTCTCGAGGTCTGGGTCGGGGAGTTCTCCGCTGAGAGACCTGTTGCTTCTCGCCTTGGCGCGAGGACACCGACCAAGGGACCTCAATGTAGCAGTAATCACCGCCCCCTACCCCTACAAGTACTTCGCGAGAAATTGACTTGCCGGAAAGTCTCGTGCGAATCGTGAAATAGCGCGAGGACAAAGATTATTTTCCTTTAAGGCGTTACCCCCACTTGTAGCGCAAAAAAAGGCCTTTTTCATGAATTTTTTCAAAGAAAACTACAAATCTTTCTTAATCGATCAATATACCATCTTAAAGAACACATCTTGAAGAACTTTCAGTAATTTTTTAATTGAAAAATATTACATTGTTTAGTGGCAAATGGCCGTCAATGAAATAATGTTTTTATATACACGGTTTGCGGTGACCAACATTGCGGCGAAGTGGATCATCTGAAAAAAATATACGGATGGATTTAGTCAAATATAAGTATAAACTAGTCTTTAATCGAAGGATTTTAAAAAATATTCATTTTTCACAAAATGGCGAACAGTCAAAGTTAATGATTCGATTTTAACGAAAAAAAACGACCGTTTTTTGGCTATAAAACGGCCATTTTTTTCGAAAAAAGAAAATCGAACGTTTAAAGACTACATTTTTATGTATTAAATAAGCCTGCAAAATTTCAAGAAGATCGGTTCATTAGTGTTCGAGTAATCTTGGTCACCAACTTCAGAAATGCCATTTTGAGAAAAACGCGTTTAAAGTTTCTCTTTCGACGCTCTTTCAACGCGGATTCTTCTCTTTCAACGCTCATATCTCAGTCAATTTTGTTCGGATCGACTTGAAATTTTCAGGACATATTCTCAGATACTTATACTTCAAAAAAATGCAATAAAAAAAATCGATTTTTTCAAAATCGCAAGTGGGGTTAACCCCTTAATTTTGCGTATTATTTGATCGTAATAATAATAATTGTTATTATTATTACTATTATTATTATTATAGCAGTAACCAATATTATGAAAAAACGTTAATACTACTCAAATATGAAATATTATGAATATATTGAATGTACATATACTTTATTCACGTTTTTTAATTTTATTTCAAAATTTGATAATATATATTTATTTAATTATTATTTAATTATTTAAATAAAATAATAATAATTTATTTATTATTAATTTAATTATTATTATTACGTATATAATAATAATAATAAGACAAATTTAATGAATAACATAGCTCAACAGCCGCTTTGGACCTGCAAAACTGTATGTTTCTTCAACGTTTTATCTCTATACTGATCCTATTTTAACACTTAATGTTGATATTCTACGTAAAGGCACAGAAAAATACAATTTTTTAATGAATTCCAATTTTATTGAACAATTTAAGTTTTGTTACATTTTTTCATATTTAGTAAGCCTTTTTTCGTGATTTTCTTGAGTGAGACTTGTCGAGACAGTCGCGCATCAAACTCCAAACGTAATCAGCCATCATATGTGTGTCCCTTGATCATCTTCCCTGATACCTATTTTCCATGATTTGTATCGCTTGTTGGAAGCGTTCTCCTCGCTCTCCGCTGAGGGGGCCAAGATTTTCCGCGAATTTATCTTCATCTTTTATTACTGTCCCAAAATAAAAATAAAAAAAAGCACTTTACACGAAATCTGTAATCGTTTTTCGAAATTTTTGTATAACGCACTCTCCGCATGTGTAACAAAATGCATTAGGGTAGTTTGAACAAGCTCGTCTTCGCTTTGCTGCCGTCGACACATCACTGAATTAATTTATAATAACAAATAACAAATAACAAAAAATAACAACTTCACTAACTTCATAACAGCAAATAACAAAAAAAAAACAATTTCACTATGAAAACAAAATCCGTTTGAAAACTCTGTGTAGTAACGTGAAATATAAGTTGGTATAAATATCAACAGTAGACCACTTGACAAAAAATCATACGAATTTTGCCGGCACCAAGATTTTTTTTTTCGTTTCCATTTGTAAAAATAGTGAATCGGTGATTTTGTAACGTGCACTAATTAGTGGTAGTAATAGTACTATATATATAACAATAATAATAATAATAATAATAATACAACGTATAAGTGCACGTAAATTCTATAACGAATAACAAAAATTACAAAAATTCCATTATACCGAAATATAATTTCGATATACATAATATATTTGATACATACAATATATTATTATTATTTCGACACGTTTTGTTATTTACACATGCACAAGAATGTATCATCATTATTGTCATAATTATTATAATAATTATTATTATTACGACTGCAATCAGCTGTGATTCGTTAATAACAGCAATTGGCTCACTGCCGGATGGCGATTAATTGCTCGTAACTATACGAATAAGCGAACACAATCGAGAAAATAATACGAATTAAAAATAGTCAGACTATAGAATTCAACTATGGAACGATTATAAAATGGGGAAGCAAAGAAATGTAATAAAAAAAAAAAGAACAGACCAAATCGCGGCAAGACCATATATCTCTATATATCCCGAGCCCTGCTTCTATGCAATTATAGGCGAGCTCATCGTCGGATTACGCGTTCGGAAGAGATTTATCTCCGTAGAAAAAGTCGACCGGGCGCGATTCGAGTAACGATAACAAATATTATATTGTGCGATCTCAATGCATTATTCGACGGAGACCGACGTTCAAGCCTTTTAATTCGCGATCCAACATCGGCAACACTCTCGATCCATAACTCGTTCAATAATTCTGCACATTAGGCACACTGCGCGATGTAAATCTGTTGCTTTTGTCCCAACGTGCGTCGAAGTGCTAAATCATTTTTCTGAATAAAGTATTTCGCGTGAAAAACAAACAAAAAAATTTGCGCTGTTTGATGCATTATTTTATTATTTTTATTATTATTATTATCGCGATTTGGAAAATGATGATTTTTTTTTAATGCAAAGATATCTTCGCCATTTTTGAGACTTGGGGTATTCTTTATTACTCCTTTTGGCTGTTACATGGTATTTTTTATTTATTTATTAATCTTTAAAATTGGGGGGGCATGGCACGGTCTTCTAAACGGATTGCGGCGGATGTCGTCAGACGGCGTGACGCGTAGTGTCGGCGGGATTAATCTGAAAAAAAACCGACAAAGATTTTTCTTTCATTAACACTCGTACGCAGAATATGAACCAAGAAAAAGTGAGAATTTCTGAAAATTGATTAAGGCGGTCCTCTAGTTTCTCGGCTGTTTTTTTACGGCTTTTTCAATAATTTTTTACGGGCAAAGCATCGAAATAATCAATCTCATTGTTTTTGCATAATCTTTATTAACATTTAAATAAGCTTTACAAATTTTTTGAAGTCAAAATATATAATAGGATAGAAGTTATAGTGGCCGACAGGAAGACATCAAGTAAAAGAGGTGCTTGACGGTGACCAAGATTGCGGCTGTTCTGCTTATCTGAAATCAAAAAACCAAACGGCATTTTGATCTTCATATTTAAGACTAGCGATTGAACTAGAGTGAATTCTAAATTACAAAAATTGACGTTTTTATACACTTTTGAAAATTACATTCTATTTTTTACTCATTTTTTCTTAAGTTTTTCGCTCGTACAAAAAAAACTATCGAAGCAATCATGATAATCCTAGTTCAATCGCTGGCTTATAACATATTAAAGATGCTGTATAAATTTGAACAAGATCGGTGCAGTAGTTTCTGAAATATCGTGATCACCGTTTCGAAAAATGGTGTTTCGAGAAAAACGCGTTTGAAAGTATACCTGCTCCGTATACCTGCTCCGTTCCAGGGCCGTAACTTGTGAACCACTTCGAATATCGAAAAATCCTTTGGCACACATTTTCTACACATGTTGTAGATGTGATTTATGAAAAAAAAAATCGATTTTTTCGACCCGAGAAACTAGAGGACCGCCTTAAATGGGACGTTTTAAGACAAAAAAATTGAATTTTCCGAAAAAAAAATGGCTACATAAAAAAAATACTGTTCAACATTTTCAAAAACTACATGTTTTAGACTAAAGAATAGTGCAGCAATCTTTCCTTTAAAAAAAATCATGAAAGTCCGTAAATTTTTTCGTCGCCCAAAGGTATCTCCCCCCTTGGAGTAATCAGATAGGATAATTGGTCCGGGAGAGCGCGTTTCAGCGTCGCTATTCATTTCATTAACGACTACGAGTGACCTTACTCCGGATTATCGCGACTCTCGTGTCGCGATAATTGCACGATATTCTTTCATTTTTTTGGTCTTTGTCGCAGAAATCGAAACGTGGAAAAAAAATCTGGGCGAACGGGTTCGCTACGAACTCGTTGGAAATTTCCTTTTTCGATTCGGCCCAAAGTAATTTAAATGTAAATCGGCCTGTACAAATATATCACGAATTCTACGGTTATACTACGGCACACGTATATATTATTTCTAGAATTATAGGTAGCCGATCTACCTGCACTCGAATCTCCGCATAGTCCACTTTATGGACCCGCTTTCATTATAAGGCAAATGCCAAGCAGCGTCCAACTTACCACTGCAGTTCTAAAGATATCAACCGCGCGCTTCTCGTCGCGCGTCTTCATAAACGAAACGGAAATGAGAGGACGAAAATTTACGACGAATCACCCGTTGAAAAAATATCGAAGTCGTGCTTGAAAAAATATTTACAAATATTTAAGCTACTGTGACGACCCGAAAATCAGCGTTATTTGAAAAAAATTAGTTTTGAAGGAATAAGCAAGATGATTGGATATTTATTTGTATGTAGATTAACAAAGTTGTGTACCAAATTGCGTTAAAAAATATTAATAATTAAAGAAGTTATGAACAATCTCGTTAAGGACTTTTTGACCGAGTTTATTTGTTATCGCGTTTCACTCATCGAAAAAGATTTTCAAATTTTTGTTTCCATTTTTCGAGGAAAAATGACATCATTATTGATGATAATTAATTTTTTTAATTTCTAAAAAAAAACGTCGCTCAAGACTAAACTACTATTAGACTGGATAAGTGTACCAAATTTGTAGTCAATCCGAAAAACATCGTTTCGAGAAAAACGCGTTTAAGGATTCTTCTTACTTTAGACGCTAAAAAAAGGCTATTTTCATGATTTTTTTTGATAGGTTTACATTATAGATATTTATATAAAAGTTGTTACACTTAATAAATACACTTTCGAAATACATTTTTAAAAAAATCAATTATTCAAGTCAATATTGAGACAAAAATGGTAGTTAAAAAGGTCTTAAAAAAAAATCTGCGCTGTTGATCGAAGGTGGATCATCCGATACAAAAAAATCAAACGGTTTTAGATTCAGTATGTTGATGGCTATAGCGCATATCATACGATTTTTTATATACGCAATAATAACAAAATGGCGGACATTTTTCGAAAAAAAAACCAAAAAAGTGTTCTTTTTCACCGTTTCTGGAAAAAAAAATACTAAATATCAAAATTTTAAAAAATCCTTGATATGCGCTATATCCATAGTTATAAAGAATATGTGGTTAAATTTTCATAAGGATCGGTTCAGTTCTTTCGAATATTTTATCATCAAGCCGTCGAAAAACGTTGTTTCGAGAAAAACGCGTTTAAAGTTTGTTTGGGTTACATAAATACATTCACATTTTTTTAAAATGTATTTCGAAAGTGTATTTATAAAGTGTAACAACTTTTATATCAATATCTATAATATAAATATATCAAAAAAATTCATGAAAATAGCTTTTTTTAGCGTCTAGAGTAAGAAGACCCCTTAACGGAGACTTTGTCCTTGGAGTGCCAAATTTCAGGTGCTTACATTTTTTTTTTAAAGGAAACGAGTAAGGCTTTTTGAGTGCGGTTTTTTTCTTGCTTTTATTCATGATATACAGAACGCTAAAAAAAATTTTTTTGAAAAAAAAACCAAAATGGCGGCCGTTGCAGCTCCGCGAAAACAGGTCCTAAAATCGCGGGAGGTAAACGGCTGACATCACTGCCCCCTCTTTGTTGATCTGAAACACAAATTCAAAGCATATTATCAATCTGTGACCCTTTGGTCATGGAATGACGAATGGGTTTTTCGTTTAGTACGAATTTCGGAAAAAGGCGGCAATTTAAAAAAAAATCGAATTTTCGCGTTTTTTTCGCATAAAAAGATAAATAATAAATGCAAAAATGTATCTATCGAAAAAACGATCCGTCATTCCGTGAAGACATATTTTCTGAGTATGCTCTCCAAATTTCAGGCCGATATGTTAATTACAGCGGTCAGGAGAATGTCAGCCATTTTCAAAAACGTATTTTCGAGAAAAACGCGTTTAAAGTTTTGTAATGTGTTTACACAAATGTGTTTATAATTACCGCTAATCGGCAATGCCTGGTCCATAGAGGCATCCCTCCTCTTCTTCCAGCTGCTCATGTTGAGCCGCAAACATCTCCCGCAGATTTCAAGGACAAAGTCTCCCTTAAAGTTCCACTAGCAATTCCATGGTGGTAATCATAAGTTTACCTTCAATCTACGATTTCTGCACCATTTGTTGGACCTTCCTCTTCAATTTGAGTAGTCTCAAGCGACGAAGGATTTATCGAAATTTTCCACGTAGCCTAACCCCTTAAACAAAAGCAGCAATGCTAAATGAAGAAAATGGGCTAAAATAATGCTTTATTTCGCAAGCTTAAGTATATTACTAACACCCTAAACGATACTTTGCTATTTGAACCGGAGTCTAGTGAACTTTGCACCTTTTTATTTCGTATCCTCGTCGGAGTGATACAAAGAGGTCAGTCAGTTCGGAGGCCGGGTAACTCGCTGAGAGGAAAGATAGAAAGAGAGAGAGAGAGAGCTGGGAAGTCCGAGCTACGATTCATGAGGCCTGAAAGCCCTTGCGCTTCGCTATGCTTTACTACTCGACGCACTCATTCGGATAATTAAAAAGGCGTGTTTTTTCAAACGCTACAACTTTCCTGATGTTTACACAGATTTATCAGTGGATAAAAAATAATGAATGTCATAACCGATTCATTGTCGTTATTATTTATTTACAATTACTTACTATCATCATTACTCAATGTTATAAGCAGCTGAATAGTTGTTTAATGCGGAAATATAATAAAAAGAAGCATCAGCTCGTAATTGATTAATTGACGCTTCATCGATTCATCTAGATGAAATTTATTAGATCCAATTAGAATGAAATTGAAACGCCCCTCACGAAAAAGACCATGGAAATCGTAAATTCTAAAAAAAAATACCAATTAATTTATAGAAATTTATACATCATATCCATATGTCATCATCATATATAAATAATATGATGTTGAAATATGATGATGAATAAAAAATAAATGATGATGATACACGGATACGATGTATAAATTTCTATAAATTTATTGGTATTTCTTGGGAGAATTTATTATTTCTATGGCCTTTTTTGGCAGGGGCGTTTAAATTTCATTATAATTGGACCCAATAAATTTCATCTCAATAAATGAATGCAACATCAATTTATCAATTATGAGCTGATGTTTCTTTTCATTATACATATACGTAGTCATCCGAATAATTAAAAAAAACACGTTCTTTCAACCGCACCAATCGTTTTGTAGTTTTCACAATTTTATCGGTGGATAAGAAAAACTGAATATCATGAACGACTAATTGTCATCATTTGTTTATGATGATTGTTAACTATTATAATTATTTACTGTTGCCGACATTTTAATAGTTATTTAATACAAAAACTAACTAAAAGGAGTATCAATTCAGAATTAAAACAAAATTAAAACGTCCCTGAGAACGAAAAATCTCTAAAAATAATAAATTCTTCAAAACAGTACCAAATAATTATATATATATATATGGAGACGATTTATAAATTCCTGTTAATTATTTGGTACTGTTTTGAAGAATTTACTATTTTTAGAGATTTTTCGTTCTCAGGGACGTTTTAATTTCGTTTTAATTTTGTTTTAATTCTGAATTGATATATATATATATATATATATATATATATATATATATATATATATATATATATATATATATATATATATATATATAAACAAATTCCTGTAAATTAAATTTGTTGTTTTTTACAGAATTAATTATTTTCAGAAGTATGTCCTTTTCAGAGGCTTAAAAACTTCGTTTTAATTCTGAATTGATACGTCTTTTCATTACTGTCCGTACACACTCACACGCGCGGGCGGGATTCCTTTTCAGAAAAATGTCGCCATGAATTTCTTACGATACACGCACGCGTCTCTCGTCCTCCGTCTGACTCACTTCATGCCACGAGAGTTATATATATCTAGACATATATTCAAATCGTAACATAGTAGCGAGACTTGAAATAACTGCGTCTCCGGAGAGCGACTCCCGAATTGAACTGGATCGCGGCAAAAAGTGGAGTAATCGACTAAGGGGACCCCTGTGGTTTTCCTCTCGTGGACTGAATCGCGCGCCGAAGGAATTTATTTCATTCCCCACAAATTCTCGATCGTTAACATGCCAAACTTGAGAGCTTCCAATTAATACCAGGATGTTTTTTTTCCGCGGCGCCAAAGAACGACGATAAATTCAAACATCCGTATGGAAAATCGTCGCTGTTTCTCCGCAGCAGAAAAAGCATATATTGTGAATTTAAAAAATGGCTATTTCTATACGACAAATATATAGCGACAAATTTTTTTTTTTTTTAAATCGATGGCGAAAGATTAACGAAATACTGTATTTTTGTACACCCTTAAAAAATGTAAAATATCATTGCTCCAAATATAAACTTCAAGTATTTTTTATCATTATATTCACATATTTTATTCGATCCGGATTAAACATCGTTAACCCAACCGAAGTGTTTTTATCTCTCCGTAACTCCCGACGGTGAAAATCGTCACACTGCAAATGCATTCCGCTTATAAAATAAATTTTCTTCATTCCTACGACTCTCTCTCTCTCGTCTTGTGACGCAGATAGGCGACGACCGATGCTATATTCGAATCGCGATTAAATTCCCGGTAATATAAAGACCCCCATTGTTTTTTCCTCGTCGAAAAACAAACAGCGCGGCGAATCAATTGTTCGCAAAATTGTACCGGGTGCGCTTCTTTCGGAGAATTCCTCGGATGAATATACACGTCTATAAATCGCGAAATACGTAAGAGCGAAAATCTATTCGCGAATAGTCGAGCAGACGGGCATAATGGGAGCGATTTTGCGAGCGATCAAAATAACTCGGCTCAACCTCGCAGGTTGATTCGCGATGTAACGTTTTTTTTTTTTGCAAACCGAAGGTCGTTATATACATATCAATCTGAACGGTGGGTTCTGTTATACTACGGCTGTGTTTCATACACACACACACACACATATATATATTTACATATATATATATATATATATAGGGTGTCCCTCGTATCTCTGCCACCCGAAATAACTCGGTAATTATCGACGTCACGAAAAAATGTTACCTACAAAAGTTGTACGGTGTGAAGGGGGCCATCAAAGGCGACCGATGTTTTTTTATTCCGGTGTAGGCGCTGACTCACAGTGAAGGTCATCTCCACTCTTTCAAATCGAATGGGACACTTTTTTCAACCATCTTGTGGATCACCTCAAGCCGCATTAAAAACATTAGGCGGTCAAAGTCGTTCAAGGTCATTCAAGGTCAGTATCAATGATACAAATCTAAATATCTCGGATCACTACCAAACATTCGATAGTGATCCGAGATATTTAGATTGGTATTTCATTTTAACAGGTGACCTTGAATGACCTTGAACGACTCTGACCCCCTAATGTTTTTTACGCTGCTTACTCCACAAGATGGTTGAAAAAAATGTACCATACCATTTAAAAGAGTGGAGGTGACCTTCACTGTGCGTCAGCGCCTCCACCGAAGTAAAAAAAAATTGGTCGCATTTGATTGCCCCCTTCACGTACCCAGGTAGGGAATCAAAAGGCTGACGATGGAAACAAACTTGTGCGAGCCTTGTTTCACCGAGCCTGAGTGAGACAGACCTGGGCCAGGTTTCATTGCATCGTTTGGAGCAGCCTGGAACCAAGACTGGCTGCTTGGCCTAAACTCAGGGTTATTTCGAGCTTTATTCAGCCAGTGAATTTTAAGGCTAAATAATCAAGGCTGGATGCAGGCTTGTTTCAGGTTGTGATAAAATAAAATAAATTTTAAATAATGTTTTTTCTGTACTTGTATGAAAAAAAAATTAGCAATAAATTTGTCGGGTGCGAAGGCACGAAAAACGAAAGCGAAGGAGGCAGCTCAGAACATTTAAACATATTCTCTTATCGATATTTATGAGGTACACAAAAAAGTTTTTTTCTCGTCACATACACATTTCGTATATACTCACTCTTTGGGGTTTGCGTACACTCTGTGTATTCCGTGTCCCATAAACAATAAATGAAATAAAGTATTGTGTTTAAAATATTTTATATATATTTCATAACAAATAATATAATGAATAATAAATATATATAATAAATAAAATTAATTCTTTACAAATTTATTAAATTTATCCCAATGTAGAATATAGAAAACTAAAAAACAGGCCTCATATAGCCTCGAGAAGAGTTTGGGATAAGCCTGGTCATAAATGCTCGTGACGGCTTCATTAAGGCTCGTTTTGAACCTTGTTGTTTCGTCGTTTCAGGCTTAGTACAGGCTTTTCTACCAGCCTTTGGTCAAGCCTGTGTGCAACAGCCTGAAACCGCGTTATCATTCAGGGGTTCAGCTAGGCCTGAAATCAGGCTGGTGCTCAGCCTGAATAAAAAAATGTGAGCCTTGTTTCAGAGCTGGGCGAGCCCTTTTTTCATCGTCAATTCCTACCTGGGTAGTACAACTTTTGTCTGGAACATTTTTTTGTGACGTCGATAATTACCGAGTTATTTCGGGTGGCAGAGATGAGAGGTACACCCTGTATATGTGAATCGCTTATCGGCCTATGGCTGAGATCAAAGTGTAGTCGTATATATATTTTATAGTCGTGGGTGTGTGTGTGTATGGATGAGGGGATGGAAAAAGCGGAAACATACGCTTTCGTGCCGCTAGTCAAGTCGGCACGATCGCCAAAGCGTCCACAGAAACTGGATTATATACACCAATAGCCAAAACAATCCAGAAATATAATTCCAGAACCCACATACCTAGCGGGATTAATTTTCTCCCCGCATTCGTTCGAAACTAGCTAGCATTTTTGCATTGAAATTGCACGCGATTGAAAGTAAAGTAACAGAAGAGTACAAGAAGAGTACAAGAGTACAAGAAAGAAACAATAGTACAAGAAAATAATTCTTAACGCCGGCAAAATTCGTAGGTTTTTTTGTCAAGCGACTACTGGTGAGACCTATGGTCTATATTTCAAGTTACTACGCACGGTTTTCAAGTGAATTTTAATTTCGTCAAGAGTGTCGTTAGCAGTTCGGCGAAGAAATTTTTCTTTTTTCTTTAGTCATTTGCTGTTATAAATTAATTCAGTGGTATGTCGATGGCGGTAAAGCGAAGACTGGCTTGTCCGAACTACCCTAATGCATTTTGCTATATATGCCGGGAGTTATATTTATTTGTTATATTTAGTTATTACATGTGTTATATTTAGTTATTATAGTTATTATATTTGTTATATTTAATTATATTCAGTTATTATATTTGTTCCATTTAGTTATATTTGGTATATTTATTCAGATATTCAGATAAGCGATTACAGATTTCGTGAAAAGTGCTCTTTTTTCTTATTATTTCGGGATAGAAATAAGGGATCAAGATAAATTCGCAAAAAATCTTGGCTTCTTCAGTGAAGAGCAAGGAGAACTTTCCCACCGCGGCATAAA
Organism: Ophion ellenae; assembly: GCA_963210295.1. NCBI lineage: Eukaryota > Metazoa > Arthropoda > Insecta > Hymenoptera > Ichneumonidae > Ophion > Ophion ellenae. The sequence goes on along the minus strand of OY723391.1, from coordinate 17,852,123 downwards.
AATCACGGCAGATAGGTATCAGGGAATATAGGACAGACACATATGATGGCTGATTACGATTGATGTGCAACTGCCTCGACAAGTCTCACTCAAAAAAATCATGAAAAAGAAACTCACTCAATGTAAAAATATTTAATAAAATTTAAGTCTCTCAATAATATTAAATTCTATTTTTTAAATGTATATATCCGTGTTCTTACGTAAAATATCAATATTAAGTAGCTACGTCTACCCGAAAAAAATGGCCAAATTCCGTATTTTTTTCTGCAAAACGGTTGGTAAAAAACTAATTTTTTTAACACAAAGGAACATATATAGAGAGCCTTTAAAAGAAATCACCAAAGAATACAGCCACACAAAGATATGGCCGCCGGCAGACGATGCGATTTTTTCGCGACGTTTGACGGTGGACACTCTCCAGCTCAAACGGTCCATCCAAAATATAAAAACCAAACGGGTTATTCAAGCTAACAATAAATACGAGTCGTTGACGATCCTCGATCTTCAAAATCATTTTTTTAAACAACGTAGCGACGAGTTGAAACTCGAGCATGCAAAATCTATGAAAAATTCGACATTTTTACGTAACCATTAAAAAATGAACATCGACTCTAAAAAAGTAAGATCGTCAACGACCTTTAAATGTTTCTCATCTCATCTTCTGTAAATTTGGAAACGATCCTTCAAGTGGTTCTCGCGATATCATGTCCACCGACTTTGAAAACAGTGTTTCGAGAAAAACGCGTCTAAAGTTTGAAGTATTGTGCTGCTGCCGCTCGCCCGGCCGACTGTTAGAAGCTGTAGCTCATTCAATTTTAGGAGATTTCAATGAAATTTTCAGGGAATATAGGCAAAAAGGTGATACTATCGAATAAAAATATTCTTGGATAATGCAATTTTTTACCCACCCAGGTAGATGTAGCCCGTTAGGTGATAAAATAAGATCAGCATTGATAGGAGATTTAAGAAAAATGCACAGTTTCGCGGCACCAAATCGACTGTCAAGCTGAGTAGTCGATAATTTTTTTTCCATCTCAAGAGAACTTTTTCTTTATCGAGACGGTTCTTCGAAAGTTATATAGTGGCAGTTCGAGAATGTTTTTTTCTGGAAATCCATTATTTACATCACATCCATTAAGTTCGTTCATTCTGTATTCTCGATATATATATATATATATATATATATATATATATATATATATATATAATTAGCGAGAGGTAGGAGAGGGAATAAAGATTTTCGTTGTCACTGCGAACCTGAATCGGTCCATTGTGGCGACGAAAAGTTCGGCACAATATGCGGAATTAAGATTGCCCGCGTGCGCGCTCCCTACCGATATGCATGTGGGTTCATTCTGAGCGTACGAACAACGAAATCTCACACGGTTGTTCGCCCATCAAACTCTCAAGAACTATTGTGTTATGGTCGATTCGAGAATGCCGTTCGACGCGACCGAGTGAGAAAGCTTTCCGAACGTATAATACATAGCCGGGACGATAAAGAAAAATCGTAATATGAGAAGAAGTTGACTCAATTGGTATGGGAAATTTTGGTGATTTCATCGCAGTAGCCAATTATTCGTAATTGCTGGTCGGAGCTCATGTACAAGAGGTGGGGTGATTTTCAAATTAGTCCGTGGAAGGATTACTTCGCGTTCTTTTTTGTCGATTAGAGGTATTGGGTGTCTCGATGATAGTTCATGAGTCACCTGGTGGAGGCGAAAAGGTGGTTCTCTTGGGACTTGGTGACGTGAACGTGTCTGGAGTGAAAGCGCTCTCGAATTAATCGTCGCTCTATCTGCGTCTTTATTTTTTCTCTCGCTCTTTCTCTATCTCCCTCTCTCTCTCTTTGTTTCTATTCTGCTTTACATTTCGCCTCTCTCTCTCTCTTTCTCTCTCTCTCTCTTTCTCTCTCTCTCTCTCTCTCTCTCTCTCTCTCTCTCTCTCTCGCCCTCTCTTTTTTTTTATAAATAAAAAAAGAGCGACTGAGGACGAAAATAAGGAACAATTTCACTATTTTATAACGTCAGAAAATTTTATAATTATGAAAAAATAAGGATTTTTTTTCTTATTATTGCTCTCACTCCCTTTATTTCCATTTTTCTTTATTTTTCCTCTCGCTCTCTCGCTCTGTTTCAATTTCTCCCCATTTTTCATTTCAGTCGATCCTCTCCGCCCCCACTGTTTCAATTTTTTTTATTTTTCCTTTCACTCGTTCTCGCTCTCTTTCGATTTTTCCTTATTTCTACACTCAGTCGCTCTCTTTCTCTCTCTCTCTCGTTTGCATAAACGCCCACATCTCCCTTTTGTTTCCCCATACTTGAAAAGCAGCTACAACACCCCGCGAGTTGCCGCACGACGCGGCGTCGAGGAAAAAAAAAACAAAAACTGTCGTTCCGACGACCGAAACCATGAAAGCGGATTCCGTCACTTACGAAACCCGGAACAACTGCGCAGATACGTATAAATAAATTGGAGAATTAGCGCAAAAGAATTTTCTCGCGATTATTGGAATACGCCTTTTGGAGTAATTTTTTTTTTCAACTGGACCTTAAAAATAGCTGAGAGAAAATAAAGGCCGTCGATATTTTTGGCTACGTACGAAGGAAAGTGCGGAATGACGCAACGGTTTTTTTTACGCTCGTGTCTCATGGTCGCAAGGCTCTGTAATGAAAACGCTGCACGAATATGGATCGCGCGTCGTACGAAGGATATTTGGCAAAGGATATTTAAGGAGGTGTTGCATACATAGATACATGCATATATACACAGGCGTGCGCGCGCGCGCGCGTGTGCGTGCGTGTGTGTAACTCATACGTATAAAAGTTTGTAAGGTATAAATTACGCAAGCGAGAGACGTTGCGCTTGGACCGTGGGAGAAGCTCACGTGCCGGGGCTACTTCCGGCGTCGAAACAAAAATCAGAAAGCACACAACTTCCGTCGTCGATGTATCGTGCAACGGGGACGTCGCCTTTGCTATCAATTTATGAATTAATGAAGATTCTTCACGCATCGGTCTCGTTTCCCCTCTCCCCCCCCCCCTCTCTCTCTCTCTCTCTCTCTCTCTCTCTCTCTCTCTCTCTCTCTCTCTCTCTCTCTCTCTCTCTCTCTCTCTCTCTCTCTCTCTCCTCTCTCTCTCTCTCTCTCTCTCTCT
>OY723391.1:17847717-17848768 GCA_963210295.1 Ophion ellenae | reverse complement strand
GGAAGTGCCCCCCGTACCCACACACACTCGCACAAACGTCCCTTAATGCCCCGCAGATTGCTCCCCAATTTACGCACCCGCGCTGCGTTTTCTTCGTTAAATAATAACGAACATGACTAACGAAGATCTTTCAAATGCACCCGGGGGAGGAAAACATCGTTACAGTCGATTTGTCATTCGAAAAATCCTCAATTTTATTTACAGAAGTTTTATACATGTTTTTTTTTCAAGCATTACTCTACTTCATATTTAAGTTGTACCTTTTTTTTCTATACACGCGAAAATAAAATTGACATTCGCTAATTGACAAGAACTCCGCGTTTGAAGATCGAGAAAAGCAGTATCTGTATTCTAAATAGTTCAAAAAAAGATACGTATCCAACATCCCAGGAAAGAAAAGACTGTTCGACATAATTGTCTGAGTGTGCATTTAAATATTTAGGCAAGTACGTGCATTGCTGTAAGAAACTCTCTCATGAGCACTTTTTGAAATTTCGAAAATTACTAAAACTGCGAGCTCTAGAAAATAAAGTTCGATTTTCGACAGTGAGAAAAAATTTGACAAATTCGTTATTAACAAGTGAATGAACATATAAAAAAAATCATTCGGTCATCCGATAGAAAATGTTATGGACCATGCTCTGTCCAACTTTTACGTGAATCGACCGAATTGATTTTGAGGTACGACTTACTCCGTTCCATAAAACATAATTTCGAGGAAAACGCAGAAGCCAAAAAGGGCGTAAGGATTGCCCTTTTCCCGACCATTCTGGCCGTTCACGAAAATCCTCAAAACTCATTTGATTTGGGAATTATTAAAAAATGTTTCCTGCAAATTATAATTAAGACTCCAGAGTATTATAAATACTAAATATATAGTAATATAAAATTCTAGTGATAAAATATAGTTATGAAAAAAGGTAATATGAAACTATAGGGATCAAATATAGTATTATAAAAAAGTATGTAATAATATAAAACTAAACAAATTCGTATTTCTAAATTTCCCGCTTACGAACGCCCCTCAATCCAAGAAGAAAAACGAACAAAT
>OY723391.1:17840217-17842717 GCA_963210295.1 Ophion ellenae | reverse complement strand
TTTTCGACCCAAAACATTATTTTAATAATATTTTACTAACAAATGGATAAAAATATCGGAAATCCATCCGGGCATACGATAGAAAACGCTAAAAACTACGCTCCGTCCGAATTTGAAGAGAATCGGACGAATAGATTTATATATTTTTTTAAAAAAATTCTCTAAAATAGAGTGAGCCATTCTATGATTTTTAAGACTAGTCTCATCGTGGGCCCATTTTTTTTTTAATTAATAACATTTTTTTCAGAAGACTATTATCATTTTAATCTCCAATAATGATATTAATGATTTTGTCATTTCCAATTTTTCAGCCCTGAAACGATTTATTTTTCATTTGTGCTGAAATTAACGAAAAAAAATGTATTCAAAATTGTTTTTTTTTCGTTGAACTCGCCGTTTTCTAGTTTTTAGTTTCTCATTTTAAAAGAATGAAGATTCCCAATTGTCGCTCATAATTTTATTAGAATACTAGAATACTAGATATTCTTTCAATTAAAACAAAAACTGATTCGTAAAATGTATTTGTCTGTTCTTTTTCACCGCTTCGAAGCTTAGGTGTGTACTCCTATACCACCCTAACCGGAAACGCCAACTTTTCCAATCGTCCGGCGATAAAAGATTTCCGATCTTATCGCGTACCCAGTATCCTCATACCTGGTCCATCCGCCGTGACTTTTCTCGCCCGATGATAACGTCGAACTCGAATAAATATTTGTACAGGCTGATCGACGACAAATTTTCGCGCCTCGACTCGCGTCTCCGTGCTCGCCCCCATTTCAAATACACACACACACATCCCCCGTGTGTATTTAAAATGCTCCCCGAGGAAAATTTATTTTTTCCTCTACGCGCACCAGAATCCCGAACGGAAAAGAGAAGAAAAAACAAAAAGGAGGGTCGCCCGCTCACCGGAATGAAATTAAGGAGAAAAAAAAAGAATAAAAAAGTGGAACAAAAAAACTACACTGAGAGCGAAGCTCGTCGCTTTCGGTCTCTTGTGTGCTGCTGTGCGGATACGAGCACACGGTGAAAATCGGCCATCTGGCTTTGGCGCGAGCCACAACAACAATCTCAAGATCGTCTCGCGTCTCGGAGCTTGCCAGCTATCGGAGAGACGAACTTGCAGCAATTCTGTGGTGCAACGCGCACGTGTTCTCCCATATACCCGCCGCGTTACATTTACCCTCCATACGCGCATACATCGTCCCTCTATAGTAACGTACCTCAAATCTCGACAAAGATGTCGACACTTTTTTTTATCGAATGTACCCCTTCTTCCTTTCATTAAGGAAGTCGTTCATCTTAAAAAATGCCAACTGGTATATCCATTAAAAAAAGACACACACGCATTATATGTGAGGCATTCCACGTCACTTTAGCCAGTAAAAAAAAATTCGCAAATAATTTTGAAAAATCGAGTTACTTTATTGAAAAATACTCACCCAGTGACGACATTTAAAAAAAAAATTCCGACGTTTTTTCTCGTTGATTACCATTTTTTAATATTTTTCCATTCAAACGGCTGTATCTTTGGCAGATTTTGACGTATTTACCATCGTAAAAAACGAAAATGTGCGTCTTTTTCTAGCCTTCCAGAAAAAATTAATTTAGATTTTATTGAGCGAGTCGAACTTTCGTTTCAGGGCAAAATATGCAAAAATATTTTTTTTCTCAAGGAAAGACACGTTATTTTATTTTTTTTTAAATTTCTCCGAATTGTGAATACGAAAAACGGATTTTTGGTATTTTTTATATTATGGGATTCCTAAACACGGTGAAGTAACAGCTATTTTTATTTATTTTTTTATTTTTTTATTAATATTCGATTGAAGAGTGTGGAACACTCGCTGTATGTTCACCAGGTTTTTAAAATACATATGACATATATGTCATGTGTATTGGAGCCTTGGAGTGTACCACACTCTTCAATCGAATATTAGTAAAAAAATAAAAAAATAAACATAGCTGTTACTTCACGGTATTTAGGAATCGCATAATATAAAAAATACCAAAAATCCGTTTTTCGTATTCACAATTCGGGAAAATTAAAAAAAAAAAATAACGAGCGTCTTTCCTTGAGAACATTTTTTTTGCATATTTGCATAAAAAGACGCACATTTTCGTTTTTTACGAATGTAAATACATCAAATCCTGCCAAAAGTACAGCCATTTGAATGAAATTATTTGTGGATACAAAATTAGTTATCCACAAAATTATTTGTGGATGTCTGTGTGTGTTCATTTATATTATTTTACATTATGAAAAACAGTGATATTCCCTTCGACGTAGAATATTTTATGTAATAATCTATAGATTTTAAATCGCATTCGACATTTTATGAATAACGTTACACGCAATATATACACTCCGTATATAATATTACAACTTCCTCCTACGTACACCAATTTCACGTCACGATAATTCCAAAATGACTTTAAATAAATTAAATTTCAAAACATGAAAAACATATATACATACTATGACTTAAATTACAAAACT
>OY723391.1:17825217-17835217 GCA_963210295.1 Ophion ellenae | reverse complement strand
CCTGTGTAGCCGCGGCAAAAGGATTCTGGTGTACATGGCTTTCGTTAGAATTATATACGACCACCAAGAATACGGACACCGAAAGATCCAGTCCGAAAGTGAGAACGAGAAAAAGACAGACAGACCGAAAGATAAAAAGAGGGAGAGAGAGAGAGTAAAAAAAAGAGAAAAAGCAAATGAAAACAAACCCACAGGCCATGTGTGTTTCTCTAATACCCCAAAACCAAATTCCCCATTTTCTTTCTTCTCCAAACATATAATTTCCCAAAGAGAAAAATAAACTCCAATACCGTGAAACGACGTTAAATAAAGGAGAAACAAAAACCGTGTACCCAAAGTTAGTAATATTTTATCATCGAATTATCGGCTTCTCCTCGCACTGCTCTATCGACAATCGAAACCGCGACGTCTACGTGCATATGCATGATGTGGATGTACGTACGGCAAAAATCCTGCCTCTCGTTACGCTCATCGTAGCGATTTAATTTTCAAGGCGTTCATTCGTCACGATACGCTGAACATACCAGCCACTATTTTTCATTGCTCATTCTCGTTACGTTTTTTTTTTCTTCCTCCCTCTTTGCTCGTTCCTTTGGTGTTTTTATAATCTTTTTTCTTTTTCGTTCTCATAGTCGTAGGCGCGCGCAAGTAAGTTGGCCGCTAATTCTTCGGGGCATAATTTATTCGCGGCTAAGACACAGTCGTGCCTATGTACCTACGGAGAAATGGTACGAGGCGTAATTGCGTATCGAACCGGAAACGCGGCAAGCACCGGCGATTCTCTTCCTATTCGTGCCAGCCTCGAGAACATTTTGTGTGTGTGTGTGTGTGTGTGTGTGTGTGCGCGTGTGTGTGTGTGTGTGTGCGTGCGCGTGCGTGCATGCGTGTGTGTGTGTGTGTGTGTGTGTGTGTGTGTGTGTGTGTGTGTGTGTGTGTGTGTGTGTGTGTGTGTGTGTGTGTGTGTGTGTGTGTGCGCGTGCGTGCGTGCGTGCGTGCGTGTGTGTGTGTGTGTGTGTGTGTGTGTGTGTGTGTGTGTGTGTGTGTGTGTGTGTGCGCGTGTGTGTGTGTGTGTGCGTGTGTGTGTGTGTGTGTACGAAGCTGTGCAGTTGATTCTACAAACATCCCTGCATAGTCTCGATTCGTGTACGTCCGCTCCGAGATTACATAATGCATTCCGTATCCTGCAGTCGAGAGAATTATAATGGATCTAATATGTGGATCTGATGATGATACTTTATACACTTTTCTCACAAATGCAGTGTCCAACGGGACGAGAGCATGTCGAGATAACTCGATCTTGTTTCTTTTAATGGTTTGGATGGGGAATGAAAAATGGACGTTGCTCTCGTGTACGCGTGTATGAAATAACTTTTGAATCTCTGGCTCGTGTGAAGGGTGCGTGTAATAGACTTGTTTGGAATTTGTGCTTCAAGTGACAAACGCACGCACGCACACGCGGTGAATGAATTATTTGGATAATTGAATTACTATAATTTTTATAGTCGATTATTAGTTGACTGGTTATGGTTTATTTGAGTGGTTGGTTCATGGCCACTTGGGTGGATTTTAGGTATGGTTAGGGTGAAAGTCGAGATTTTTTCACATTTACTGCATGAGGGCCTGGAGGGGGGTGGTTTTTTAATTGGTTTTTGTTGAATGCGAGTTTTTTTGGTTGTAAAATATTGATAAACGATGAAGTTATTATTTAAACGGATTGCCGCTGTTGATGCACAACTATGCAACTAGGCTATTAGGGGCGGTTGAAATGGAAAACTAAAAAAAGAACTTTCATTATAATAATGAGATTGTAGTGTAAAAACTGATCAAAGTTGTGCAAATAAAACTCCATTGATTGATTGATATAACAATGAGACTTTCGTATAACTGGATATTTTTGGCAATTTTGAAAATTATAAAAATGGCAAGATGTAGAGAAAAAGTTTGATTTTCGACCAAAAAAACAACTTTCATCATTTGTTGTTATCGAGTGGATCAACATATCGAAAAATCATTCGATCATATATTGGGACGTTTTATACACTTAAAAAAACGGACGAATAGATTTTGAAATGAGACTTGCACCGTTTCATTATACATAATTTCGGGAAAAGTGCAGAAGAAAGAAAAACGACGTAGCAGTGGACGATCGGTGCGTTCACAAAAGTCGTCATAACTCAGAAAAGTTTGGAAGACAGACAAAAAAAAATTTTGCAAATTACAATTACGATCCCAGTCTGCAAAACCATGCAATACATTTTTTTTTCGAAATCAAAAGCTTATGGAGAACCCTCAACGAGGAATGGACAGCAGGGAATTGGAGGTTTATTAAGAGGGAAGATATCTTCAGGCGAGGAAAAATTGCTAATTTTCACGATTTTTTCGAAGGAAAGATTTTTACACCATTTTTTAAACTTAAGGTACGTTCTATTACTACATTTGGCTGGTACGAGATTAATCTGAAAAAAGAAACCAGCGAAGACTTTTCTTTCATTAATACTCACGTGCAGAATATGAACCAAAAAAGGTGAAAAATGTTGAAAATCGATTGAACTTCTTCGAAACAAAAATATTGAATTATCCGAAAATAAATTTACATTTTACAAAAAAAATAGCATGTACCACTCAAAGCTAGTAATAAAACATACCCTAAGTCTAAAAATGGTGAAGAAATCTCTCAATTTTATAAAACATCATGAAAATCCGCAATTTTTTTCCTCGCCCAAAAGTATCTCCCCCCTTAAGAATCGTAACCTTCCGGTTTGGTAAAATACAAAAGTGGGATACTCAAAGTTTCTCCGCATACAAATGGAAAAAAAATCACAACGGTGAATCACAACGGTGAATCACAACGGTGAAATAGTGAAAATTCTCTCGTGACCGAGCAATCAAAGTAGCGATTTGCAATAATTCAATCGATCGCATGTTTCTGCTTCTCGCGCTCACGAAGGCCGTGCTTCGTTTGTTATTTTTTCACAATCCGCCCACTCCGGGTGCTGAACCCAGATACAATTAAATTCAAGTTCCAGGGAGGATGATTTAGCGTTCTTCCGGTTACGGAGTGAAATACACATACAGTCAAAAATGTAGTACGAAAGTTTGTGTTGGACGAGGGACTCGCGAGGGTGGTCCCTCGTGTTCCTATAACATACGGAACTGAGAATATGATCTTTCGCTATGGCACAGACTCACGTCGAGCGAGAACGATTATTTATACACGCTACAGGTATCTAATAGCTGCTCACGAGATTTCTGTGCACGATCCTCTGGCTCGCGCGTTTAAATCGCCCACGCGCGCGCGCTGCGCTGGTTCGTTGCTCCACTAAAGTTCCACCGAGTCTCCGCGCCTCGATGCAACGTCAGGAGTCAAAAGTATCACCGAAAAAAAAAACAAAAAAAATAACGAAAATGAAGCATCTCATCCCCCCGTGCAACGAGTATTTTCCTTTCACTAGATCAAATATGAAATATCGCTGGCGAGTGGTGGGAATCGGAGAGCGTCTCTGTCTCTCGGAGATTTTTCTCCCCTCGTTCGTTTTTTTTTCGTCCCCTTTTCTGAACTATAATGCAACAGGTGCTGGAGAATTCGATCTATGGGAAGATTTAAAAGCCTTTTTCGGATCCACTCGCACCATATATATATATATATATATATATATATATATATATATATATATATATATATATATATATATATATATACGAAAAGAATATTTTAAGTTTGTATATCTACAGACAAACGCACCCACACCCACTCATCACTGTAGTCTCCACAGATCTGCTGATTCATAACTTTTGAAACTATCCTGTTCACATATTTTCCCAGAAGGGAGGATTTCTTTACCAAGGCCAAAGGACATCGGGTTCTCCCGAGACCAGACACAAAATCTGGTCACTAAATGCACCTTAATGTTTACATTTTGTAAATCGACCCTTTTCAGTCCGAACTGGTGCTTTTTATGACGTTGAAATTGACATCGTTGGAAAGCAGCGATATTTTTTCCATTTTTTATTTCTTTATTTTTATCATCACCCAACCCCTTTTTGTTTTGCGAATTGAGTTCGTGAATTTATAATTAGGATACTTATAATAAAAAAAAATTGAGTAATTGAGAAGAATTAATTGCCGATGCATTCGAACGAACTTCATCGTGATTTCTTTTTAGTTACTTTTAGTATCGACGATGTTTATATGGTATTGACGTTTGCATAGTTGGAACGCAATGGAAGTGGTTTTTTCGTTTTTTTATATCGAATTTTTAATATTATAGAAGATCTTTTATAGATTTATATTGTAGATCGCTGAATAAGTATGTCAAAAAATGTTTGAGGGATTCTTGTAGGCAAAATCTACCAAAAGAATTTAAAGGAATTCGGAAATGGTGATTTTTATTGCATTCCAACGATGCACATTTCGGTTCTACGTTATTGAATATCAAAAAGTTACACACTGTAATAATAGTGACAACAATAATAGTAGTAGTAGTAGTAGTAATGATAATAACGGTAATAATGAAGATGATGATGGTGATGGTAATAATGATGATGATGACGATTATACTGATCGTGATATCCATAATAATACATTTTCGTTTCGACAAAATGTGTGGAAAATATTGATATTGAATTCATAATGAAGATGGTGATGATGATGGTGATATTAATAAAAATACATCTTCGTTTCGGCGAAGAGTGTTTTAAATATTGATATTGAATTAAATATTGATACGTATCTAAACTAAATATTGATGTTAAAATAAAACTAAACGAAGATGATGATAATGATGACGATGATGGTAATAATGATGACGTCGATGATAATGATAGTGATATTCACAATAATACATTTTCGTTTCGACCAATAGTGTGAAAAATATTGATATTGAATTCATAATAAAGATGATGGTGATGATGGTGATATTAATAAAAATACATTGTCGTTCCGACGAAACGTGTTTTCAATATTGATATTGAATTAAATACCGATACGTATCTAAACTAAATATTTATATTAAAATGACAAGTTATGAAGATGATGATAATGACGATGGTAATAATGATGATGTCGATGATAATGATAATGATAGATAGATGACAACATTACATTTTCGTTTCGACCAAAAGTGTGAAAAATATTGATATTGAATTCATAATGAAGTTGATGATGATATTGATGGTGATAAAAATAATACATTTTCGTTTCGACAATAATCGTTTTGAATATTGATATTGAATGAAATATTAATATGTATCTAAACTAAATATTAACATTAAATTGAAAAGGAAACATTTTCTATTGTGAATGAATATAACGCGAATAAAAAAGCTTTCCACGATTTTAATGTTTGATTTATTTATTTTTTCCAGAGCATCACTCATGTATCATCCGCACTAATCGAGGGCTGTTCGCGGCTGTCGCAAATACAGCACGAAGATGTCGTCGACGAAGCGAGATCGCGTTTCGTCCGGAATGTCGATAGTTCTTCTCCTCCTCCTCGCGATCCTGACAACGACCCAAGGACGAACCATTCGACTCGGTGAGCAACGAAGGAATTTTATTCTCGTTTTTTTTTCTGTTTTTCCCCTCAAAGTTTACTCACGACATTGAAGTTCGTATCGCCGTGGTAGCCAAGAAAATATTTCGCGTTTCCCAAACTTTCTTTTTCGACTGATATTTAGGCTACTCCCTCTCGAAAGTTTTTTTTCCTCTGCCTTCTTTCCATTTAAAAAAAAATTAAAAATTATTATTTATTTCCTTTTTATATAAAAAATTGTTAAATTCTTATTTAACAATTTAAACCTACCAATAAGAGCCATTCAATAACAGCAAAAATGAAAAAATAAATAAATAAATAAACGAGACCAAAAAAAAAAACAAGACATTAAGGGGACTATCGCCATGTCTCGATCTTCGATCGTATAAATTCAACGAGGGTCGTTATAGCAAATTGCCCTCCGATTATCACACCCCGAGGAGACAACCTTCTCCTTCTCACGTGAATAATCGATGATTCCCGGCTCGACGCTTCAAATTTCATTAAGCGGCGAAAATCACTCGCGTGAATGCACCCCCCCCCCCCCCTCCCCCCCGGAATTAATTTACCTAAATAGATTAACGCACGCTCGACGAAATTGCCTGTGTATAGACACGTCTGGACGACGCATACGAGTAATATGAAACACCGGTGGATTTCAACCGAAATTAAGGCTTCCCAGTGGAGTGGGGAACGAGGGATTAGAATTTCGTGTCCGAAAAGTGGAATGCTCCACTCGAATAAATTGTCCCTTCGATTAGCATAATCGTGCGCGGTTCGGTGTGTGGTCGCGGATGTGCGGCACAAAACGCATGCACTGCTCTATCGACCATACTTCCAAGGTGAAAAAAAGTATGTACCAAAGGGGTGAGGACGGACGAGTGTAATAAATCGAAGGGGTCAGGGGGGGGCGAGAAGTGTCGAGGAAGAGAGAAGGTACGATTCTCTGACATCTGGTCCGCAGATCTGGGCTCAACTATATATATATATATATATATATATATATATATATATATATGCGTACATACGGGGTGTCCCATAAAAAAAACATAATTCGTAAAGCTAAGAGTGTACAGAAACATGTTCCGTACATAAGTTTGATAGTTTGAAGGCCGACATAAAAAGACAACATTGCGGGATCATCACAGATAACGGGTAAAAAAATATCTGATTTTCGCGATTTTTTTTTCGATGGTTAAAATACGCTAGTCAGCCTGATTTTTTTAATGTCAAATCAATGCACAACATGAAATAAATTTTCAAACGTTTATTTTTATTTTTTATACATTTTTTTAACGGTTGAGAATGTCTTCGAAAAAAGGAGTCCTCACGGTGTACGCGGTTGTGGCCGTGAATATTAGAAACAAAATTTCGTAACATGATTATTAAACAGTATGAAGCCTTCGGTTACCCACCCGAAGTTTCCCAACAGCAGATTTATTTCGCACTTTTTGCTGCGCGCATATATGGGGAATTTTCAAACCCATTCGATTTTGGGGACCATCCTCACAGTAGCCTCGTAGTCAATATTGTGTCTACCCAATGTCTGTCAAAATCACTTTTGTATAAGTTTAAAAAAATTTGTATAAGTTTAAAAAATAATTTAAAAAAAAGGAAAATCCCTAAACGAACTGCTAATGACTCACTAGCAAACTAAGATTCATGTGAAACCCCTATGTAGTAACTTAACATAGAGGGTTGGTATAGGTCTCACGAGTAGTCACTTGACAAAAAATCATACGTATTTTTCCGGCACCATTTTTGCATTCGTTGACTTGTGTCATTAGCGTTAGAAAAATGATTGAGGACCATCCCTAAAACAGCCGAAAGTGCCAATAGCCAGCATTACCTAGATACGATGCTTCCAGAATATTTTTTTCTCACATATACACTACCCGTCAAAAGTTTCCGGACACTTCAGATAGCTGCAAAACTTTCGATCACTTTAGATAATTGCAAAATTTTATTAGAATAATATAATTCATTATACATGGTGTCCCATAACTGAATGCCTTCTTTGAAATGGAGGGTTGGGGGTGAAATTCTGAGTCGATTGATATAAGCATGTGTGGGTCTCAGATCAACCGCTGAATTATTATTAACTTTTAAAGGCGGGCCAATCAGGTGCGCGTAACGCTCACCGACGTACGCCGGCTCATCGGGCGCACCTGATTGGCCCGCCTTTAAAAATTAATAATAATTCAGACGTTGATCTGAGACCCACACATCCTTATATCAATCGACTCGAAATTTCACCCCCAACCCCCCATTTCAGGGAACGCATTCAGTTCCGGGACAACCTGTATAGAGCCATACAGTAGTATCTTCGTAAAATAATAACTGAAATGAATTATATTATTCTAACATTATTGGGCAATTATCCAGTGAGCGAAAGTTTTGCAATTATCTAAAGTGTCCGAAAACTTTTGGCCCGTAGTGAATATACATATATACATCGACCGGAAAAAGGGCTTTCGTAATCGGCACAGCTTCACTTTGCGCGCCCATACGCCACTGAAGGCTACGACATATACAGAGGAAGTACGAGGTCCGGTGACATCTCGAATACACCGCTCGTATTATAATTCTTTCTTCCCTATCCTCTCATCCTCGGACGAGGCACCCGAAAAAGGCAGAGGCGTTTCGGAACGTCAGGCACCCTGAGCGACCCAGTGCACCCCCGCGGAGCTTCATTTTCCTGCTGCTTTGTCCTACTCATCTGCGCAGACTAGAGAAATTCGTCGAAAGCCTGCACGGGACTACCGAGCACGTGTTCGTCGTATGGGTGCTTTTAACTTCGAGATTCATATATATATATATATATATATATATAGCATTCCACACCAAGTGAAACACTAAAAAATCATGTGATTTTTAAATGGGCTCATAATTTGTTTTTAAGTTTATTCGAATGTCAAAAGCAACTACGATTTTTTTTAGATTTTTAAATTGGATTTTACACTCGAATTTGTATACCGGAAAATTCTTCTCGTTTTCTTTTCGATTCATTATACTCAAAAAGTGATGCATTGTACAAAAAAAACGTCGAAGAAGAAAACTTAGGTTTTCGAATGTACTTTTCAAACATATATGTTTCGTAACTGTTAAGAATTCTGCTAATGTATTTTTCAACGAAATAAGGTAAAAATAATTTTTTTCGTCAAGTTCGCCCACTTTTATTTTTCTGTAAATTTGAGAGAACTTTCGTTGATGTCATAACGAACCACAGAAAAATTGGCATGATGAAGAATTCATATCTTCCAATTATTTTTTAAGGTTAATTGATGAAGAATTTTATCGAACCATGGATATTGAATATCGATCATTGTTTTAGGCACAACAGTGGATTGCGACGAATATTTAGTGTTATCTAGAACCATTTTGTCCTCCTCCTTTCAATTCAATTATGGTTTTGATTGTGTGCCTCGAAATTTTTCATTTTTGAATATTTTTATCGTTAGACAATGACTGAATCATAATATGGTTAGTCTACTAATACTACTACTAATACTAATATATATATACACGTAATGTATATATACACTAGGCAACATATATATACCCGAGTACGAAGAGTTCGGAGTCGTTCAATATAGCGCGAAGTCACGGCGAGAAAACCATCGAACGTGCATTTCTTCCCGCTCGCTTTTATTTATTTACGTCATTTTTCCGTATAGGTCCAACGAGTGAATGGACCAGAAACGGCACTGTCGGATTCAGACGGGCCGTGAAATAAAGATATTGTAAAAACTCATTTTCTACTTTGTCGGGCTGAGAAAAGATATTATTCTGATAGTAGAAAAAATATTCGTCTTGCAACAAATCGTATTGAAGGAATTGATAAATAAGTAGCGAAATTACTAAATCGTCGGTGAATGGACGAAATTACCAGTGAACGGACATTAAACCGCCAGTAAATGGACGTGTAGTGTTGATGAACGTTGCAAAGGATAACGATTGCTTATATATTTCTGTCGAATGCCACATTTCAAGATCACTGTGTTGGGCAAAAATAGTAATACTCTTAAAAATATGAGTATTATAGTTGTTACAATTTCGTTGAAAATACACAATTTTTTTTTGGTTCGTAACGTGACATTCTAAAAAAACTACCAAAGTTTGTAACGACAGAGAAATAGAAAACTTAATTTTGTCAAAATTTAAAAAAACGAGTGAAATGATTGTATGACAATGAAACTTACATTCTCATCTGTTAACAGTAATTAATTTAGCAATTTTCAGCAGACGAGCTTAATTTTTTACTCTGCTTTGAGAATTATCACAACACAGACCATATGTCGATTCACTGGAAAGAGGTTAGAATACAGCACGAGTGAATGGACAAGTCTACGAGTTCGATTTTTTTTAAATTTCGGATGGTTTGTTTCCGAGCAGCAGGGGTCACCACAAAGGACGTTTTTCAAACACGGCCTGCACCATTGTATCAACCACATTTACAAACCCTACTC